>OX122900.1:16789589-16906304 GCA_944738965.1 Nebria brevicollis | reverse complement strand
TATATATATATATATATATATATATATATATATATATATATTATATTATATATATATATTAATATATATATATATATATATATATATTATATATATATATATATATATATATATATATATATATATGCCAGGGCCCGTGGCCAACACAGAAACACAAATACAACACTTCGGATAGGTACACTAAACTAAACTGACATATCATCCTCTGATTTGAGTCTGACCATTTTTGATATGACGTCTGCCTGTGTGTGTGTGTGTGTGTATATGTGTGAGTCTGGCTGTGTGTATGTGTGCGCTCTACAGCCTTAACGGTAAAAGATACAGTTATGAAACTTCAAACTTAAGATTAGTATGTGCCTGGTAAGAAAACCTCCTATTTTGAAAAGAATACTTCCACAGGAAGTGCATGTTTACTCTATTCATTTTTTGCTTATTCTGCTATAACTCAAAAATGGTAGTCTTTACAGCAAAATTTTTAGAATGAAAACAATAGATATTATTATTCCTCTTAGCTTTTATCTGAAAATATTTTTCAAATAAGGTACTGGTTTCAAAAAAAAGAGTGTTTGTTTAATATTCTGCTTTAACTCAAAAATGGTAGTACTTACGGCAAAATTAGTAAGAATGAAAATAAAGATTTTAATATTTCGCAAATATTTGATTTGAAAAGTATAATCAGAAAAGGTACCGGTTACAACAAAATTTAAGTTTATTTCCAATATAACATTCAATACTTCTCACGTCTATTAGCGGACGTTATGCCTATATAATTGTCCTCCGGTAGTAGTTGATCTACTCGCCACAGCATTTCTGGCGCTGATCCACATACAAGTATACACTGACGTACTACGTAATGTAGTGCTACCATCCGCACTAAAGGTGGCTACCATAAAGATGTCATCCGCTATTACACGACTACCTAAATCATACATGTACGACAGATCGTGTATTGTTACTGATTGTTTTCATTTGTATATAATTGCGAATATATTTAGCGGACGATATTTTTGTTATGTTTATCAAAATTTCAAATATTTTACTTTCATATTCGTATTGTAATCATGAAAAAATGTTGTTCTAGAGATTTTAACGTAAATATATCTTTCAACCTTCCCTGAATTCCGTTATATTGAATAGTTCGTGTATTGTTGCTGATTGTTTCATTTGTATACAATTGCGGACGAAATATTTGTTATGTTTATCAAGATTTCAAATTTCCTTAACAATAATGTAAGATGCGGTTCACGACAGTACCATTCCACTACTGACCTACATTTGTACCTCGCCAATGTTATTCAATCTAGCTTTTTAAAACGCAACCATTTGGTTCCTGTGTTTTTCGATTTGGACAAAGCATTTGACATGACCTGGAGATATGGAATTTTACAAAACACTCGGTTTTGCGGGGCCATCTGCCTAAATTTATAGAAAACTTTCTCTGTAGCCGTACATTTAGAGTCCGAGTTGGAGAAACATTTTCTTCCTCACGACCGTTGCCAAACGGCATTCCGCAAGGGTCCTCCATTAGTATCACTCTATTCTTGATTGAAATCAATGACATCGTTTCTAACATACCTAACACAGTTGATTATTGTCTCTATGTAGATGACCTCACGATCTTTACTTCATCTCAATCTCTTGCTCTCTGTCAGGAGAGATTACAGCAAGCAGTCGACATTGTTTCTCTGGCTGCATCCGACCGTGGTTTCCGCTTTTCTATGGAAAAACTTGTGCTATCGATTTTTGTCGAGTACGTAAAGCACACAACTGCCCTGTTGTGTCCCTTTACGACAGACCAGTGCGGATTGTAGATGAGGTAACATTTTTGGGTATTATTTTTGACAGACGCCTCTTATGGCGCAAACAAATCGGCACTGTTTCTGCGCAGTGCCACATGTCATTGAACGCAATCAAGAGTATTGCCTCCACAAAATGGGGAGCTGAACGGAATTCTCTGCTGCGTCTCTACACTAGTCTGGTTTTGTCTGAGATAGACTATGGTGCCATCATTGTGTATACGGCTAGCGCTCTTCACTTGAAGAAACTAGACAGTGTATATAATGCAGGTATTAGAACAGTTACTGGTGCATTTCGTACTACGCCTATTTCAAGCCGTCACTGTGAAACCAGTGTACCGCCACTTTACATAAGGTTAATCAAACTTGGAATGAGATATACTTGCAAAATTCAAACTCTTAACCAGCACCTAAACCATTCTATCTTTTTTGGTAACATAGAATTAGAGCGTTTGTATATAGATAGTTTGACTTCCTTATACCCGCTTGCATTGAATCTCCCAAGGTTGTTGAATAACATCCTTAACAACCAAGGCACTGTTTTAACACGAAAGTATTGCAGAATACCTCCATGGGCTACCATTTCTGCTCATACGAACTTCTCACTCACCAGCTTGTCAAAAGATTCCACTGCTCATAGCGATATACTTGGTTGAATTCTTTACTCAATTGCAGTAGTACACAGACTACCAGCACACATATACCGATGGCTCCAAGACAGACTCTTGGTCTGGCAGTGCTTTCGTGACTGACGGCGTATCCCACTCGTTCACACTGTCACCCATATGCACGGTGTATACCGCAGAGTTATATGGGATCCTCTACTCTCTTCGAAACTCCGTCGATCTATCGACGAGCGACGTCACCTGCTCATCTGCACTGATTCGCTGAGTGCCTTCTTGGGTATCAGTAGCAGATTTTCATCTGATCCTACTGTAGTGGACGTTCGTAGGGAAATCGATAGATTGCGGGAGCTAGAGAGAGATGTCGTACGCATGTGGATACCCGGTCATGTTGGGATACCCCGGCAATCACTGTGCCGACCTGGATGCTCTTGGGGCAGCCAACAGCGACTATCTAGTTCGTCATCCCTTGCGCGCCGATGATGTGTTGATATCTGTGTCTGTTTACTGTCTTTAGACATGGCAAGAAGAGTGGAATAATTCCACTAGCAAATTGCGACGTGTAAAGGTGTCACCTAACAAGGTGTGAACAAGTGTCTGTCCTACGTCTGAGACTAGGGCACACTTGTTCTTGTTACTTGGAGAACAACCACCGCTCTGTTCCACTTGTAACACTAGGCTCACTCTCGAGCATATCTTCGAAGAATGTCCTAGTTAAAATATTAACAAATCGTCGCAATGCTGGTATTGAGGGTCCCCTGGCGAGCTAGTTCCGCAATGATGCGATGCGCATAAGTAAACTGCTAACGTTTCTACGTGCAATTGATTTTTGCATCAAATCTAAAACGTTACTTTCGTTTCGTTCTCGATAGTTAGCATTTCATTATTGTTATTGTAATTATTTTTCTTTTCTCTCGGGGCTGCGGTTTTAAGCAGTTCCCGACTGGTTTCTGCACATATCAGCAGTGCAGAGTATGCTTCACATTTGTGAATGCATAATATACTTTCTTTACGTTCTATTTTAGCCAAAACTCTCGTTTCAGTAAATTCACGACAGACCTTTATTGTATGCTAGTTCCTGCACATTGAAAATATAACTGTTGTCGATCCGCTGTAAATATAAAAAAAAATTTAATATATAGCATAATAATATTTTAAATCTGTCGATGAACTTCATTATGTGTCTTTGGTTAGACCGTTAGTATTTATAATACTTAAATATTTTTCAAATTTTTTTTAATTCTAACGATTTAATTAACATGGGTATAAGAAAGTCCAGTGACAGACACATCAGCTTTTTTATTTTTGTTCTTGTTAATAAAAAAAAAATATATATGTATATATATATATATATATATATATATATATATATATATAAAAATAAATATATATATATATATATATATATATATATATATATATATATATATATATATATATATATATATATATATAAATTTATTTATATGAATCTATATATATATATATATATATATATATATATATATATATATATATATATATATATATATATATATATACATATATATATATTTCTCAGATATGAATTTGTTGATGTATAAGGTCTTATTTATATAACCTTACGAGTGTTAATATTTATATATATATAATATTTATTATATGAATAAATATATATATATATATATATATATATATATATATTATATATATATACATATAAATAATAATATATATATATATATTTATATATAAATATATATATATATATTTATATATATATATATATATATATATATATATATATATATATATATATATATATATGTATATATATTTATATATATATATATATATATATATATATATATATATATATATATATATATTATTTATATGAATATATATATATATATATATATATATTTATTCATATAAATAAATATTATATATATATAAATATTAACACTCGTAAGGTTATATAAATAAGACCTTATACATCAACAAATTCATATCTGAGAAATATATATATATATGTATATATATATATATATATATATATATATATATATATATATATATATATATATATATATATATATATATATATATAGATTCATATAAATAAATTTATATATATATATATATATATATATATATATATATATATATATATACATATATATATTTTTTTTATTAACAAGAACAAAAATAAAAAAGCTGATGTGTCTGTCACTGGACTTTCTTATACCCATGTTAATTAAATCGTTAGAATTAAAAAAAATTTGAAAAATATTTAAGTATTATAAATACTAACGGTCTAACCAAAGACACATAATGAAGTTCATCGACAGATTTAAAATATTATTATGCTATATATTAATTTTTTTTTTATATTTACAGCGGATCGACAACAGTTATATTTTCAATGTGCAGGAACTAGCATACAATAAAGGTCTGTCATGAATTTACTGAAACGAGAGTTTTGGCTAAAATAGAACGTAAAGAAAGTATATTATGCATTCACAAATGTGAAGCATACTCTGCACTGCTGATATGTGCAGAAACCAGTCGGGAACTGCTTAAAACCGCAGCCCCGAGAGAAAAGAAAAATAATTACAATAACAATAATGAAATGCTAACTATCGAGAACGAAACGAAAGTAACGTTTTAGATTTGATGCAAAAATCAATTGCACGTAGAAACGTTAGCAGTTTACTTATGCGCATCGCATCATTGCGGAACTAGCTCGCCAGGGGACCCTCAATACCAGCATTGCGACGATTTGTTAATATTTTAACTAGGACATTCTTCGAAGATATGCTCGAGAGTGAGCCTAGTGTTACAAGTGGAACAGAGCGGTGGTTGTTCTCCAAGTAACAAGAACAAGTGTGCCCTAGTCTCAGACGTGAGACAGACACTTGCTCACACCTTGTTAGGCGGAGCGGTGGTACCCACCGCTCCACTGACACCTTTACACGTCGCAATTTGCTAGTGGAATTATTCCACTCCTGCTGCCATGTCTTAAGACAGTGAACAGACACAGATATCAACACATCATCGGCGCGCAAGGGATGACGAACTAGATAGTCGCTGTTGGCTGCCCCAAGAGCATCCAGGTCGGCACAGTGATTGCCGGGTATCCCAACATGACCGGGTATCCACATGCGTACGACATCTCTCTCTAGCTCCCGCAATCTATCGATTTCCCTACGAACGTCCACTACAGTAGGATCAGATGAAAATCTGCTACTGATACCCAAGAAGGCACTCAGCGAATCAGTGCAGATGAGCAGGTGACGTCGCTCGTCGATAGATCGACGGGAGTTTCGAAGAGAGTAGAGGATCCCATATAACTCTGCGGTATACACCGTGCATATGGGTGACAGTGTGAACGAGTGGGATACGCCGTCAGTCACGAAAGCACTGCCAGACCAAGAGTCTGTCTTGGAGCCATCGGTATATGTGTGCTGGTAGTCTGTGTACTACTGCAATTGAGTAAAGAATTCAACCAAGTATATCGCATGAGCAGTGGAATCTTTTGACAAGCTGGTGAGTGAGAAGTTCGTATGAGCAGAAATGGTAGCCCATGGAGGTATTCTGCAATACTTTCGTGTTAAAACAGTGCCTTGGTTGTTAAGGATGTTATTCAACAACCTTGGGAGATTCAATGCAAGCGGGTATAAGGAAGTCAAACTATCTATATACAAACGCTCTAATTCTATGTTACCAAAAAAGATAGAATGGTTTAGGTGCTGGTTAAGAGTTTGAATTTTGCAAGTATATCTCATTCCAAGTTTGATTAACCTTATGTAAAGTGGCGGTACACTGGTTTCACAGTGACGGCTTGAAATAGGCGTAGTACGAAATGCACCAGTAACTGTTCTAATACCTGCATTATATACACTGTCTAGTTTCTTCAAGTGAAGAGCGCTAGCCGTATACACAATGATGGCACCATAGTCTATCTCAGACAAAACCAGACTAGTGTAGAGACGCAGCAGAGAATTCCGTTCAGCTCCCCATTTTGTGGAGGCAATACTCTTGATTGCGTTCAATGACATGTGGCACTGCGCAGAAACAGTGCCGATTTGTTTGCGCCATAAGAGGCGTCTGTCAAAAATAATACCCAAAAATGTTACCTCATCTACAATCCGCACTGGTCTGTCGTAAAGGGACACAACAGGGCAGTTGTGTGCTTTACGTACTCGACAAAAATCGATAGCACAAGTTTTTCCATAGAAAAGCGGAAACCACGGTCGGATGCAGCCAGAGAAACAATGTCGACTGCTTGCTGTAATCTCTCCTGACAGAGAGCAAGAGATTGAGATGAAGTAAAGATCGTGAGGTCATCTACATAGAGACAATAATCAACTGTGTTAGGTATGTTAGAAACGATGTCATTGATTTCAATCAAGAATAGAGTGATACTAATGGAGGACCCTTGCGGAATGCCGTTTGGCAACGGTCGTGAGGAAGAAAATGTTTCTCCAACTCGGACTCTAAATGTACGGCTACAGAGAAAGTTTTCTATAAATTTAGGCAGATGGCCCCGCAAAACCGAGTGTTTTGTAAAATTCCATATCTCCAGGTCATGTCAAATGCTTTGTCCAAATCGAAAAACACAGGAACCAAATGGTTGCGTTTTAAAAAGCTAGATTGAATAACATTGGCGAGGTACAAATGTAGGTCAGTAGTGGAATGGTACTGTCGTGAACCGCATCTTACATTATTGTTAAGGAAATTTGAAATCTTGATAAACATAACAAATATTTCGTCCGCAATTGTATACAAATGAAACAATCAGCAACAATACACGAACTATTCAATATAACGGAATTCAGGGAAGGTTGAAAGATATATTTACGTTAAAATCTCTAGAACAACATTTTTCATGATTACAATACGAATATGAAAGTAAAATATTTGAAATTTTGATAAACATAACAAAAATATCGTCCGCTAAATATATTCGCAATTATATACAAATGAAACAATCAGTAACAATACACGATCTGTCGTACATGTATGATTTAGGTAGTCGTGTAATAGCGGATGACATCTTTATGGTAGCCACCTTTAGTGCGGAGGTAGCACTACATTACGTAGTACGTCAGTGTATACTTGTATGTGGATCAGCGCCAGAAATGCTGTGGCGAGTAGATCAACTACTACCGGAGGACAATTATATAGGCATAACGTCCGCTAATAGACGTGAGAAGTATTGAATGTTATATTGGAAATAAACTTAAATTTTGTTGTAACCGGTACCTTTTCTGATTATACTTTTCAAATCAAATATTTGCGAAATATTAAAATCTTTATTTTCATTCTTACTAATTTTGCCGTAAGTACTACCATTTTTGAGTTAAAGCAGAATATTAAACAAACACTCTTTTTTTTGAAACCAGTACCTTATTTGAAAAATATTTTCAGATAAAAGCTAAGAGGAATATTAATATCTATTGTTTTCATTCTAAAAATTTTGCTGTAAAGACTACCATTTTTGAGTTATAGCAGAATATGCAAAAAATGAATGGAGTAAACATGCACTTCCTGTGGAAGTATTCTTTTCAAAATAGGAGGTTTTCTTACCAGGCACATACTAATCTTAAGTTTGAAGTTTCATAACTGTATCTTTTACCATTTAGGCTGTAGAGCGCACACATACACACAGCCAGACTCACACATACACACACACACACACACACACACACACACACACACACAGGCAGACGTCATATCAAAAATGGTCAGACACAAATCAGGGAAGGTCAAAAGATATATTTCAGTTATAATCTCGAGATCAACATTTTTCATGATTACATTACTTACTTATACTGCGTATAAGAAAGTAAAAATTTCCCGCCTCTCCCGAATTTTCGTAATTTTTATTTTAAGTGGCGGCCGACCATGAAACAAATATGTACTACGCTGCGATGATTCTTACTTTATATACAAATTATATAATCCGAACTCATATAAAAATGCTGTGTCTAGAGTTAGTTGTAAACTTTCCACGAGACATAATCAGGATATGTAACACCTAGATTAGACAGTCTCTCTATGAGAATCAAGCTTGTTACATAGTATTGTAATTAATAAACATTTTTTTAAAACGATATCCGAAAGTTGAAAAATATAATTTATATATATATATATATATATATATATATAAATATATATATATATATATATATATATATATATATATATATATATATATATATACATATATATATATATATAAATATATATATATATATATTCTTACCGACACGTCGGAAAGAAAAGCGTTACCATTTATTACTTATATATCATATAGTTTTCAATCAATTTATTTCTTTTGTTTATTTCATTTGGGATCTCGTGATACTCAAATGTCCGGGTTTATTGTCGCTGCGTCTGCGCTATAAAGACGAAGTAGTTTATTCCATTGTTTATTTCATTTGGTATCTCGTGATACTCAAGTGTCCGAGTTTATTGTCGCTACGTCTGCGCTATAAAGACGAAGTAGTTTATTTCTTTTGTTTATTTCATTTGGTATCTCGTGATACTCAAATGTCTGGGTTTATTGTCGCTGCGCCTGCGCTATAAAGACAAAGTAGTTTATTTCTTTTGTTTATTTCATTTGGTATTTTGTGATACTCAAATGTCCGGGGTTATTGTCGCTGCGTCTGCGCTATAAAGCCGAAGAAGTTAATTTCTTTTATTTATTTCATTTGCTATTTCGTGATACTCAAATGTCCGGGTTTATTGTCGCTGCGCCTGCGCTATAAAGACGAAGTAGTTTATTTCTTTTGTTTATTTCATTAGGTATCTTGCGATGCTCAAATGTCCGGGGTTATTGTCGCTGCGTCTGCGCTATAAAGGCGAAGAAGTTAATTCCTTTTGTTTATTTCATTTGGTATTTCGTGATACACAAATGGCTGAGTTTATTGTCGCTGCGTCTGCGCTATAAAGACGAAGTAGTTAGCATTGTGGGTATTCCTTCAACGCTCCACTTAACTCTCCAACGTTCGTCGTCAACGAGGAGACGCTACTTTTCAAGCTCTCAACGGTCTTAGGGGAAACAACATTTAACCAGATACAGAATAAAACGTCCAAATGTTTTTATGAAGTTATCGCTTTCATTTACCCCTACCCGATCACATCTCCACTGAATAGCTACCCGCACGACTGGCGCCCGAGCATCCCGGCACGCCAAGAAGGGACGTGTGGAAGCAAAGAGCGTCACAATATAATATTAAAATAAAATATTTTTATCAGGCATATTCCATTAAGGTGGTAAACTGTCAATTTTCGACTGTTTCTTGGTCTGAAACGACAGTTTTAACACAATCTCTTGGAGTCTCTTCAAAGCAATAATATAACTTTCAGATACATAATTTTCCTCTGCGGACCTTACAGAGCATGCGAAGACATCCATCGCTGCATCATGGCTGCCTGAGTGATGATCGGCCACTTCTTATTTCCTGTCGTTTCTTCTAAAGACTTGATTACACTAACTTCCCTGGACTAAACCTTATAAAGCAAAACTATTTTGTTGTCCCATCAGACCAGTACATTGCAATACGTCCCAAGCGATTCTTCTTGCTGTTCACTTGATCACGACAATCCAGGACGACAAGCTTCAAGAACTTCACACCTAGTTTAATTCGTTCTACGAGAAGCAGTTTGAAAACCCCAAATAGAAGACTCCTTACAATGTGAATCATGATCATAATCCTACTTTTCTTGTAAGTAAAATTATATATAACACATAGCTCTTATTATTATTAAAGAGTACGAGCCCCACACAAGGCAATTACACAAAATTAATGTCCAGTTCTGAAAGTGACGAATTTGTAAAAACAACCCAGTGTAATATTGATAAAATTATATTAAGACAAACAAGGTCTAACCTAAATATCGAAAACAATATGACTTCTTTGCAAGATATTAAAAATTACGTTGAAATGATCCCAACATATGAAGGGGGCATAACAACACTTAACAATTTTATTCAAACCGTGGATGACGCATACGTTATCTTAAACACATTACAAATGTCAGCATTACATATAATATTTGTATTCAATTTAATAAAATATAGATTAATAAATGATTCAAAAAAGATTGTTTCACAAAATAGATTTGCAAATTGGGAAGAAATAAAATTACATTTAACCACCAACTTTTCAGACAAAACAACTGCTGAAACATTGCTAGGAGAATTATTTGAAACTAAATATAAGCAAAACACAGAATCTACATTGAAAACAATGTTAGTTAAATTCGAATTATATAAATAAAAAATTCTTGCAAAAAGTTATAATTTAGAACAAAAAAATGATATTCTCGAAGAAAATCAAAAAGCTATTGCAAATAAATTTATATCATTACTACCACCTATAATAAAAGGATCTTTTATTGTGAAACAACCTTCTACGTCAGAACAATGCGATTTGTTATTTAAAAATGAATTTAGCTACGCAAACTCATTACACAACAGTCCAATTACACGAAACGATAAACAATACAAAAACACATCCAAAGACTTAAACTTTACCTTTAATGCTTCACCCAAGCAATTTCCCGGACAATTCTCCCTTCAAAACCTGTTAATCTTTATGGACAACCAACTCCAGGACCTAATAAATTTAAAAGACAAAACCTAGTAAATAACCATGAAACCCGCAAATTTCAACCTCAACCAATGTCAACACAGACACGAAACACCCAACCTATGACCACATAACAATTAGACAAAACTATAACAACGAAATTCAAAATGAAGACATCGACCCGAACGACCAATATTTCGAAGAACACGAAACAGAGAATGATCACGATAAAACCGATACTTTTTTAGAAGAAAGCCTGGAAGTAGAGAAAAATACGTAATGACCTCAACATTAAAATCTATCCCCTTAATAAAATTTAACGACTATCCCATCTTAATTGATTCAGGCTCCGATATAAATTTAATCTCTCCAGACATTGTTAGACAAAGAAATTTAAAAATCACGCAGACACCAATCACTTTTAAAAAAGCTCTAGGGAAAGTAAAATGCAAAGACTGTGTTGAAATAAAAATTCTAAATAACAACTTCGAATTTTTTATACACGAATTTCATAAGGAAAACAACATGTTCGGCGTAAAAATATTAGAACACTGTAATGCTTCAATGGATTTTAAAAATAAAACCATAACGCTTGGAAACAAAAGGATTAAATTATTGCCTTCACAAACATTAAACAACTCTTTTATACAATTTAGACATGAACATCTCACCTACGAACAAAAAGATAAGATACATAATTTAATTAAGAAATATTCAAATTTATTTCCAAAACCAGACGACGAATTATCCACCACAAATGTAACCACCCACAAAATCCGTACAACAGACGACACACCGGTTTTTCAAAAAAATTATAGACTCCTACAAGTATACGAAAATGATATCGAGGAACACGTCCAAAATTTATTAAAAACAAAAGTTATTCAATAATCTAAAAGCCCGAATAACTCACCTATATGGATAGTGCCCCAAAAAATGGACGCTTCAGAGAAACGCAAAAGAAGACTAGTGATAGATGTCAGAAAACTAAATCAGAAAACGATAGAAGATAAATTTCCCTTGCCTAATATCGATATACTATTAAATCATATCGGAAAACCAAAATTTTTTACGACGCTAGATTTACATTCCGGTTTCCACCAAATACTAATAGCCAAAAACGATCGCGAAAAAGCAGCCATCACTACACAATCCGGACATTACGAATTTGTCCGCATGCCCTTCGGACGAATTAATGCCGCAGCATTATTTCAAAGAATGATGAACGAAATACTCTCAGAATACATTAACAAAATCTGCCTATATGGACGATATAATCATTTTCGGAAACACGTTAGGATACCTCTTACAAAACATAAAAAACATTTTTCTTAAATAACAAAATGCAAATCTAAAAATCCAAATAGATAAGTCGTAGTTTTTGAAGACCGACATAGAATATTAAGGATTTATAAAATCACAAGAAGGACTTAAACCCAACAAAAATAAAATCGAAGCAATCGAGAAATTAATGATTCCAAAAACAGTAAAAGAAATAAAGTCTTTACTTGGTAAACTCTCATGGTATAGACGTTTTATTCCAAATCTTGCTAAAATCATTAAACCTTTCACACAATGTTTAAAAAAGGGTAATGAAATAGACATAACTAACAAAGAATATCAAAATTCTTTCAAAACTGCTAAAGAATTAATATGTAACCCTCCAATTCTAGAATTTCCCGATTTCTCAAAAAAATTCATTCTTACCACTGGCGCATCAGATTTTGCCATGTTATTATTAATCTCTCAGGTCATAAATGGACAAGAAAAACCCATAGCTTACGCATCAAAAACGTTTAACTCTGCGGAACAAAATTACAGTACGAAAGAGAAAGAATTAAAATCTATTATTTGGTCTATCGAAAACTTTAAACCATATTTATTCGGTAAAAAATTTACAATTCGCACTGATCATAAACCCCTCACGTGGTTATTTTCCATGAAAAACGCAAACCATAAACTTATGCGTTGGAAGATCGAGTTAGGCGAATATAACTTTGACATTGAATATCTACCAGGTAAAACAAATAAAGTTGCAGATTTCTTATCAAGACAAAGAGATGAATTTAAAATAAACAAAAAATTAAGAGATGTAACGAATACCGATATTTTTGCACGTTGAATTTCAAAAGATATAAAATTCTCAAAAGGTCTCGCCAGACAAATAGATTTAAAATTTAACAGTAAAGATTACACATCCATTTAGAAAACGTAAACAAAAAACTCCTAAAGAAAAAACTAATCGAGTTACGGGACTATCTAATAAAAAATGATATATATGAAATCAACATTCCTTATTCATCATGCGGATTAGAAAAATTAGAAAAATCGGAACTAATAAAAATTTTAGAACACATTTTTAAACACACCCTAATACTGATAAATCTATACGAACTACCACAAAATTTTAGTTTAGAAACAGATGAAATAGACCAAATCATAAATGATACACTAACTACAATTTATGGCAACGACAATCACAAACATCAAAGTATAATCGCAAATAACTCAGAATCAGGAAATTCAATTCATAGTTCAAGTGAGAATCCAATTAATGGACTAAAATTTATCGTTAACAGAATAAATATAGCTAAACACCAATCTGTTCTCCACTTCTCAAATAACCCATTAAAAATAAAAAATAAAAAATTATTTTATCATCAAAAACAAAGATTCATAATAAATTTTAATATAGACAAAAAAGAAGGGCAATTATTGTAAATTTTAAAGGGATATATAGTACCAAAAATTAAATACTGAGAATTAATTCCTAAACAACAAGAGCAAACGTTGAACCACATTATCCAATGCGAATTCTATTCAGATACAAAATAATCTGGTAAAATGTAATAGACTTGTAGAAGAGGTTGAAAACGAAGAAAAGCAAACCCAAATAATCTTTGATAACCACAATGGAAATTTAAATTATAGAGGAATAATGGCTACTTACAACGATCTTAAAGAAAAGTATTTCTGGCCTAACATGCTAAAAGATATTACAGAAATTATTAATCAATGCAGAATCTGTAAAGAAAATAAATATGACCCAATACTATTAAATGACAATCTAACCCCCACACCAAAATTTCCTTTTGAAAATATAAACATAGATCTTCTCACATTAAATAAAGAATAATTCATCATTATATTTGACGAATTCTCTAAATTTGGCTTCATTCATCCCACTTTTAACAAAACAGGAAAAGAAACGATGTTAATAATAGAGGAATTTGTTAAAACTTATAGAAAACCAAACCTGATCATCGCCGATCATGGACTAGAATTTAATAATTCCCTAGTAAAAAATTACTGTAACACTCATGCCATAAAACTACACTTAATTAGCATATCAAACCCAAAATCAAACGCGGTAGAAAGATTCCATTCCACACTAATAGAACACCTCCGAATATTAAACTCAACAAGTAAAAACAAAGATCTACAAAAAACATAAATAAGGCAATAACAGCATACAATAATACCAAACATAACAAAATGAACACCTTGCGAAATACTTTTCGGACAAAATAAACACAACAAATACTTCCAAACATAAAAACCTGAAGAATAAGTCATAAACGACTATTTCATTAATAAATCAGAAACAAACAAAATAATAAGCAAAATGATTGACAAAGAAAAAATAAAAAGAACAAAAGAAAATGAATTACCCCTAAAATTACCGGAAAATGTCTATGTTAAACAAAACAATAGACTAATGCACAAATATAAAAAACCTATATTCAAAAGAGTCACAGTAGAAAATTATAACCCCATATTAGAAACAGTGGAAATAAAAAACAAAAGACATATACTAAAATTCAAACTAGACAAAATCAAACTTTAATTTCAGGGCCTACACTAACACCCAATTGATGAACATCTCCAATAATACCGGATTCCTTCTATTCGGAATCTGCGATTGTAAACTAAAAGAAGGAGAAATAATACATAATTTCAACTATAATATCACCCCAATTTATAAAGCATATACAAAATTTAAAATTATGACAACCAAATGCATAAAACAAATTCAGGATAATCCTCATCTTGAAGTACAACGTAAAGCACTGGCCTATTTTTTTAACGACCTAACACAACAAATTCAAAAACTTTTCAATAAAGGAACTAAACGCGGTTTAATGAACGGATTAGGAAACATAATCAAATCAATCACAGGTAATTTAGACCAAAATGATGCGGAAAAATATATACAATCAATAGATTCTCCAAAATCAAAACGGACAAATAATAAAAATCGAAAAACATCTAACAGATAAATTCAACTCCGAACTAGAACAGGTTAAATTAAATGAAGATAAATTATCTAAAAGTCTTGACTATACGATACGTATTGTAAACAACCAACAAGATTGGGCAACAAATTATTGATAATCAATCAAAATGTAAAGGACTTTTGCAAAAATGTAGAACTAATGATAGTTATTTGCTCACTAAATAAATTAGACACAAACATTATCAAATACGATGACCTAATTCAAATCACAGGCAAGACAGACATTTGGACAGAAGTAAACGAAATAACAACATACTGTAAGCACGAAAACGAACAAATCCACATACTATTAACAGAACCAGAACTGTCCCAAATTCTTATCCCTTACGTCAACTTTACCCAATCCCATTTATCCATCATAACAGATTATACGAACTAACAGAACCACCTACATATTTCGTAAACAGACACAACAAAAATATACTTATAGAAAGATTCAATAAAGAATCCAATAATGTAAATTACTGCCAAACAAAAGGCATAGAAGTAAGTAATTGTATTAATAGCATAGTAATTAACGAAAATAATGATGACTGTGAAATAAATGAAAAACGTATTAAAAACAACGTAATTCATATTCCAAATATCAATAGAATAATCATTACTTCTCCAATTAACCAAGAATTAATAATAAATTGCACAAATAAAAATATAAAGAAAACCTTTCAAGGAATTTTTAAGCTTATCAATGACGGAGATTGCAAAATCAGCCAATGGACATTTAATGGATTGTCAAAAGCTTACAAAGAATTAGACTTAGGTCATATTCAACTTCAAAAATTCGATACAAAGATAAATAAAATCCATCTAAAACCATTACAAGAATTAAATATTTCATTTTCTCAATAACAAATAATACAAGAAATAAAGAATCACGAAAGTAACACTCGTCATTATTATATAATTTATACCATACTTATTGTAATAATACTTATAGCAAATATAAAAATTTCAATTAGATATTATAAGAATTATAAACTTAAACGTTCAAAAACAATTATAGAATTAAGAAACATGGAAAAAATGACAGAAAATATGTAAGTCTTGTGAAAAGATCAAACTTATTGGGGAGGAATTATATAATCCGACCACATATAAAAATGCCGAGTCTAGAGTTAGTTGCAAACTTTCCCCGAGACATAATCAGGATATGTAACACCTAGATTAGAAAGTCTCTCTATGAGAATCAAGCTTGTAACATGGTATTGTAATTAATAATTGTTTTTTTAAAACGATATCTGAAAGTTGAAAAACATAATTTACATAATTAAAAAAAATCAGTATCTTAGACATAATTCGGTTATCAGTACCTGCGAATATTAAGATGCTTATGAAATTTATTAATCTTTTAATCTATGCAAATAATAAAAATAAATAAAGTGGGCTGGATTATGCAGACGAAAATGTAATACATCTATTCGACGCTAAGATTTAAAGTAAACCCTGCCCTAAAATTAGTTAAATTAAGTTAATGTATATATCCATAATCAAAATTTTCGTTTATGTTATCGGCATTTTCTAAATATAAGATAAATTTAATCTCTAATACGGCAATTTTTTAGCAGGTGACTTTATTCTTATATATTTCGGGATCTGTAAAATATTTTTTCTGAAGAATTGTAGGAATACACTATAATAATATGACTAATTATTTTGCAAGAATGCCTAATTATTTATACTATATCCAAATGCATTAAATATTTACACCCTCCAAATCTAGTAAGAAAGCAATATAAATAGGCAGTATTAGTGTCATACTTAAAGTTCTTGTGTTTATAATAAACCATAGACATACACGCTTAATTATCGGTGGAAACCCGGTCATGTTGCGATACCCGGCAATCACTGTGCCGACCAAGCTGCTCTTGGGGCAGCCAACAGCGACTATCTACTTCGTCATCTCTTGCTCACCGATGATGTGTTGACATCTTTGTCTGGCCATTGTCTTAACCCTAGGATGCACAATATGGGCCTGGTAAGTCCAGTGATGCCTTTTATAACATTCAAGTTTCTAATTCCATTATTCAGGAAATTGTGGTTTTAAGAATTCCTCGAAGATTAATATATTAACACAATATTGGACACCCAGAAATTCAAATCACCTCTGTCGAGAAATATGATTTTTCTACTGTTACCCCGCCTTGACACAACACGGGCCTCTGAGGCCCAGTCTGTTTCTAATCAGGTCTGTACTTGTTTGCCGGTCAGTAGTTTGTATATACAAATCTGCACTTGTGTACGTGTGAGTAGTTTTGTTTTAGCCTGCATCCGTAGGTTGCGATTTGCGCATTCAGAATGGTATATAAGCCCATTATCAGTAAGATTCCTTAAGTTGCTCTCAGTTTGTAAGCTAATGTATTACAATTACAATGGGGTCAAGTAGAAAAAAACGTAGTTTCGGAATTGGTGTTGCCTACTTACAAGAAACCGTATTAGTATGGGCTAGTGTAGCAGACGAAGAGCCATCCGGTGAAAGCGAAGTCGATTCAGAAGATAATGCAGATGGTGACGATAATTTTGGAGAAGGAAGTGATAATTATTATTCCAAGAATTATTCAAGTGCTAGTGGTGATTTTGATGATGGATTGAACGTTCCTCTTAGTCCATCTGCAGCTGAAAGTCTGGGAGTTTCTCGTTCATGTTATATTGCTCCCAGTGGTTTAGATTGGAGAACAGTTCAACCAGCAGCAAGAAAAATACAGAAACACAATATCATTCGTCGCCATCCTGGCTTAATAAGAAAGTACATGGGTTCTACACCTAGAGAAGCCTTTTAATTGTTTATGACAGATGCAATTTTACAAGAAATCGTAAATTGTACGAAGATAAACGAGCATTTCGGGACAAATAAAAAAAATGGAAAAATTTTGATTTACGAGAACGTAATTTCCTCGGTTTACTGATTCAAGCAGAAGTAGAACGAAACATATAAATATATTTATATATATAATTTTTTTTTCTTTATTATTATAGCGGATTGACTACTAAGGTCATTACCGGTTATATAGACGATCGTTTAATAGGATGTTTAATGTTCAAAGTGCAGAAACTAGCATACAATAAAGCTCTGTCGAGAAATTACTAGAACGTAAAGAAAATTTACTATGCATTCACAAATGTGAAACATGCTCTACATTGCTGATATGTGCAGAAACCAGTCGAGAACTGCCTAAAACCACAGCCCCGACAGTAATAAGGTTCGAGAAAAAAGAAAAATAATAGCAATAACAATAATGAAATGTTAACTGTCGAGAACGAAAAGAAGGTGACGTTTTAGATTTGATGCAACAAATCAAATTCACGTAGAAATGTTAGCAGTTTACCTATGCGCATCGCATAATTGCGTAAATAGCTCGCCAAGGGACCCTCAATACAGCAATGTGACGATGCAAATTGTAACTAGGACACTGCTCGAAGATATGATCGAGAGTGAGCCTAGTGGTTGTTCTCCAAGTAACAGGAACAAGTGTGCGAGACAAGCGTGCCCTAGTCTCAGACGTGCGATAGCTTCTTGGTCGCACCTTGTTAGGCGGAGCTGTGATAACCACCGCTCCACTTTTACCTTTACACGTTGCTATTTGCTAGTGGAATTATTCCACTCCTATTGCCATGTCTTAACCCTAGGATGCACAACATGATCGATATACGACTTTACACAACACGAGCCTTGGAGACCCGTTCTTAATGTAAATGTGAGTTATATTTGCAATAGGCTTTAAGAAAACTTACAGATATTTATGATTAAGTTTTCTATTGACATAGTTTTCAAATATATTAAAAAAAATGAAAAAATGTTAAATGGTATAAAAAATATTAGTTTTGGACGTAACAGTTGGCGCATACTCTAACATCGTGTTCATTACAAAAACTGTTTTTGCATATCTCACAAATCAGTGTGCTTTTACGGTCAATACGGGTTGGACACAATGAACATCTCTCTTCATGTCAGTTTTAATTGTTGAGCTTTTGATAAAATGCTTAATTTCTTCCAAAACACTTCTTCATAGCTTGGGATTTGCAGACCTCTCATGCATATGCCACCAAAACTTTCAGGAATAATCTCTGTTTGTGCGTCCTACCTTCAATGTTGTTTCGATGTTCCTTGCAAAATACTATAAAGGCGTTCAGAGCTGATACATGTGTCTGGTTTGTTTTGCCGTAGTGTACCGACAACTGTAATGTCCTTATTTAACAAATAGATAGCTAATGGTACACTTGTAAAGAAATTATCCATTGTGAGGTTTAGCCCAGTATTATGAACACTGCTCACTAATGCCTGAACAACTTCAAGTCCTAAATTCTTATACGGTGTTTCACCAGGTTGCCGTCCTACATAAATCGAGCCATAGATAGCCTATCCGGAGCTAGATTCACACATCCAAAATATCTGGATGCCATATTTTGCTGGGCATGTCTTGCATAAAACTGCATTGACCTCGATAACCATTAAACTGCTCGTCGATTGTTACGTTTTCATTAGGTATAATACACGTGTTACACTGTTCAATGAAAAAACTCCAGATATAAGATACCATCGCTAATTTGTCAGTTTTTGGAAGCGTCTTGAGAGTTTTCTTATCATCGAACCTTACATATCTTCTTATTTCTGCAAATCGGGAAACTGACATAGTTACCCGATATATATGATTGGCAAATTCTTGGGATAATAATTCCCTCAAAGCAACGTCCCAGCTTCGTTCTACCCCTGCTTGAATCAGTAAACCGAGGAAATTACGTTCTCGTAAATCAAAATTTTTCCATTTTTTTTATTTGTCCCGAAATGCTCGTTTATCTTCGTACAATTTACGATTTCTTGTAAAATTGCATCTGTCATAAACAATTAAAAGGCTTCTCTAGGTGTAGAACCCATGTACTTTCTTATTAAGCCAGGATGGCGACGAATGATATTGTGTTTCTGTATTTTTCTTGCTGCTGGTTGAACTGTTCTCCAATCTAAACCACTGGGAGCAATATAACATGAACGAGAAACTCCCAGACTTTCAGCTGCAGATGGACTAAGAGGAACGTTCAATCCATCATCAAAATCACCACTAGCACTTGAATAATTCTTGGAATAATAATTATCACTTCCTTCTCCAAAATTATCGTCACCATCTGCATTATCTTCTGAATCGACTTCGCTTTCACCGGATGGCTCTTCGTCTGCTACACTAGCCCATACTAATACGGTTTCTTGTAAGTAGGCAACACCAATTCCGAAACTACGTTTTTTTCTACTTGACCCCATTGTAATTGTAATACATTAGCTTACAAACTGAGAGCAACTTAAGGAATCTTACTGATAATGGGCTTATATACCATTCTGAATGCGCAAATCGCAACCTACGGATGCAGGATAAAACAAAACTACTCACACGTACACAAGTGCAGATTTTTATATACAAACTACTGGCCGGCAAACAAGTACAGACCTGATTAGAAACAGACTGGGCCTCAGAGGCCCGTGTTGTGTCAAGGCGGGGTAACAGCAGAGAAATCATATTTCTCGAAAGAGGTGATTTGAATTTCTGGGGGGTACAATAATGTGTTAATATATTAATCTTCGAGGAATTCTTAAAACCACAATTTCCTGAATAATGGAATTAGAAACCTTAATGCTATAAAAGGCATCACTGGACTTACCAGGCCCATATTGTGGATCCTAGGGTTAAGACAATGGCCAGACAAAAATGTCAACACATCATCGTTGCGCAAGGGATGACGAAGTAGATAGTCGCTGTTGGCTGCCTCAAGAGCAGCTTGGTCGGCATAGTGATTGCCGGGTATGCCAACATGACTGGGTATCCAGATAAGTACGACATCTCTCTCTAGCTTTCAAAATCTATCAATTTCTCTTCGAATGTCCACTACAGTAGGATCAGATGAAAATCTGCTACTGATACCCAAGATGGCACTCAGCGAATCAGTGCAGACGAGCAGGTGACGTCGCTCGTCGATAGATCGACGGGAGTGTCGAAGAAAGTAGAGGTCCCATATAACTCTGCGGTATACACCGAGCATGTGGGTCACAGTGTGAACGAGTGGGAAACGCCGCACAGTGGGGCGAAATGCTCGAAAAGTGGCCAAAACTCTGCCATTCGCTCTCATAGAGTATCAAGTACTATTAGGAAATGGAAAGAAACGACAAGTGGTTATCAAATAATATAATATTCAGTTTCGTGGCTTATTACTTTCTTATACGCAGTATAACGTGTTCGACAATCCATGCGGAGACGTCTAGAATGTTGCATGCAAGTGCAAGGAGAACATTTCGAACAACTATTGTAATTTTGAGATTAAAATGCATTACTAAACATAAAATTAAAAATTCAAACTATAGAGTGTTTTATTCCGAAATGGTTAGTTTGCGGACTGTTTTCTTGTTTTGGTTTGATTAATATATTTTCCAAATTTGATCCCCTATTTTTCGATGATCCTGTATATATATATATATTTATATATATATATATATATATATATATATATATATATTTATATATATATATATATATATATATATATATATTCAGTCGTGTACTAGACGCCAGAGTGAGCGGGCGTTTACGTGAGCTCTGTGCGTATACATTTTATTTGTAAACAAATATAATTCGTGTCAAAACTAAGGTTTTTTCTTGTTTGTTTGTGTTCATTTTGCTGTGTATGGTGTCGTGGTGGTTGTTTATCGACCGATTTCATTCGGTTATTGTTCAAATTAATTGAATATTTTTCTTTTTTCGTAGTTTTGTTTATTTTTTTATTTTATTTAAATTGCGATCGACTACTATGGTCATTACCGCGTTTTCAAGTGAAATTTAAAAATAGTATATGCAAAGGAAAACAGGATTCTATATAACAAGAGAAGATAAAAGGGGAAATAAATACATGCTTAACAACTAACAAAAATTAAAAGAATGTATCAATTGAGAAAAAATACATCAGGCTTAGCTTAAATAACGCCTTAAGAAATATGTTATATTTTCACATGTGCGAAAGAACATTGCACTGTTGGAATGTGCAGAAACCACTCAAGAACTGAGGTTTTTTATAGAAACCACTAAAACCACAGCCCCGGCTGATATATAGTGTGGAGAAGCCAGAAAAGAATTGATATTTGGAGTATTGACATTTATGCTGCGAAACGAAGAAAACCCTTTCAGATTTGTGTAAACACAAAACCCGGACGAATGAGAGAATTTTACCAATGCTTGTTGCATTATTGCATAAAGCAATACGCATGGGACCCGAAATACCTGCATTGTGACGAGGAAAATTGTAACTAGGACACGGCTCGAAAATATGTTCGAGAGTGATCCTAGTGTTACAAGTAGAGCAGAGCGGTGGTTGTTCTCCTAGTAAAAGATGCAAGTGTGTGAGACAAGTATGGCCTATTCTCAGACGAGAGTTGACCACTTGCTCACACCTTGTTAGGCGGAGCGGTGCTATGCACCGATCCACTGACACTTTACACGTCGCAATTTACTCGTAGAAGGGTCCCACTCCATAACTGTAGACAATGCACAGCCACAGACCTCAACACATCATCGTCGCGCAAGGGATGACGGACAACGTAGTTGCTGTTGGCTGCCTCAAGAGCAGCTCGGTCGGCACAGTGATAGCCGGGTATCCCAGCATGTCCGGGTATCCACGTGAGAGCGACATCTCTCTCTAGCTCCCGTAATCTATCGATTTCTCCGCGGATGTCCAAAACGGTTGGAACTGTAGAGAATCTACTACAGATGCCTAAGATAGAACTCAGGGCATCGATGCAGATGAGCAGGTGACGTTGGACATCGATAGCTTAACGGGAGTGCCGAAGACTGTAGGGAATACCATATAGATCAGCAGTGTCAACTGTGCATATGGGTGACAGTGTGAACGACTGGGATACGCCATC
This sequence comes from Nebria brevicollis, assembly GCA_944738965.1. Lineage (NCBI taxonomy): Eukaryota > Metazoa > Arthropoda > Insecta > Coleoptera > Carabidae > Nebria > Nebria brevicollis. The sequence goes on along the minus strand of OX122900.1, from coordinate 16,883,109 downwards.
GGTCAGAAAAGCGCAGCCTGTACAGGAGTCTGTCTTGGAGCCATTGGTATATGTGTGTTGAAGTCTGTGTACCGTTGCAATTGAATGAGGAATTCAATCAAGTACATGGCGTTAGGAGTAGAATCTTTTGGCAAGTTGGTCAGCTCTAGGTTTGTGGTTAAAGAAGGAGATGCCCATGGAGGGATGTTGGTAAAAATTCTCGATAAAACAGTCTCGTGGTTGTCAATGATGGTATTTAACAACCTTGGAAGTTTCAGTGCGAGCGGATACAGAGAAGTTGAACTATTGGGATATAGAAGATTCAATACCGGATTATTGAAAAATATGTGTTCAGGTTTAGACAGTCATGAGATGCTGTTGGCAAGTTTTATTACGGTAAAGACATGTGCTGACCTTCAGTCCGCGGAAAGCAATGTCGGGTAATCGGAGAGTGCGCTGACGGACGTTGTTAAACCATATTTACCATAAAAGTGCATAACAGTGGTACCCACACCCGCAATAAACAGATAAAGGGAAAATTCCTAAGCGCTGCGAACCACATGCTGTTTAGGCATAAGTCCCAGCCCACGAAGTCAACGATTTCGATAAATCCACCAATAGGACATTTTTTATATTAAAGCGTAAGGTTAAGTTTCCCCACCTCTAGTTTAAGAATGTATATATGTACCGAAGCGTGAGTATGCGCTCCCCACTACGTTACCGAACAGCTGTCCGCGCACCAGAGCGCAAACGGCGCGCGCTGTGCTGGGACAGCCACGCGCAGGTAAAGTGTAGGGAAAACCATATAAAAGAAATCAACGCTAGAGAGCAAGGCAGTCTGAGTCCGAATGCAGAATCAATTGGGTAAGCAAACAACTGTTATATAAGTCAGAGCTTCGGTTATGGTCCAGCATGACCCCGTAGCTATTTCCCGTAGTAGATCCGTGCCTTGGATTTGTCCGGTCGGATTTGTAGAACCGTAGATGTCAGAACTTCGATTATTTCCAGCCTGACACCGTAGTTATTTCCCGTAGTAGATCCGTGCCTTGGTTCCGTCCGGCCGGATTTGTAGAACTGTAGATGTCAGAGCTTCGGTTATTTCCAGCCTGGCACCGTAGTAATTTCCCGTAGTAGATCCTTGCCTTGGTTTTGTCCGGCCTGGTTTGTAGTACTATTGATGTCAGAGCTTCGGATATTTCCAGCCTGACACCGTAGTTATTTCCCGTAGTAGATCCGTGCCTTGGTTTTGTCCGGCCGGTGTTGTAACTTGTAGAAGTGAGGGGAGTGGATAAGGTATATCACCACAAGGGTGAAATTTCGTAGAACTGTAAATTACAAGTCGTTTGGTCGTCCAGTGACATCTGTACCAAATAATCAGAAATAAAGAAAGTAAACTAATGAACTCTGTGAGTGTATGTTCATCTCCACTATAGCTATCCGGACGACTGGCGCCCGAATTTATTTCAGAGCCATTTAGGTGACGCCTACGACGAAAAGGGCATCACAATATATATATATATATATATATATATATATAAATATATATATATATATATATATATATATATATATATATATATAAATATATATATATATATATTTATATATGTAAGTTAGTTATGATGAGATAGTGTGATGTGAGAGTCGAGAAGATTCTATTTTGTGTAATTTTGTCATGTACCAAAATTATTATTAAAGCAGTTTTTGTATTTGAATGTTCGAACTTAAACATTTTTGACTCATGCGAAAAATCCAACATTATTGAACTACTTAGTAAAATAAATTGTTCCGCACGAACCCTGATACATGTAATAACATGAATCAGATTGTGACAAAGAACACGACACGTCACATGGTTCTTCGAGCCGGATGACACAGGAAACAATTTGGAGAGTCATCTCAGAAAACATTCAGTCAACAAAGGTGTTAAAAAATGTTAAGTGCGACCAAGCAATGTAGTACAAAAACAAAATCATTCGTTCATCACAGTGTGTGAAATACGCGTTCACGAAACAAAAAGAAGTTCCGTGGGTGTTATTAAATCGTTACACGAGTAAAGCACCCAGCAGAAGCAGTACGTGGACTCAGGACTCCATTGAAATCATCACCGAATTCACGACAGCAATTCAACCACGCAAACATCACAGCACATCAAACGACTTCACGACATCACCACATCCGTTTGGACAACTCTCGCTATTTCGATACAGTCAGATAAATGTGAAACAATCCTTCTTTAATATCCATCTTTATACCCATGCCTATCGTCATTCAGTCGTGTATTTCATCTAAACCGTCGAGTTTATCTTAAAATTATAAATTGCTAATAACGAAGACGAACCCTGATGAGTTGCCTCAGTTGAAAAAACAAAGAGCCGTTCTTAAAACAAAGCTCACTTAGTTTATTCATTTCATAAATAATCAACAAAATACAAATAAATTAATGGAAATTACAGTACGCCTAGAAAAATTCGAACCGATTTTAAATGAATTTGCAATAGTGCAAACAAGCATAGATGAAATCGCAAACGAACCATCCAATGAATTTGATGATTTTGAAAGCCTTTATTACGCAATAGTTAGTCGTGCGCGAGATATGTTAGCATCTAGAAACTCTATTAGTTTCAGTGCTTCAGCACCAAACTCAAACAATATTCGTTTACCTAAAATCGAACAAGTAACAATTGATGGAAAATATGTAAGATGGTTAGACTTTTATAATTCTTTCAAAGCAATGGTCCAGGACAATAAATATCTATCCAGTATTCAAAAGTTACATTACTTGAAAACATGTTTAAAGGAAGAGGTTATGTCTGTCTTCAACACGTTGGAATCAACCGCGGAAAATTACGACGTCGCGTGGAAGTTAGTAAATGATCGTTTCAACAATAAGCGAATCATTATTCAAAATCAAGTAAAAATATTAATGGAATTGCCCAGTATTTCGAAAGAATCTGCAGATGAGTTGCGAAAACTATAAAACACTATGCGAACTCACATACGTGCATTAAAATCATTAAAAGAACCCGTTGATAGTTGGGATGCATTGTTAATTTATACATTTATTTCGAAAGTAGATAGATATACGCATAAAGAATGGGAAAAATCATTAACCGGAAATAAATTCCTAAAATGGAAGACTTCATAAAATTCTTAGATCAGCGGTGTCAAATATTGCAGGTAGCGGCGATAAACACCACGCATACGATCAATCTAAATATACAAACCAAGGCCCGAAATTTATTTAAGAGGCAAGCATTTGCAGCAACACAAAGGGCAGCAACATGCATTGTCTGTAAGCGTGTTCACAAATTATTCGGGTGCGAAGTATTAAAAAATGGACGTTAAAGATCGAACCAATAAAATAAAATCCGCGAATTTGTGTTTTAATTGTTTCAACACCGGGCACACAAATAAGGAATATAAGTGGTCAGGTTGTAAAAAATGCGGGAAAAATCATAATACACTTCTTCATGTTGAAAGAAATCACGATAGTCAGCAAGACGAAATAGGTCATGACTCGAATTTTGTTACCGAAAGCATTAAAGTACATAGCGCGTTGGTCTCTACACAAATGCTGCTGTCGACCATATTAATAAATATAAGGGGTCAAAACGGGAACATGTTCCAAACACGCGTATTGTTAGATAGTGGATCGCAATCCCACTTCATTACAAAAAGGCTAGCGGAACGTATAAACCTGCCATTAAAACATGTTAATTTGCCCGTTGAAGGTTTGAATCAATTAGAAACGCGCATAAACCATTCAATTGACGCGGAGATATGCTCAAAATATAACGACTATTATGAAAAGGTCGAATTTTCTCATTTACTACAAATATGCAATTGTTTACTTAATCATCTTATAGATAAACGGATCTTAAATATACCTCGGAATATTCGTCTTGCCGATCCGAAATTTTATGAGCTTAGGGAAATTGACGCATTGTTAGGAGTGGAACTATTTTTCGACCTCTTGTGTGTAAGTCAAATTGAGATACCAGGTCATAGAGCTAGATTACAGAAAACAAAACTAGGTTGGATTATATCCGGTAAAATAGGGAATAATGAAAAAACTATAAATGCCAGTAATTGTTTGTTAACATTCAATTCGTTGTATAAAAGTATAAACAAATTTTGCGAAATTGAAGAAATAGAATTCAAAACGTTCTTATCAGAAGAAGAATTTCAAGTTGAACAGCATTTTATACAAACTAAAAAACGTGATTCAGTCATTGGACGGTATATCGTTCGATTACCGTTTATTGAAAAAATAAAAAATTTATGAGAATCGTACGTACAAGCAGAAAGTAAATCTTACTCTTTAGAACGCTAAAAATTTCTTTTTAAAAACACAATACATTGAAAGTATGCGCGAAGCTATCACATTAGGACATATGGTAGAACTCATTTCAAACGAATTTCAACAGGGACGTTGTTTTTTGCCACATCACCCCGTAGTAAAGGAGTCGAGTTCGACTACCAAAGTTAGAATAGTTTACAATACGTCCACGAAAACTAGCACAGGTATTTCCTTAAATGATTGCCTAAAAGTAGGCGCAGTTGTACAAAACACGAGTTTCGACATAATAATTAGATTCCAAACACATCAAATCGTTATGTTAGCCGACATTGAAAAAATGTATAAACAAATTCGTTTAGATAAAAAAGATTAACAGTATCAACTCATTCTGTGGCGCGAAATGGAGCATGATCAATTAAAAACCTTTGTGATACCGGTTGTTTTGTTCGGTAGCGCATCAGCACCTCACTCAGCCACTCGAGTCTTAAACAAATTAGCAGACGATGAAAAAATTATATATCCAAATACGAGCAAAGTATTAAAACGTGATTGTTATGTTGATGACGTTATGACAGGAGCGGATATGGTTGAGAATGCAAAAAAAAAATAACTCGATGAATTAATAGGAATCACGAGGTCAGGCGGGTTCACACTAAGAAAATGGGTTTCTAACAATGCAGATGTAATTGATTCAATGTCCAAGGAGGTTTCTAAGGTAAACTTATTAACTAACAATGATTCAGAGATAAAGCATTGGGAATTCAGTGGGATATCTCAAATGACAAAATTACGTATTAAATCACGGCAGAACTTGATTCAAAAATCACAAAACGAAGCGTGTTGTCAAATATTGCGTGATTATACGATCCTATTGGTTTATTAGGCCCGGTAATAGTTTGTGCAAAAATTTTGATGCAAAGGTGAGTGAAAAGGCATACGGCGCTTGCGTGTATATTAGAACCATGGATAACAACGGTAAAATCTTTTTAAATTTAATATGCTCAAAAAATCGAATAGCTCCTTTGAAAACGATTACATTACCAAAATTAGAATTAAGTTCGGCGTTATTACTTTCTAGGCTAATAAAACAGTTTTAAATGGGATTAGCAAATGAATTGATGAAATAGTTTTATGGTCGGCCTCATCGATAACACTACAATGGATTAACACTCAGCCATACTTATTGAAGACACTTGTTGCTAATAGGATATCAGAGATCAGAGTTATTACATGTACAATGCATTGGAGGCACGTGCCGTCAGAACTAAATATGGCTGATTTATTGTCACGCGGTCAACTACCGCAGACATTGTAGAAAATTGCCAGTGGAAGGCGAGGCCACGATGGCTAATGAAAACGTCGACGGAATGGCCAAATAACACTATGCACTTAGTACCGTTAAGCGAAATGAGACCCACTCACACGTTGACAACCGCGATTATACAAGATTCCTGGTGAAATAAATATTCGACAGTAGCGAGATTAAAACGAGTAGTAGCTTATGTATTACGGTATATGATTAATCTTAATAAAAATCAAGCAAAAAAATCGGTCATTTAACGAAATGCGAACTCATTAACGCGTTAACAGAAATTATTAAGGTAACTCAAAGGAGTTGCTTTCAGACCGATCTTATGCTTTTACACAAAACTTCTATATAAGTTCAAACAGTACTCTTCGCGCGCTGAATCCATTTATAGACAACAACGGCCTTATACGAGTAGGAGGGCGTTTAGAAAATTCAATGCTATCTTATTCCGGAAAACACCCTATCGTCCAACCGAAAATACATCACATTACTGACTAAATACTCGAAGAGCAACTCGTATTGAATTTACATAGTGGGACCCAAGCTACTTTGAATGCAGTGAGATCGAAGTACTGCCCTCTTAACGGAAAAAATGCAATCAAAAAGTATTATAAAAAAATGCGTAACATGTTTTCGAGTAAAACCGACAGATTATTCCAATACGTCCATTTTTGAATACTGGCATCGATTATTGCCGTCCGTTTTATGTAAAAGAGAAAAAATATAGAAATCGTGGAAAAGTAAAAATCTATTCGTGTATCTTTGTATGTTTTGCAAAAAATACCGTTCACATTGTATTAGTAACTTGACTTCAGACTCATACATCGGATGTTTGCGACGATTCTTTGCTCAACGCGGACGTTCTTTAAATATTTATTCAGATAATGCTTCAAATTTTGTCGGGGAAAAAAACGAGCTAGATAATTTAACAAAACTTATTCAATCAAAGAATCATAATGATACCGTTAGAAATTTTCTTACAAATCAGGAAATATATTGGCATTTTATACCTGCAAGGTCGCCGAATTTTGGCGGACTTTGTTGGCAGCGGTAAAATCTTTCAAATATCATTATTATCGAATAATAGGCGATAAACTATTTACCTACGCAGAATTAGAAGCATACACGAATGAAATTAAAGCAATTTTAAACTCACATCCTATTACACCCTTGTTTGACGACCCAAACGATTTACGTGCCCTCACTCCTGCTCACTTCCTTATAGGAGATACATTTACAAGCATACCTGAATTGAATAAAATGGACGAATCAATCAACCGTCTATCAAATTGGCAACACATACAATATGTCAAACAACACTTTTGGAGGCGATGGTATAAGGAGTAGAAATAAAGGTATTAGTATTCAACGAAATACACGTTGAGGTACATGCTAGAATAATTTTTTAAGTAGTTGAAAAAGTAACGGATACGGCCGGAATCGAACCCGCGACCATCGGTTTCGCGCCGATCGCTCTAACCAACTCAGCTACGCATCCACTGACCACAACCGTCCCTTTTTCAACTGCTTCAAATGCCAAGTGTTAAAAGGGACGGTTGTGGTCAGTGGATGCGTAGCTGAGTTGGTAAGAGCGATCGGCGCGAAACTGATGGTCGCGGGTTCGATTCCTACCGTATCCGTTACTTTTTCAACTGCTTAAAAAATTATTCTAGTATAAGGAGTATTTAAATCAACTAAATCCCAGATCGAAATGGCAGTTGCAATCACCAGACGAAATCAAGATTGGTACCTTGGTACTATTGAAAGAAGATAATGCACCACCACTACACTGGCTGCTTGGGCGGGTCATCGAAGCGTTTCCTGGTGAGGACGGCAAGACACGAATAGTGACGATAAAGATACTATCGGGCATTTATAAACGGTGCATCACTCGAATGGCGCCCTTGCCAATAAATTAATATGTGCTTACCAGACTCTATTTGTTATCCTACACATGTGCGTATAGTTTTCCTACTGTTTGGGACTTTACTTTAAAATTGTTAAATTGTTAAGATCGCTATATTGAACGTGTCCGTTCAAAGCCGGCGGAATGTTCAGGTTTAGACAGTCATGAGATGCCGTTGGCAAGTTTTTTTTACGGTAAAGACATGTGCTAGCCTTCAGTCCCCGGGAAGCAATGTTAGGTAATCTGAAAGTGCTTTGACGGACGTAGTAAAAGTGAATAACATCGGTACCCAGACCCGCAATAAACAGATAAAGTGAAAATTCCCAAGTACTGCGGACCACATGTTGCTTAGGCATAAGTCCCAGCCCACGCAGTCAACGCCTTCTACAAATACACCAATATGACAATTTTTATATTTAAGCGTAAGGTTTAGTTTCCCCACCTCTAGGTTAAGAATGTACATGATGAGACAGTGTGATGTGAGAGTCGAGAAGAATCTATTTCCTGTAATTTTGTTATGTACCAAAATTATTATTAAAGCAGTTTTTGTATGTGAATGTTCGAACTTAAACATTATTTACTCATGCGACAAAATCCAACATTATAGAACTATTAAGTAAAATAAGTTGTTCCGCACGAACCCTGACACATGCTATAACATGAATCAGATTGTGCCAAAGAACACGGCACTTCATAATATAGAATGGTTTATATGTTGCGTGAGCGAAAAAACCTTGCAGACGTAACTCAAACCAAGTTTGATGTACCATATGTGAAGTGGTGGGACACCGGCTTCACAGTGAAGGCTTGCAATTGGGGAAGTCCTGAACGCACCGGTGACTGCTCGAATGCCAGCATTGTGTACGCTCTCTAGCTTCTTCAAGTGAGAAGCACTAGCACTGTACACAATGATTGCTTAGAAGTCTATTCTGGATAGAACCAGACTGACGTAAAGTCGCAGCTGAGAGTCCCTATCGGCTCCTTATTTTGTGGAGGCAATACACTTGATAGCATTCAATGACATTCTGCGCTGCGCAGAAACAGTGTTGATTTGCCTCAACCATAAAAGACGACGGTCGAAAATTATTCCCAAAAACTTCACCTTATCCACAATCCGCACTGGTATATCGAAAAGCGATACAACAGGACAGTTATGTGCTTTACGTACTAAACAGGTGTAGGTAGCGCAGGTTTTCTTTGCAGAGAAACAAAAACCACGGTCGGATGCAGCCAAAGAAACTAAGTCAACAGCCTGCTGTAATCTCTCCTGACAGCGATCAAGAGCCTGGGATGAAGTGAATATAGTGAGGTCATCTACATATAGACAATAATCAACGGCATTTGGCAGGTTGGCCACAATGTCATTGATGGCGAACAAAAATAATGTAACACTTATGGAAGAGCCTGGGGAATCCCGTTTTGCAACGGTCGTAAAGAAGAGAAAGTTTGTCCAACTCGAACTCTAAATGAACGGTTCGAAAGAAAGTTTTCTACGAATTGAAGCAGATGGCCTCGTAGATCCCAATTATGCAATTTTCGTAGAATTACATAACTCCAGGTCATGTCGAAAGCTTTCTCTAGATCAAAAAACATTGCAACCAGATGGTTGCGTTTTAAGATGCTAGATTGAATAGCGTTCGTCAAATACACATGCAGGTCAGTAGTGGAGAGGTGCTGACGAGATCCACATTGATGTTGGTTGAATAGATTGTGGGGATCTAGAAACCAGCTGAGTCGATAATTGATCATGCGTTCATATAACTATGACAGATGGCATGTCAAAGATATCGGATGGTAGCTTGATGCAAAAGACACAACTTTGCTCTTCTCGTAAATCGGCACATTTATAGCTTCACGCCAGATGTCAGGCTAGACATTTTCGACCCAAAGCTGGTTGAGAAATTCTACTATTCTAAGTTTAAATATGGTGGGTAAATGACGATACATTGAGTAAGCAATATCATCATACCCAACAGAAGTATTGGCTGTATGACTCAGTGCAAATTCAAATTCTGCTAGAATGAATATTAAATTATGACTATCAGAACTATCACACTAAAAATTTAGAGGAGCTTTTGCAGCCGCTTTTGAACGTAGAAAATGGAGCGAGTAATTATCCGAGTGACTAACAGACTCAGACTGGTTTGCTAGAATATCACAAATATCAACTCTGACACGTTGTACCTGACCATTGACCTGGAGCTTTGGAATATGGGAACTTATCTTGTAACCGTTCATATACCTGATTTTTTTCCAAAGCAGAGTTTGGTCGAAATCAGTACCAATAGAAGAGACAAACCCGCGCCCAGACTCAGTTTTAGACTGAAGAATTGAACGCCTGGATTGCGCACGTGCTTTTTTGAAATCAATTTGGTTTAAAAGTGTCGGATTTGTCCGGTACACTTTTAGTGCGTGCTATTTAGAGAGTAGAGCGGAAGCAACGTGTTCATTCCACCAAAGAACAGACTTCTTTTTGATACAACTATAGGATTTCGGTATTGATAACGAAGCGTAATTTATAATAGATTCGTTTAGATGTTGCAGCTTACATTTAAATCTGTAGATGGTTCAGGAATCATTAGCTTGTTGGAGAAAGATTGCCAATCGGCCAAATCAAATAACCATCTTTGTGCTGTTTATTGTGCAACAGAAACAGTATTTGAAAGAAACGACTCAAGAATGGGAAATTGGTCACTGAAATGGGCATCGTCAACTACCTGTCACTGAAGATGGACAGCTAGAGTAGAGGTAGAGAAAGACAAGTAGATTTCCATAAAACTTCTTGACCTCATGTTCATAAACGTGGCTGAGCCAGTGTTGAGAAGCATGACATCATTGTTGTCCAAGACGCTTTCGACAATTCGAGCGCGAGCATCTGTGTTTACGGAACCACAGGGTATATTATGAGAATTTAAATCTTGGACAAGAATATAAGGAGTCGGAAGCTGCCGTACTAACTCTTCAAGATCATTTAAGTTCCTGTTGCCATCTGGAAAGAAGACGTTGCAAATTTTACGAGGTAAGAATACCTGGCATCAAGTGCTTGTAACCTTATTGTATTGTTACATTCTTTGAGTGGAATAGAAGAATCAAGAAAAATTGCAACGCCATCATGTGAGAGTTTTTAAATGTCTCTTTTGGATGCATATTACTCTAGGCTTATGATCAGCCATTTATAGCTTTAACTCAGCCAGGTGGTGGACGATTCCATTATAATTCCATTGAATGATGAACGAATTTGACTTAACAAATGAAGATAGAAAAGAAAAGTAAAAGTCAGAAAGTGAAGGCTGAATTTATAGGTATGCTCGAAACGTGTTACGGTTTTGGGTTCTTCGCTTAGCCCTAAGCCCACACACGCCTATCTTTGAGTTTACGAGCATTTTTGATCGTCTCTTTGTCAATCGACATAGCGCTTGACTCTAAGTCGGAGGAAGAAACATTTGTAGTTTGCCCTGACAGAACAGGAGCAGGAGATGGCATTAAAATAGAAGATAGCACGTTGTTTTGAGATTAGGATGTACCTGACAAAACAAGTAGTGGCACGACAGGAGGAGAAGATTTTGTAGAAATGCTAGTTATTGTACAAGTGAAGTAAGAACGGCCCTAATGATAGCGCCCGTATTAGTAGAGATTGCCTCCTTAATCATTTTTTTGATTTCAGGTAAAAGAAGAGCAGCAATGTCGTTAACAGAGGTAGGAGAAATAGAGGGTTTAGCTGCAGCAACCTTGGCAAAGCTCAGTGCCGGAACTGCATAGTCCTGACATACAAAAGCTCTAGCTTCGGGAAAGCTACAGTTGTTTAGAGTTTTGTATTTCATGAAAGCATTCTCTTATTTACTTTTTGAACAGTTTTTGGACAGGGAGAGATGCCCTTCACCACAAGTCACGCACTTTACCGGATCGGTACAGCACTGTTCTTCGTGGGGTGCTTTTCCACATATACAAAAATTTTTGTCCTTGCATGTTTTTGAAGAATGACCGAACTTTTGGCAATTGAAGCATCGCATCGGGTTGGAAATGTAAGGCCTAACAGGCAAACTATACATTGCTACTCTGATATTATCTGGTAACTTATGCAGTGAAAATGAAACAATAATGGACGCAGTGTTCTCCGCTACGCCATTGACCTTGCGGGTAATACGCCTGACCTCAGAAACTCCTCGAGCTTTCAACTCTGAGCAAAGCTAATCAGTTGTAAAATTAATAATAAATCGTGACACGTTATCACTCCCTTGACGGTATTGAGGGTCGAGTGAGAGGACCCCACAACAGGAATATCAGAAAAGAAATTTGTTTGCAGCAACCGTGTTGCTTGTTCGGCAGATTTTGTTTCTACTAAAAGGCCATCTTTAATTTTTTTTAAAGACTACACCTCGCACACCAAACTTTACTTTTGCTTATTGATTAAAAAGGGCTGACCTTGAAAAAATCAGATCCGTCCTTTTTTTTTGATGACCGGAAACCTGGGACTTGAATCCACCGTCAACTGGCTCATCACTCACTGCTATTTGCAGGGTTTAAAACGACGGAGGGGTTTCCCTCTCCGTCAAACACCCCGTCCGCCGGCGTGGACAAATAATAAAACCGAAAGAAGGATAAAGAACCCACCTGAAAATAAGAAAATGTAGCCAAAACTACGAAAAAAGAACAATATTCAATCGATTTGAACTTAATCCGAATGAAATCAGTCGAGAAACGACCAAAATAACACCAAAAAAATAACACAAACGAACTAGAAAAAACCTAGGTTTCGACACGAGTTTTTTTTTTGTTTACAAATAAAATGTATACGCACAGAGCTCACGTAAAGAACGTCCTTTCAATCTGGCATCTGTGCATTGTCTTAAGTTATGGCAGGTGGAGTAGAACTCAACTACGAGTTAATTGCAACTTGTAAAGGTGTGGAGTGGAGCGCTGGATAGCACCATTCCGCCTAACAAGGTGAGAGCAAGTGGTCATTTCTCTCTGAGAATAGAACTTACTTGTCTCACACATCTGCATCTGTTACTAGGAGAACAACTACCGCTCTGCTCCACTTGTAACACTAGGCTCACTCTAGAACATATTTTGGAGCAGTGCCCTAGTTACAATTTGCATTGTCGCAATGCTGGTGTTGAGGGTCCCATGCGCATTTCATTAAGCAATAATGCAACAAGCATTGTAAGAGTGCTTTTATTCCTCCGGCTAACTGTTTTCTCCAGATTATATATCAGTCGGGCTGTGGATTTTGTGGATTCTATAAAAGACCTCAGTTCTTCAGTGGTGTCTGCACATTCTAGCCGTGCAATATTCTTTTGCACTTGTGAAAGTATGTTTTCTCTTTAGGCTTTATTTAAGCTAAAACTGATGTTTCTTTTTCTCAATTGATTAATTTTTATAATATTTGTTTGTTATGAATTCTTTATCTATTTCCCCTTTTATTTACTCTTATAATATAAAATCCGGTTTTTTTTTGCATATACTACTTTATATATATATATATATATATATATATATATATATATATATATATATATATATATATATATATATATATAGGTATATATATATATATATATATATATATATATATATACATATATATATATATATATATATATATATATATATATATATATATATATATATATATAGGTATATATATATATATATATATATATATATATATATATATATATATATATATATATATATATATATGTATATGTATGTATGTATATATATGAAGACTACACGGGAAAAACGATCATAGTCCAAAAATCTGAAAATTGAGATAACCCTGCCATCTTGTGCTAGGTAAGTGTCCCTTCCAAAATAATAATAATGTACTAATGAATTAACGCTCTAAGTCCACTAAAATAAGCTTTTAAAATTGTCATACTTCGGAAGAACGATCTAAGTCCACCTGAATCCACGAAATACTTATCCAAGTGCAAAAAATTTCGTTGTTTTCAATTGATATCAGTTGACAAAAGGCAAGAACTTATTGCACATTTTAACACGTTAATGGACAGAAATGTTCAAAATAGTTATTTGTGCGGATTAATTGGAATGCAAGACATTCAAAGGAGGAGACCAAAAAAAAAAATGAGGCAACTGCAAATCTGAGAGAGCATTCATTCGCCTTTAAAGTAAGAATAAAAGAGAAGGATTATGAAGTGTTTCAAAAAGCGTTTATATCGTTGCACGGAAATACCAACCGACTAATAACTTTAAAAGGATACTTGAAGAATCAAGGGTATAGATGCATTGATATGAAAGGTAAACATACTAATCGCCCCACAAGTTAAAGCCTGAGGTATTTGAATGTTTGCGTAATCACATAGGATCTTATAAAAGAAGGCAGCCCCATTACAGCTTGAAGAATACTTCGCAAATTTATCTTCCTGAAGAGCTCACTGTTAAAAAAAATGCAATCCATGTACTGAGAAAAGTATCCTACTGAACCTATAGCTTATGAAATATGTTAGAGAATCCAATTGTTTGGTTATGTTCAGACTTTCTCATCTGTCAAAGTGACATCTGACCGTGCAGCCATTGAAGCCATCACGTTGACATGACTGCACTCTGCCACGCCATCAACAAGATAACGTGAACAATGAGAACTTAATGCAGTAGTCTAACTTTGTAACTCTCGCTACCAGCACGTTCATTTTTGTACCTTCAATTAAGTTTGTTTTAGTAACGTTCGACGCGGTATTTTAACTTGTGATCCACGATCCCACCTCAACAAAATATATATCGAAAAATATTCGTCAGAGATTTTAACATCAAGTTTGGGTACCATAGGGCAGACACGTGTAGTACCTGCAATGAACATACGGCTAAAGTAAAATCGCTGCAAAGAAAGCTGGACGTCATGATTAAAAATGAGAAAAAGGTAGAGATTCTACAAGAGATTGGCGGCTTAGAAGCTCAAAGTAAACTACAATAACTAAAAACACCTGCATTCTTCAGCAGAAAACGAAATTCCAGGAAAAATCTAGACAGAATCTATCGATGGATGCTATTTCAATGGACTTTTCTAAAAATCTTCGCACGCCTAACATAACCACAATTGACGTCTACTATAAGAAGCAACTGACTTTTATAAGTTTTAATATTCATCAGCTATCTACCAATGACGCGATTTTTTATATATATATAACGAGACGACTGTCAAGAAAGGCGCTGACGAAGTTGCATCTTTTCTGTATCACTTTTTTTTAACGTACTGCCACTATAGGTTAGAATTGTAGATATATTCTGCGATTCATGCGCAATGAACGAAAATTTGATAAAATCAAAATCACTTTCCCAATACGGGGGAACTCGTATCTAAATTGCGATGAGGACTTTGCCCTCATAAAGCAAACATTAAGAGTTCAAGTGCCTTTTCAGTGGGTAGATGTTTTTAGGGCAGCGAGAGTTAAACCGAACCCTTTGACTGTCATCGAGTGTCAGTCGAATTTCTTTCAAGCCTGGACCAAGTTTCTACTACCTATGTATAAAAATAAATCTCCCATTCCAACAAGACGAATAAAGGAGTTAGTGATAAGAACCCAACATCCTCGAACCGTAGAGGCAAGGGATAGCTATAACGGACCTATGTCAAGTTTCGTTATTAATCCACCAAAAGTATATATATATATATATATATATATATATATATATATATATATATATATATATATATATATATATATATATATATATATATATATATATAAATATATATATATTTATATATATATATATATATATATATATATATATATATATATATATAAACTGCATTTAATACAGAGAACGGTCATTACGAATTCTCGCGAATGCCATTTGGTCTTAAAAACGCGTCCGCAACATTTCAACGTGTAACGGATAATATTTTAAAAGGATTACCAAACGAAATCTGTCTTGTTTACCTAGATGATGTCATCATATTTAGCACTAGTCTCCAAGAGCACATAGACCGTTTAAAAAATGTATTTGATAGATTAAAAAAGGCAAATTTAAAAATTCAGCTCGATAAATCAGAGTTCCTTCGTAAAGAAGTTGCATATCTTGGCCAAATCGTAACACTGAAAGGCGTAAAGCCTAACCCTGACAAAATTAAAGCCATAAATAATTATCCTCTCCCGAAAACGACATAACAAATCAAAGGATTTTTAGGACTATTAGGTTATTATAGAAAATTTATCAAAGACTTCGTGAAAATAACCAAACCAATGATTAAGTGTTTAAAGAAAAATGTTGACATAAAACCAAACGATCCTGATTACGTAAACTGTTTTAATATTTGTAAAAACCTTCTTATAAACGAACCAATATTACAATAGCCTGACTTTAATCAACCCTTCAACTTAACAACCGACGCAAGCAACTTTGCAATTGGTGCCAAATTATCGCAAGGAAAATTCGGATCTGATTTACCCATTGCCTACTCCAGCAGAACCTTAAATGATTCAAATCAAAATTATTCTACTATAGAAAAAGAGTTACTCGCAATAGTATGGGCAACCAAATACTTTAGGCCATACCTTTTCGGCAGAAAATTCAAAATTATAACAGACCACAAACCTTTGCAATGGTTATTCTCTCTTAAAGAACCAAATTCTAAATTAGTAAGATGGCAGCTCAAATTGGAAGAATTTGATTTTGAAATTGTATATAAAAAGGGTATTTTAAATAAAAACGCGGATGCACTTTCTCGAATTGAAATCAATGTTAATTCGACAGACCAAGGCACAGACAACTTCTTTAATTATATGCAAAATTTCAATGGCACTTTCCGACCAGCAAACGAATCACAATCCATGATTGTTGAACCAGATAACTCACATAAATCAGACACAGATAACACTGTGCACTCAAATTCAGAAGACCCTATAATTGGAACACCTGTCAGTGAAACACCCGTAAATATAGGCAAATATCAAATAATAATTACCGAAGTATTACATTCACCCTCAAAGCCAAATATCTCCAAATTACACGCTGATAAAGTAAGAATACACATTCAATTATCTCAAAATGAATTCGAAAAAGACGCCATTGAATTTATAAAGGAATATATCATACCGAAAGTAAAATATTATTTATACTTTGAACAACCAGCTTATGAAAAACTAAGTAACGTCTTACAAAGCCTTTTTAAAAATTCCGAAATTAAATTTATTAAATGTACTAATAAACTGATAGACGTAGAAGCAGAAGACGTAATATTAAACACAATAAAAAACTACCACGAAGGAAAAACTAACCACCGTGGCACACGCGAATCGTATTTTCAGATTAAAAAATTATATTACTGGGCAAATCAACTTAAAACTATCACAGATTACATTAATCAGTGCGAAATATGTTTAGCAGCCAAATATGAACGCAACCCGTTAAAACCAAAATTTAATATAACACCAACCCACAAAAAACCATTCGAAATAATTCACATCGATAGTTTAATATTAGAAAAGTGTAAATTCCTAACAATAGTCGATGCTTTCTCAAAATATGCTCAAGCATATAATGTTGAATCTACAAACGCTTTAAAAATAACAAACAAGCTAATGAAATATTTCTCACACCATGGAATACCAAAATCTATAATCTCAGATAACGGCTTAGAATTTAAAAATATTATAATAAAGGAACTATTAAATTTACATAAAATCAACTAACACTTTACTTGCTCACAACACCCCGACTCAAATGGAGTTGTAGAAAGGTTTCACTCCACATTAATTGAACTCATCCGTTTATTTAATGTGCAGGATAAATTTAAAAGTGAACCAATAAATAATAAAATTTACTATGCATTATTAGCATATAATAATACCAATCATACGTCCACAAACTTAAAGCCTATCGAAATAAGCACAGGTCATTTAGACACAAATTCACCACTCAATGTAGAATTAGAAAAACAAGTCACGCAAGACTACATACAAAATCATAAAGAAAAAACGAAAATAATGTACTAAAATATTAACGAACAGCTACAAAACAGGAAAACTAAAATAATAAATAAACTAAATGAAAATCGCGAAAATTTATTAGAAATATCGGAAACCGTTTATGTACAAAATAAACAAAAAGTTAGCAAAACGATAAACGAAAAATTTAGAAAAGAAAAAATAAAAATGTTAAATTTGAAATTAAAAACCGCAATTATCTAATATAAAAAGACCCCGAGAAATTGCTCACAAAACTTTAATGAAAAATGAATCACTGTTAACTGCGAAATCGAATCAGATAAAATAATTTATTTTGTAGAGATAGCAATAATTATGAAACTGATTTTCAACTCTACCACCTTGTGTTATTTTATCTGATTCGATTTCGCAGTTAACAGTGATTAATTTTTCAAGTTTGTACATATTTTCAAGGGTTGGTTCTACAGGGAATTCGTTTTTGTAATGTTTATAAATTCTGTTTAATTCTTCATAAAGGTCGTGAGTTTTAATTATGTTTGGGTGCAATTTGCAAAAAGTCAGAGAGTTTTCTATATCTTGTAATATGTTTAAGATTATATTAAATAGTGTAGATAGTTGGTTATAAATATCTTTTGCGAATAAAATATCTTGCATTTTAATTTCAATCTTCACGAATTGTGCTAGTTGCTTAATTCTTGATTTTAGAACAAGTTCATTGTGTCTAATTGTTTCTATGGTCTGGTTGAATTCGTTGATTAATTTATTGTTAGTGGTATATTGATATTTTAACTGATCATTTATTTTATGTTGATTCTTTTGTAGTTGGTTTAAAATGTTGTCGTATCTTTTCGCGTCTTCGGCGTCTAGATTGCCGGTGATAGCTTTAATTATGGATCCTAATCCGTTTACTAGGCCTCTTTTATTTCTATGTTTTTTCGAATGGGTCGTTATATGATTTATTTTGTTACTGATTGAGTATATAACGTATTTCATTATTTGGTCGTTGTTTTGCAGTTCTCTTTGAATAGTTTGGTTGTTGGTGGTTGCTAGTTTGAGGTTATTGTATTGGTCATTTATGTTATTGTACTCTTTAAATAATATTTGCAAGTCATAAAACTGAAAAACGTATGTTTTGTTCTTTGTAATTTTGCAGGTCCTAGTTTAATTGTCAATAGTCCAGGGTTGTGTGTAATGTACCTGATACTTATTCCGTAGATGTGGATGGAATAGAGGGATCTGTAAAAGTTGAAGTTTTGTGAGCAATTTCTCGGGGTCTTTTTATATTAGATAATTGCGGTTTTTAATTTCAAATTTAACATTTTTATTTTTTCTTTTCTAAATTTTTCGTTTATCGTTTTGCTAACTTTTTGTTTATTTTGTACATAAACGGTTTCCGATATTTCTAATAAATTTTCGCGATTTTCATTTAGTTTATTTATTATTTTAGTTTTCCTGTTTTGTTTTTTTTTTACAGATCCCTCTATTCCATCCACATCTACGGAATAAGTATCAGGTACATTACACACAACCCTGGACTATTGACAATTAAACTAGGACCTGCAAAATTACAAAGAACAAAACATACGTTTTTCAGTTTTATGACTTGCAAATATTATTTAAAGAATACAATAACATAAATGACCAATACAATAACCTCAAACTAGCAACCACCAACAACCAAACTATTCAAAGAGAACTGCAAAACAACGACCAAATAATGAAATACGTTATATACTCAATCAGTAACAAAATAAATCATATAACGACCCATTCGAAAAAACATAGAAATAAAAGAGGCCTAGTAAACGGATTAGGATCCATAATTAAAGCTATCACCGGCAATCTAGACGCCGAAGACGCGAAAAGATACGACAACATTTTAAACCAACTACAAAAGAATCAACATAAAATAAATGATCAGTTAAAATATCAATATACCACTAACAATAAATTAATCAACGAATTCAACCAGACCATAGAAACAATTAGACACAATGAACTTGTTCTAAAATCAAGAATTAAGCAACTAGCACAATTCGTGAAGATTGAAATTAAAATGCAAGATATTTTATTCGCAAAAGATATTTATAACCAACTATCTACACTATTTAATATAATCTTAAACATATTACAAGATATAGAAAACTCTCTGACTTTTTGCAAATTGCACCCAAACATAATTAAAACTCACGACCTTTATGAAGAATTAAACAGAATTTATAAACATTACAAAAACGAATTCCCTGTAGAACCAACCCTTGAAAATATGTACAAACTTGAAAAATTAATCACTGTTAACTGCGAAATCGAATCAGATAAAATAACACAAGGTGGTAGAGTTGAAAATCAGTTTCATAATTATTGCTATCTCTAAAAAATAAATTATTTTATCTGATTCGATTTCGCAGTTAACAGTGATTAATTTTTCATTAAAGTTTTGTGAGCAATTTCTCGGGGTCTTTTTATATTAGATAATTGCGGTTTTTAATTTCAAATTTAACATTTTTATTTTTTCTTTTCTAAATTTTTCGTTTATCGTTTTGCTAACTTTTTGTTTATTTTGTACATAAACGGTTTCCGATATTTCTAATAAATTTTCGCGATTTTCATTTAGTTTATTTATTATTTTAGTTTTCCTGTTTTGTAGCTGTTCGTTAATATTTTAGTACATTATTTTCGTTTTTTCTTTATGATTTTGTATGTAGTCTTGCGTGACTTGTTTTTCTAATTCTACATTGAGTGGTGAATTTGTGTCTAAATGACCTGTGCTTATTTCGATAGGCTTTAAGTTTGTGGACGTATGATTGGTATTATTATATGCTAATAATGCATAGTAAATTTTATTATTTATTGGTTCACTTTTAAATTTATCCTGCACATTAAATAAACGGATGAGTTCAATTAATGTGGAGTGAAACCTTTCTACAACTCCATTTGAGTCGGGGTGTTGTGAGCAAGTAAAGTGTTAGTTGATTTTATGTAAATTTAATAGTTCCTTTATTATAATATTTTTAAATTCTAAGCCGTTATCTGAGATTATAGATTTTGGTATTCCATGGTGTGAGAAATATTTCATTAGCTTGTTTGTTATTTTTAAAGCGTTTGTAGATTCAACATTATATGCTTGAGCATATTTTGAGAAAGCATCGACTATTGTTAGGAATTTACACTTTTCTAATATTAAACTATCGATGTGAATTATTTCGAATGGTTTTTTGTGGGTTGGTGTTATATTAAATTTTGGTTTTAACGGGTTGCGTTCATATTTGGCTGCTAAACATATTTCGCACTGATTAATGTAATCTGTGATAGTTTTAAGTTGATTTGCCCAGTAATATAATTTTTTAATCTGAAAATACGATTCGCGTGTGCCACGGTGGTTAGTTTTTCCTTCGTGGTAGTTTTTTATTGTGTTTAATATTACGTCTTCTGCTTCTACGTCTATCAGTTTATTAGTACATTTAATAAATTTAATTTCGGAATTTTTAAAAAGGCTTTGTAAGACGTTACTTAGTTTTTCATAAGCTGGTTGTTCAAAGTATAAATAATATTTTACTTTCGGTATGATATATTCCTTTATAAATTCAATGGCGTCTTTTTCGAATTCATTTTGAGATAATTGAATGTGTATTCTTACTTTATCAGCGTGTAATTTGGAGATATTTGGCTTTGAGGGTGAATGTAATACTTCGGTAATTATTATTTGATATTTGCCTATATTTACGGGTGTTTCACTGACAGGTGTTCCAATTATAGGGTCTTCTGAATTTGAGTGCACAGTGTTATCTGTGTCTGATTTATGTGAGTTATCTGGTTCAACAATCATGGATTGTGATTCGTTTGCTGGTCGGAAAGTGCCATTGAAATTTTGCATATAATTAAAGAAGTTGTCTGTGCCTTGGTCTGTCGAATTAACATTGATTTCAATTCGAGAAAGTGCATCCGCGTTTTTATTTAAAATACCCTTTTTATATACAATTTCAAAATCAAATTCTTCCAATTTGAGCTGCCATCTTACTAATTTAGAATTTGGTTCTTTAAGAGAGAATAACCATTGCAAAGGTTTGTGGTCTGTTATAATTTTGAATTTTCTGCCGAAAAGGTATGGCCTAAAGTATTTGGTTGTCCATACTATTGCGAGTAACTCTTTTTCTATAGTAGAATAATTTTGATTTGAATCATTTAAGGTTCTGCTGGAGTAGGCAATGGGTAAATCAGATCCGAATTTTCCTTGCGATAATTTGGCACCAATTGCAAAGTTGCTTGCGTCGGTTGTTAAGTTGAAGGGTTGATTAAAGTCAGGCTATTGTAATATTGGTTCGTTTATAAGAAGGTTTTTACAAATATTAAAACAGTTTACGTAATCAGGATCGTTTGGTATTATGTCAACATTTTTCTTTAAACACTTAATCATTGGTTTGGTTATTTTCACGAAGTCTTTGATAAATTTTCTATAATAACCTAATAGTCCTAAAAATCCTTTGATTTGTTATGTCGTTTTCGGGAGAGGATAATTATTTATGGCTTTAATTTTGTCAGGGTTAGGCTTTACGCCTTTCAGTGTTACGATTTGGCCAAGATATGCAACTTCTTTACGAAGGAACTTTGATTTATCGAGCTGAATTTTTAAATTTGCCTTTTTTAATCTATCAAATACATTTTTTAAACGGTCTATGTGCTCTTGGAGACTAGTACTAAATATGATGACATCATCGAGGTAAACAAGACAGATTTCGTTTGGTAATCCTTTTAAAATATTATCCGTAACACGTTGAAATGTTGCGGACGCGTTTTTAAGACCGAATGGCATTCGCGAGAATTCGTAATGACCGTTCTCTGTATTAAATGCAGTTTTTGGGATTTCGTCTTTGTTCATCTCAATTTGATGAAATCCGGATGTTAGGTCGAGAGTAGTAAAATAGTGACATCTACCGAGTTGGTCTAATAGTTCGTTTATATTTGCAATAGGATATTTTTCGTCCATTGTTTTCTCGTTTAATTTCCTATAGTCTATTACTATTATCCACTTTTTCTCGTCTGATGCGTCTAGTTTTTTTGGTACGATACAAACGGGGGATGACCAGGGTGAATGAGAGGGTCTAATAATTTTTTGGTCTAACATTTTTGTGATCTGTGTTCGAACTTCTTTTCTATGAATCTCTGGGTATCGGTATGTTTTGCTATAGATCGGTATTTCATCTTTTGTGCGAATATGGTGCTTAATTTCGTTAGTAAAAGACAATGGCATGTCTTTTGAATGAAAAATATCAGTGAATTGATTTATTAATTTAGTTATAGCTAATTTTTCCTCCTTGTTCATGTGATCGGTACGAATTTGGGATATGTCGAAGTTAATGTTTTGTTTTATGTTTTTAAAATTTTCGGTGTCTATTTCGTAGTTGTTTAGGGGTTGACCACGTATAGGGTTTACTGAACTTATAATTTGTTCATAATCGTATGGGTTGATAAGTGGGTAAACAATTTCGTGATTTCGAACATTAGCTAATCCTTCGGGAATTACTTAATTATTAATATGGGTTTCTGGAATAAATGCTTCACCATTTTTAATGTTTTTCACATAGAATTTTGAAATTTTTTCAGTTTTGGGTGGTCCTGTGGTGTAATGTGAATATGGTTGTATTTTATGGTAGTGTATTTTAATGTCTGATGAAGGGGTGATAATTTTGTCACGTGTTAAATCTATTATTGCTTCTAGGACTTTTAATTATCTAAGCCAAGTAAAAAATCGAATTGATTATGGAAGTTGAATAAAAGATATTTAAATATAACAATTTGGTTTTTAAATAATTTTGAGCACGGTACAAAAATGCTAAATTTTTCAATGGATGTTCCGTGTGCGGATGTGATTTTAAAAGGGTCTTTCTTAATTTGGTTTTTAAAATACTTTTCTTCAATTTTGGGTTTCATGAACGAACGTGGGCTACCTGTGTCAATTAGTGCTTTTAAATTGTGTTCTGGAAATATAAGAAAAGGTAATTCACTTTCGTTATGTGTTAAATTCATAATTTCAAATCTGTTTCCGTGGCTATTGTCTCTAAAAATGAATCAGAGTCGATTTTTTCATAATCTTCCGGGATTTGGTCTATTTCACAAATTGTAACGTTAGTATCGTCGGTATATTGTTCGTTTTCGGGTATGTCATTAATTTCTGTATTAAAAACTTCTTCGGAAATATAATTTGGTGGTTTAGATTGCTGTTGTCTATACGCATATTGTTGCAGACAAAGTGTGGTGTTTGTATATAATGGTCCAGGCTTGGGTGTTAATGTTTGTTTAGTACAAATACTCATAGGTGTTGGTTTGTTAAATTGACGATTTTGATTTGGGTTAAAAACGTTAATTTTGTTTGTTTGTGGTGATGAGGTTTTGTTTAAGGTATAGGATAAGTTTGGTCGATATGTAAGTTGAGGATTTGTTGTATTCGGTTTATATTGACAAGGTTTAGTATTAATATAATTAAGAGGTTGTCTCTGTTTCATATTATTATATTTTGAATGTTTCTTTGTTTAAGTTTCCAATTGGAAATCATTGGTAAGCATGTTAAGTGCAGTACTTAGATCAGTGGGCACATAAAAGTTCCTAAAGGTTCTTTAAGACCTCTCAATAATATTCTTAACGCGTATGTTCTGAAATATTGAATAAGGATGGTCGCTTCACTAGTTTTTATATGTGTACTAAGATATGATGCTTGGAGATTTAATAAATCTTGTATTTTGTCATAGAATTCGAATGCGGTTTCGTTTCCTTGTTTTAATTCTGTTATTTCAATGTTGAGGGTATAACAGTCCCATTTATCTGCGTACGTATTAAGTAGCGCATTTCTAATATCTAACCATCGAGTAATTGTGCAACTAGCTATATTAATCGTGGCTTGACCTTTTATTTTTGCAAGAATGCTTGACATAGGATATTCATTTTGAAAATCATTTGTGTCTGTGATATTATAGAATTTATTCACTAACTTTTCTCAAATTTCATTGAACCGTGGAAGAAGTTTAGTGTCTCCATAAAAATCTGGGATCAATTCTAAGTAATCCTTTTTAAGTATAGGTACTGCCCTTTCGACTAGATTTAAATTTCTGATTTGAGCAATTAAATCTGAACTGATTGGAGTAACAATTGTAGGGGTAGATGTGGGTGAGTCAGAGGATTTATCTGAATCCGTATCAGTTTCTATTTGACGCGTATCTCTGAAGGACATATGTACTTACAGCAATAATATCAAGATCGTGCATTGGCATCTACCGACGGGTCAGCGTGGCAGGAATTGAGAACGATGACTTGGTGCTCTTTTGTTTTCATACGATGTGCGCTCGTCGATTGTGAGATCCCCGATGTCTTATTCTTGGACTTGAAGTTCTTGTTTGATTCTCAATTAATCGTAGACACGAAACAAAAATAACACAATGCTTCACGTTGTCGAACGATAAAAGTATGTTTTTAAAACTTTTAATATTTTTCACTTTGAGTATCCTACCGACTGCACCAGTTATACAATTTCCATTTATAATTATAATAAAAAAATGTTTTATTGTTCTTAAGTACATTCAAATAGTTCTGACTATTACAGAAGTTAAATCTCTACTACTAACTAAAAGCATAATATTTCTATTTGTTAAATCAGAATGATTACATAGTATTTTCTTATCGTTAAACATGGTCTCTACAAGTGTTTTAACATGAGAGTATCATGTTTGGAATACTGCTATGTCGGCGGTTACGTAGAAGTGACGTTGACCTAACTATATATATATATATATATATATATATATATATATATATATATATATATATATATATATATATATATATATATATATATATATATATATATATATATATATATATACATATATATATATATATATATATATATATATATATATATATATATATATATATATATATATATATATACGGGCCGCCACGGGCCGCTCTCGGGTCGAGACGCGCGACTCAGTTAGAGACCTTTTCTCGGCTTTATGCACGTTCGCAGAATTACACTGTACATGTGTACAGGCCTTCGGAACATATTTGCAGACTAATCGTGAGTTATGAAAAAAACTAAAAAACAAAAAAAAATTTAATTCAGTCACATTTTAGGTCCGCCATATTGGATTTGCCATTTTTATTTTTATATTGTGGCACATGTTACCCCAAATCCATATTTAGAAATCGCGAAACCCTTCAATTCCCAAGTTTGGATGAAATTGCAATGTTTTTTTTTTGTCCGCCATATTGGATCGGCCATTTAGAATTTTGAAAAACTGACTTCAGATTCAGATTCAACGATGTCCAAAAGTATTAATTCTATGTCAATGTTACGAAAAATTTACATTTTATCACGAATATTTCATCGAAAATGTTCCCAAAACTTTGAACGCGTTTATCTCGAAACATGATTTTTCAAAACTGCGTGCAGTCTCACTTGAGACCCGTTTGATGTACAACCTTAGACTTTTAACCGTTCGAAAGAGAAACTTTTTGGTGGTAGATAGACCTATAAAATGTACAAATTGGTTATATGAACGATTTGTTATAAGGCCTTGAAGTGGAAAAAATTACACGAAAAATCAACCTGAAAGTTCAAGATAGTCCAAAATGCTCAAATTTCATTTTCCCACTTTTTTAGGTCTATCTTCCTATAAATTTAATTTTATTTTTGACGGTATTCCCATTTTTTTGTTCGAGACAAATACTGAGGCCCTAAACTGCATGCCGATTTCCAATTACGCGCTGACATCACTCGACACTGTCACTAACCACGGGCGCCATTTTGTTTGTAATTTAATAAAAAAAATTTAAAATTTAAACAAAAAAAAAAACCTTTTAGAATCTTTAAACCGTAATTCTCTATCTCGTTTCATTACCGAGAAATAAAATTCAAAACTTTGTCTAGTTTTTGGTCATTTACATGAGAACCTCCCCTTAAAGAAAAACTATTGAAGATAGATCAAAAATAAAAATATATGGAGTTATATGGAGTCATATGTTTATTTAATTTACGAAAATTATTCATCAAAAATAATATCAATGTGGAAATAAAAATTAAAAACCAATATATATATATATAAATATATATATATATATATATATATATATATATATATATATATATATATAAATATATATATATATATATATATATATATATATATATATATATATATATATTATATATATATATATATATATATATATATATATATATATATATATATATATATATATATATATATATATATATATATATATATATATATATATATATATATATATATATATATATATATATATATATATATATACAGTGAGCGCAAAAAGTATTCATACAGGTCAAGCTTTCATAATAAAACTACATTTAAAGAAAAACTATTGAAGATAGATCAAAAATAAAAATATGTGGAGTTATATGGAGTCATATGTTTATTTCATTTATGAAAATTATTCATCAAAAATAATATCAATGTGGAAATAAAAATTAAAAACCAATATCACTACCCAAATTAACGCGCAAAAAGTATTCGTATATGTAACAAATTGTTATAATATTTGCAATTTTAGACAAATAACCTTTTTTGGTTTTTTGGATGGCTATTGGTTCTAATAATAGTTAGGAGTCCGTTTGGTATTAAATTTATCAAATACCTTAAAAATTATTAAAATGCTATACCATTCTTCATGGTGCTCAATTTTCAAATAGTTTTTATGAGAAATTAGCCGTTTTCTTATTTCTTTTTCATCTTAAGTCCATAAATGCTCATTTTTATTAAAGTCCGGTGATTCGGAAGGCATTTTCGATAGCTCGGTGTATTAAAAAGGATACAAAATCTGGAGTACCAAGCGCTATGTTTTGGATCATTGTCTGGCATGAATATCACGTTTCTCTTGGCTGCCATTTTCTCCATGCTAAGAAGGATATATCCTTTTAAGATGATGATATAGACTATATAATCCATAATTCCATCAATTGAGTGTAGTTTTCCAATACCAGCAACACTCACAAATCCCCATACAAGTAAATGTCCGCCACCGTGTTTTACTAAACGAAGTAAGCTTATTTTGTCAAATTCTGTTTGTGTTTTTCTCCCTAAGTTCCCCTACCATCCGAACCAAAATTACTGTTTTTGAGTCATCAGGATATATAACTTTATTGCAAAGCTAAATTTTCCATTTATGAAGTCTTTAACACACGTCAATCGCTTCTTTCAATTAACTTCATAATCTCAATATTTTCTTCGAGGAGTTCGACCATGATACCCAGTATATCCAAGTACATTTCGGATAGTACACGGACACAAATATATTTCAGTGGTAAATTACAGTTCTTCATTAAATATTGGTGCAATAATTTATGGAGTGTCTTTAATTTTCTTTACAGTTTTCCGACGATCAAGGCAACTGACTCTGGTGACCGGGCCACTTCTGTCTATATATTTCGATGTTTTAGTTTCACGAAAGTTATTTATTCTATTTTTCACTGTCGAATACGGTCTATGTATGATACTCGAAATCTTTCTCAATGAAAAGCACTAATTATGCAACGAAATAATAAATTTTCTTTCAGTTTAAGTAGTTTCTTTGCTTTTACTTCTTATATTGCACAGATAATTAGTAAATGACATTGATTTATGGAATATTTCATATAATACATTCGGGGGAGGTCCCATGTTATTGTTATTCATGCCATTCGGCAAAAGTCTATAAAATAACTGATGCTGAAACAAAAAAACTAAAGTGTACGAATACTTTTTGCGCGCTAATTTGACGTGTGTCATCGGTTTTTATTTTTTATAGGCACTATAATTTAATATTTGTTGATTAATTTATGTATAAATATTGAATGTGTTTATCCATGATACTCTACATATTTTTATATGCTACTTGCCTTCAATTGTTTTCCTGTAAAAGTAGTTTCTTTGTAAAAATTTTAAGTGTACGAATACTTTTTGCACACTGTATATATATTTATATATATATATATATATATATATATATATATATATATATAAATATATATAAATATATATATATATATATATATATATATATATATTTGTTTTATATATATATATATATATATATATATATATATATATATATATATACATATATATATATATATATATATATATATATATATATATATATATATATCTAGATGGGCAGCACATTCAATTGCCACAAGTGCAATATTTGATAGTTATGATGACATCATATCTGCATTGCATCAGTTGCATACTACAGAGAAAGGCGAAACAAGAAATCATACCGCAAACATTTTGAATAATATGAAGGACTTTGAATATATGTTAATATTATATTTGTGCAGTTACTAGCTGGATGAATTTCACAAGCCTAGTCAATCACTGCAAAACTTCTAAATAAGTCTAGATGTATGTAGAAAATTGTATTACTTGTATATAATTGTATAATTCACTTTTGGATTTTGTTAATGGTTCCAGGGATATGAACGATCATTTTGAAGAAGAAGCAAAGTAAAAATTGCCCGATGTTGATTACAAGAAAACAGATATAGAGGAAGGCATATTAATGATGATAAAGATGATTGTTTAGAGAACCTTGACCCAAAAGACAATTTAGAGTCAAGTCTGTTACAGAAGGTCTCAGTATAGAATGATGCTGCAATAAATTATTCATTCTTAAATAGAATTATAAGCTACAGAAGAAGAGATTCGTGAAGGAGTTAGGGCTTTATGGAAAGCATATCCTCAAGATGTGGTTATGAATCTTGTAGAAGAACTCTAGCATTTTCATCAATATGTTAGACTTAGTCATGCCTATGGTTCTACCGAACATGATAGTCTGACACATACTGGATCTGTATAGGGTAATATTCAATCAGCATTCCCTAATGTAGAAACAATCTTGAGATTGTTTGTTAGTATGATGGTTGCAATTTGCTTTGGAGAAAGATCTTTCTCTCTGCTGAAGTGGATAAAAAAGGAATTAAGAACGACTCGAGATAAATTATGTTCCCTCAGTCTCTCGCACAAAGAAAGTGACAACTACGCAGTTTATCATTTGGAGATATCATTAGTGACTCTGCTCCTTTCTTAATCCTTATAACATGTTTCGAGGGATGAGATAATAAGCTTTTGCAGAAGTCTACAAATATTCTTTATGACACCTGCACAAAGCTCGTCGCTTTATATAACGCATTGACAGTTGACCTCCCCCATCGGAAACCATACTCCATATGTAAGCATTGCAAATGCTAGTATACTTAGACAGCATAGTAACATCCCCTTCCGTGAAGTTACTAGGTCACCATACTACAATGTATAAATAAGAATATATCGCATATTATTATTTCGGCAGTTTGAATTAATAAGAACTCCATGTCGACAACGATAAGCAGTTGTTCCATAGATTTGTAGAACTTATTAGTAAGTATTATTTGATATAACTAATAATTATCATCCACTTAGCGTTTGTTCAATTGGTCGCCCCTATTCCCATATCACCCTAACGTCTATTTGCCAAGAACCTACGTACAGCAAAGAAAAGGTGACCATCCCAGTCACCATTTTATCCTATCGCTCATACTTGCAGCTAATTAATCCTCCATGCGCTACAACACTTTGCTTAGTACTGGAAAGAGACACATTCGCCTGTACGATCAAGGGTTCGACATAGGCTTTTCAGCCGACTTCAGCAGTACACACAGTTTTGCCTGGTCCACATGGTTGGGGATTGCTCACCGTAGTCGGCAACAATCTCCGGTCTAAACCCATCTAACCCAGCTGCACGTTTGCACTTCATTCGCATGACATCTTACCGGGTGTAATTTTTTCCGTGTTTGCATTCCTCCTCACTTGTGCTACATCTGGCTCATTTATGCTTCTTGCAAGAAAATATTCTTCAAGCAGGATCGCAACACTCTCTTCCCACGTTCGCGCAACTCTACATCTTTCATAATCATACAAAACAATATAAAATAACAACACTCGGTGTAAATTTCACAAATTTTCATTGGAGACGACTAGCTTCGGTTATTTAACCATCTTCAGGTCTGACATTTGAAGACAATATTACTTCCTTCTATAATGATTCAATGATTTCACAAAGTATACCTAATGCTCTAAACTACAATGATATAGCAAATTCTTCCTAAGAGAGTGTGAGCCTATATTAGCGTTCTATTTGTGTGATTCTTTTCGTTATTACAGGCGTAGTAGCTTGTCCGTGCTACGGATCTATGAGTATAGGCGGCATATAAAGGAAATCCCAGAATTGTGGATAAAAAATAAACTTAGTCGGTTATATTTATTGAAACAAGATATAAGATGAATTATATGTTATATTTATTGCAAGCATGTCAAGATTACAACTAACTAATCATCCCTCTGTTCATATTTCATATAGTGTTATATCTGCTGTCCATATCTTTCTTACTACGTGGAGAAATGCATGTTGGTAACAGGATTAAAATTATTCAGGTTACATAGCTCCTCCACCCTTAAATTGGAACTTCCCCTGTAAGTTGCAAAGAGGTTTTTCGTGATTTCATAATAACGTCAATTTTTTCAGATTGAAAACTTATTCTTAAACATGATATAGCACTTTATAAATATAATGAATCAAATCATACAATATATTATTGTACTATGTGTGGTATTTTATTTTTTCAATATTATTTTTAGCAATGACTAAGTTTTTTATCTCTTTTAATTTAATAGTTTTGCTAGTAATTTGTGTTTTGTTAAAATTGGTTAAGTCGAAATTTTCGAATAAGATTTACTGTCCGTTTAAAGGTTTTTCAAAATTTTCATTATATATTATACAACCTTATTCGTTATTGAATTTAAAAATTCCCTTTACATTTATTACAGATTTGTAATTAGAACATTCTATTATAATTTCTATCTCGAGTGGACTTACAATGATTATTATATGAAAATAATCGATTTGAAATATCTGAAAGTCACTGGTAATTTTATTCCCATTACACTTGTTAAGATTTATGAATTTCTCAAATACGTATTTATACAGTTGGTAACATAATCTATTTTAGTTATGGAATAGTGTAGCTTTTGTATCTCAATGCATGAGTCGACATTAAAAATGTTATTCTTATGCAAACATACTAGTTGTCTTATTTCTAAGGATTCAAAGGTATCGTTGGTATAGCGGTTAGATGAAATAATTCATAGTTAGGATTAATATACATACGTATATCAAGTAATTGACTTATATTTTCATGGTCTAGTTTATAAAATGTTTTTATTCATTTATAGGATTCCCAGAAGTTATTAAATTTTTGAACTGTTTCCATTTATATTTATTTTACTTTTTCTAATTCGTTTTTATTATACTCTGATGGAGTATACTGAAGTTACAAAAGGCCAGTCATATTTCGATTTCGTCTTAGATTTCGATTAAGGCGACGTTCCGACTTTTTTTTTAAAAATCGATTTTTTTTTATTCAATAATTTTATACAAACACATTTCAAAAATATATAAAAAAATTTTAAGGTAAATTTCGAAACCGTTTCCAAGATAATTACATTTCCATAAATAGTAACCGGGTAATAAATACACTAAAATTAAACTTTAAGCACGTTTTTCTCCAAACTACATTTATAAAAACGGTGTGCACCCTAGCTCAAAAAATAATTAAGCTCTTGACTCAAATATATTTTTATTTTATTAAATAACTTATAATGCAGAACGCAGACCGACATTTTGACATAAATATACATTTGCTCCATTTTTATTCAATCCCAAAGGTCCAATTTTATGTAAAAAACATTGAACTTTTCTTAAACTCACTCTATTTTCCAGGTTTATCTTAATTTTTAACTTTTTATAGGTTTTTATTAGGAAGGTAATTTTGTTCTTAATAAAACTCCGTTAGATTTTTTTTTTTCGACATCCTGGACTGGCGTTATCATGCACACCGCGGCCTCTACTTTGTCACCTCCTATATAAATAATTGTGCATAAAAATAAAAAATAAATTTTTTTGTTGTATACTGTATGAGTTCCTAATATTGTAAAATAAAATTTAAATTTCTATCTAATAAAATAAGAGAGCAAAAAATTATAAAAAATAGTCATTTATTTGACCAAAAAATTGGAACATCGCCTAAAAATATTATTACAGGTTGCAGGCCTGAAAAAAGGGTCAATTTTGCGAATTTTTTATGAAAGAACTAAAATTAAAAGAGTCATGCAGTTTTGCGGGTTGAATTTATCTATCCTTCCTCTATTACTGACCATTTATTCAATAATATTTTATCGCAAACATGACCGCATCGGCGGCCATCCTGGCACCGCGCACGCGAAACATGTGCCCACTGTGTCGGGCTCTTCCTGGTCATATAATTTAAAAATCGCTCATTGGTCAGTAAACTATAATAGATTTTCTCGATTCTAAATTTAATTTCAAGAAATTTTTTATAAATAACAACAACATTGCGACCGTGTGAAAAAAAGAGATGTAATTTCCATTGCTTTTTTGAGGTTAAAACGTGATAAAAAATAGTAAAATTTAACAACAATTTAATTAAAATAGGTTCATAAAATAGTAAATTTTGTTTAATTTTCAGGCCAATTCGTTTTAAGTCAATTGGTTGAGTCGTTTCACTGGTATCGAGTTAAAAAAAAGTAGTTCCGAGAAAATCGCGTGTAAAGATTTTGCAATAATAATTTCTCCGTGTAACCAATGTGGACAAAAATATTCCTTAATATGTTGTGACACTGTATTATTCTGATTATTTTATTAAATTGCAATAATGAGAGTCCACAGATCCAATATGGCGGATGATGTCAAAAAAAGCATTTTCCAATTCTCGTGAAATTGAACATATAAGCGTGTTGCGGACCCTTAATTAAGAAATTGGGGTCGGAATCATAATAATTTGCAAAATGAAACATGGTTGAATCGAATTGACCCCCCAAAAATGAAACATAATAACCCTGCGGAACCAGCGCACAGTAGGACGAAACGCTTGAAAAGTGGCCAAAAGATAAATTTTCAAATATTCGATTTTTAAATATTTTTTTTATACCATCTTATTAAGAATTCTTTAGACTGTAGAAAGCATTAATTTTTTATTATTATAACATTACGGAAATACATAAAAACGACCTCAAAACACAAAACTTTTAAAATTTACTTTTTTAAAATGTAAAATGCAAGTCACTATATCATTTATATTTTTTAATCAAATTTCAAAATGTTTTAAAATGCTATTACATTTAGTTTAAAAATTTTTCTCTTAAAATTTTAAAATACGAAGCGAAATTCATATTACAGCTTCCAACATGGCGGTCCGTTTTTTTTGTTGATTTTGACTTTTGAGAAACAAGATCAAAAATAAAAAATTACCTACCTTTCCCCGGGTTTTCGTAATTTATATTGTAAGTAGCGGTCGACCAGCAAACAAATACGTACTACGCTACGAGGATTTCTACTTTATATACATAATTTAACGAAAATCGGTATCTTAGATATAAATCTGTTATCAGTACCTGCTCCGCTGAGCGCTCGGGAGGTACATGTATATAAGTGGCCGTAGAAGCCGTAAAACTTTCCGGATCGCATAGGCCTTTCGGCCACAGATTCAACATGAATGTAAATTAGAAAAAATGCAAAAAAAAAAAAATCGATTTTACAAAAGTTGCAACCTGTAATGTCCCCTTAAAAGCGTAATTTGATTGAACATGTCTTTCATGAAAAGGATATTGATATGTTCTTACTGTGATTTTAACAATCTTTCTATCTGTATTATGCGACTCACCAATGTTAATTCGTTAAGACGAATATTTTGAATATAAGTATTAAAATTTTCGCCGAGTTCGTCAACTATTTTAACATTGTGATCATTATGATTATGCATACTTTTTTGATTTTGTGCTAATTGATTAATTAGATCTTCGTATTTTTTCCCATTTCTAACTTCTAAATTGCCAGAGTTTTGTTTTATGATAGAGATCCGTTGATTCTTCCTCGTTTTTGTCTTTTAGGAAAAAGTTCAAGGTTTAGATTTTTTAGCTTGTTGAATTTAAAGCCTAGTAAAACGTTGTTTTGGACTATTTCTCTATTAAATATTCCATCGGTTACATAGGTACATTCTTATAGGGCTTCTTTGAATAGCTTAAGTTTTTCGAATTCAGATATTACGGGCGTGAGATTCTAGGTTTAATCTAGATAATATGAATAACAGTATAATTTCGAATTACCTAATTTTATCATATTTATTCCTATGTTGTTGTTGATTATTCCTAGATCTTTTGCAACGGTTATTACACTCCATCTGTAACAATGTCAATCGTATTTTTTAGTCGCGGTCCTTTAATCTTATCCAACTTATGCTTTTTACTCTTAGTTTCAAGTATGAAGGTCTCTATTATATTCATTTATATCTATTTCTCTGTATTTTGGTTTTGCAATTTTTCCGCTGTCTTGAATGTTCTTTTTAGTGTAGTGTATTTGGCATATTAGCGGGATTAGCGTGGGGCTTAAATCTTTTTGCTTTATCTAAATTTATTTTAGAAATTATTTCTTTGTTAAGTAAAGTCATACGTTTTTTACGTGCATCTTGGGCGCATAAAATATTGGTAGTATCGATAGTATGATTGACAATATGACCAAAAAATTATCAGCTGGAATTCTTGTAGTATATGAATGGATAGAATTGTTATATGCTAAAATGGTATAGTTTATTTTTTTGAGTAAGTTTTCGCTTTTATATTCGGGTGTGCTATTAGTATTCTCAAATGTTCGATAATGGTCGAATGGAATCGTTCTATAGCACTATTAGATTTCGGGTTATCCACCTTTGTAATATGAATATCTATTTTATGTAATTTTAGAAACTCTGTCAATGTATTGTTGTTAAATTCGGTTCCATTATCGCAAATGATTTTCTGAGGGGTAGTATAGGTGGCGAAATACTGTATTTACTTACTAATAATTTATATAGCACTATTATTCTTAATGTAATAAACCTGTTCAAATTTTGAATATTGGTCTATGATAGTTAGAAATTTTTGCCTTTGTAAAGACAATAAATCTATGCTAATTATTTCTAGAAAGTAAGAAGGAGTTGGAGTTAAATTATTTCTTGTTTCTAATGGCTTACGTTTATATTTGGTTTGACGACAAATCTTGCAGTTATTAATAAATTCCTGAATTACTTTTTCCCTCGTGATATTTCAGCAAGAATTCTATTTGTTTTTGTTTGGTATCTATGTCTTCTACTAGATTTTTGCAATGAATTAATTTTAATGTATTATTCCGAAAGGTTTTTTATATCATGTAATTAAAGTTATAATTTAAATCATTATTAAATATGCAGTACTATTTTATTTTCGGTACTAAATATTATTGTATGAATTTGCAGATTACATTATTTAAATTTCATTAGTCTAAAGTAACAAGGATACTTTGTATTTCTTACACAAATTTCGCCTTGGTGTTTTGAGATAAAAATCTAATATTTACCGATGTTAACAGGTCATGCTATATAAGTAATACCGTTTATAGGATGTTCTGTATCCTAATCCGAGTTGTTATGTTCAGCTCGGTTGCTTTCTAGCTCGTTCAATTTGTTCAAAATCGTAAGAGGTCCCTTCTAATGGATTGACTTTAAATAATTCATTGATGAGTACTTTGACGGCTACGAAATTGAATGTGTCTAGTCCTGAACTTAGTTTAGGTATATCTAATTTGGTAATTTCGTTTTCGATAATAGAGACTTTTAAATTTAGCAATGTTTTTTCTATGTCGTAAATTTTTGGCTCATCGAAATGATTATCTTTGGTAATTAATTGGAAAATGATTTGTTCGTTATCAACGTGTTGTACTAATATATCGCCAATTGTTTTATTTCTGAAATTTTGTAGGGATTCTTTACATCTGTGTTTTTTGTTTAAGTATAAAGCTAGGCCGCGGGATAGTTTTAAATCTGCAGAGATACAATGATCTTTGTGATTGTTGGATTTTATAATATGTTTGCCTATCTCTTTTATTATTAATTTTGCTTTAATACGCAAAAGTGCATCAGCATTTGTATTTTTAGTAACTTTCTTATATTCAGTATCGTAGTTAAATTCATCTAGTTTTATTAACCACCGTATTAATTTGGAATTGAGGTCTTTGGGAATAAAAACCCAAGCTTAGAGCTTGTTATCAGTTCTGATAAGAAATTTTACTCCGTAAAGAGAAGGCCTTACATATAGATTATATTTACTACTCTACAGTGGAATAATTTATCTCGTGTTCGATGAGTGTTCTTGACGCGTAAGAGATAGGTAAGTCTTTTTCGTTGACATTTTGAGCTAAAACAGCTCCGACAGCATAATTGCTGGCATCTGTTGTTAATATAAACTGATTTTCAAAGTCAGGATACTGCAAAATAGGTTCGTTAATCAGTAGTTTCTTGCATAGCTCAAAATATTCTACATAATCTATATTTTTTATATCGATGGTATTTCCTTTCTTTAAGCAGTTTGTCACAGGTTTAGTAGTTTTGCCGAAATTTGGTAAGAAACGCCGATAATAACCCAAAAGTCCCAAAAATAAGAAGATTTCCTTACATGTTTGTGGAATCGGATAATTTTTTACTGCTTCAATTTTATCGGCATATGATTTTAACCCATGTTCCGAAACCATGTGCCCTAGATATACTACTTCC
Source organism: Nebria brevicollis (assembly GCA_944738965.1). Classification (NCBI taxonomy): domain Eukaryota; kingdom Metazoa; phylum Arthropoda; class Insecta; order Coleoptera; family Carabidae; genus Nebria; species Nebria brevicollis. The sequence continues at coordinate 16,846,011 of OX122900.1, read as the reverse complement.
TTTCTAAGAAACTCAGACTTTTCTATATGTAATTTTAAATTTGCGTCTTATCTAAATGTTTGCGGAGTGACGTAACAAGAATTATGATATCATCCAGATAGAATAAACAAATCTTCCCAATGTAATCTTTTAACACGGAATTCACTAGACGTTGAAAAGCCGAAAGGCATTCGTTTAAATTTGAAATGGCCTATATCTTTACTAAACGCTGTTTTAAGTACATCCTTAGATTCTACTTCGATTTGATGGAACCCGGATAATAAATCTAATGTGGTAAAATAACAACAGTTTCCCAATTTGTCTAGTATTTCGTAGATTTTAAGTATCGGGAACTTATCGTCGATAGTTTTATTATTAAAACGATGTTCCAATTCAATTTTTTTTAAAAATAATTTTATTTTAAAACATTTTATAAATATATAAAATGAGTTTTAAGGTAAATTTCCAAACCATTTCAGAGATATTTACATCTCTATAAGTAGTAACCGGATTATAAATACGTGTTATTTGACACTAAATTTAAACTTTAAACACGTTTTTCTCGAAACTACATTTTTAAAAACGGTGTGCACTCTACCTCAAATAATAATTAAGCTATTGACACAAATATATTTTAATTTTATTAATTAACTTATTACGCGGAACGCAAACTGACACTTTGACAAAAAATTACATTTGTTCCATTATTATCCAATCCCAAAGGTCGAAGTTTGTGTACAAAAATTAGGATTTCTCTTCAACTCACACTATTTTCTAGGTTTTTTTAATTTTTTACTTTTTATTGGTTTACGGTCCAGGTTATTTTGTTCATAAAATAACCCCTTTAGATATTTTTGTTTCAGACATCCTGGACTGGAGTTATCGTGCATACCGCAAAAGATCTCATCTCCGTAGCCTCTACTTTGAAACCTTCTATATAAGTAACCATACATAAGAATTAAAAAATTAAAATTTTTTTGGTATACTGTTTGAGTTATTTAATAGTTTAAACAAAATTGTCTATCTAATGAAATAAGAGAGAAAAAAATTATTAAAAATAGTCATATATTTGACCATAAAATTGAAACATCGCCTTAAGCTTCCTATAATCTATCACCATGCCATATTTTTGCGTCGCACACGCATCTTACTTTTTTATTATGATCCAAATCGGTGAAGACTAGGGTGAATAACATTCTTGAATAATATTTTGTTCTAATAAATTTTCGATTAGCTTGTTTACTTCGTTTTTGTAAATTTTGGAATATATATAATTTTTTTAATAAATGGGCTACTCGTCGGTTGTGTTAACGTTGTAAATTATTTGGCCAGTAAAAGTTAATTTGTCATTTTCTTTAGGAAATAAGTGTTATAATTGTTTTAATAGTTTAGTTAATTCTGTTTTTTCTATCTGATCCAAATGATCAGTGCGTTTATTTTGTATATTGATATTAGTATTTATTTCATATGTGAAGGTTTCTAGTGGAGTGGTATTACTGAAGTATTAATTTGAAACTAATATTTAGCATAGTTATTTCATCAGTAACTTTATCGAGTTTTGCTTTTAGTGATTTTAATGCTTCTAAACCCAAAAGAACATCAACGTTGTCATGAAAGTTATACAAATAACATTTGATTAATTTACATTTAAATGAGAGCATAAGAAATTTGTATCTTAGAGTGATACCCGTTGCTATAAATAATTGAAATGATTCATTATAAATATGAAATTTAGATTGATGTTAATAAAAGTAATTTTAATTAACAAGTGTTTTTGTAGATCCAGTATCGATGAGACAAACGTAATTTTTACTTTCTTATACGCAGTATAAGTATTGTAATCATGAAAAATTTCGATCTGGAGATTTTAACGGAAAAATACGTTTTCACCTTCCCTGAATCGATTCTAACTATTTTTGGAATGACGTATGTATGTGTGTGTATGTGTGTGTGTGTGTGTGTATGTATGTTCTCTACAGCCTAAACAGTTGAAAAATATGAAACTTTAAACTTAAGAGAAATATTCAAAGCGAAAGTGCCTGTTTACTCTAGTCATTTTTTGCAGTTTCTGCAATTACTCAAAAATGGTTGCAGTTACAGAAGATTTTTATGGACAAAAATTAAAGGAATTTATATTTAGCACAACTTTTGTTTGAATATTTTTTCCAAAAAGAGTACTTGCTGCAAAATAAATTTCTGCTTATTCTATATATTTTTACATAAATCGCATCATCTGCGCTTGTCAATTGTTTAACAAAATAGACTTAAATAATTTGAAGTTTGACATTTTATATTGTTCCTAAGAAATATATTTACTGTAAAAGCAATCTAAAGGTTACAACAAATATTATAAATTAGAAAAATAAGAATACTACGATGTGGTTTAACCCATTTGCGTATAAGAAAGTTCGGTGCATAACACTGCAGATGTTTTTGCTTTAAATAAGACAGTTTACTGGTGTTATTACAGTTTAATAGTTCTCCGTATCTTGGAGGCCGGTGGATTCTTAAAAAGAACTTTGTTCTACGTTTTCAATTTCATCGATTTCGTGTTCTACTGCGTTTTTTTTATTTTCTATGTCGTGATTATAAATTTCATCGGCTACAAAATTTCGTGGAGTAATTGGGTTAGAATTTCGCGTGAAAAAATTACTAACCCCTGATTTTTGTTGTTGCGATCTAAGGGTGAATGATTGCCTAGTTAACATGCTCATTGGAGTAAGTTAGGGTACATAAAGTTTCACGGGTTTGTTATTAAAATATGGTCATACATTTTGTGGATATAATTTAGGTAGTTGATTGGGTAAGAGTTTGATTGGTCTGGTAACGGTAACCGTTTTTTCGGCATCGGTTTGAAATGCATTGGTTAATATACTATATACTTCGTTAAATGATTTTGGATCAATTGCTCTAATAAGTGGTTTCACTGGGTCTTTTAATTCTTATATGAGGACGCGTAAAGCAATGTGGTTAATATTCATCTTTAATACGATAACATCTGCGCTTGAGTAGTGTTACTCTAGGTACGACATGTGTGGGTTTACTAAATTTAATTATTGATTATAGAAATCGAAACAAGACTTATTCTTTTGCTTCCACTGGGTCAATTCTATCAATAATGTCACATCGTCTCTTTTATCCACAAATGCTTCTAGTAACGCTTTGTTTACATCGTTCTATACTTTAATATTTACGCTAGATACATGCTCTGCGGATCCTCCTTTTACTTAACTTAATAAAATGTTTAGCAGATATTCATTTGGAAAGTCAACGGAATCGATAGTATTATAAAATCTAGTATAAAGCCTATCGCTTAATATTTTTTTAAATTAAATTTTATTTAACAATCTTGGAGTCCCGTTGAAAACCGGGACCTTATTTAATTAACATTCTTTCAATTCTGGCGGTGCCATTTCTGTAGAGATTTATATAAATATAACTTCTACTTATAGTAGTTATATAATTGAGAATGTGATACGGACAACCCTCATTTGCTGTTGGTTGAGAGTTGTAATCTTGGTACGGCAAGGTCGCGGGCTCTCGATGTGCGGGCTCGGCGAAAATACCTCTTGAAGATGCGATGTTACGCCCCGCCGCGGGGCGTCAGGCACTCGATATACAGGCTCTTTGATAATACCTGTAATAATTCGTACTTGCTAATGTTTGATGCGGTTTTCTTCTTATGATGATTTTGAACTCAGGCACTAACGTTGCGGGCACAGGGAGTATTGATGAGAATTTTAATTTATTGTAAAACTTTTATTTTATTTTGGTTCTTATAATTATTTATTTATTAAAATTTTTCTTTTTGTTTATTTATTATTATTAGTTTTTCCTAATAAATTGTCGAAACTAATGTAAATTTGATTTGATTTTGAATTTACTTTCGGTATTTTTACCGGCTGCGCCAATTATGAGGTATATTTACAGAAGCCAGATATTACATGAATTATGTGTTATATTTACTATTATTTTTTTTTATAAATAGTTTATTACCAGATCAACAGTTAAATTGTTATACATGGTATTGAGAATAAATTAACATGTCATTGATGGGGATTTTATTTTACCCCTATCAATTTGTATTATATTAGCTATAATGTGTTATTACATAATGAGGGTGCTGATTGTGTTATTTCTTATTTGTCTGAGTTCTTCACTGCTAGAGCTTAGAAGTAGATCCTGAGGTAGTGGCCTTTTTAACCGTGTTTTCTTGGATTTTTTGCCTAGTTTATAGTGGTCTGCGCTTGGGCATAGAGGCATTTTTGCGAGAAAGTTTCTAGCTTGTTTTTTGATAATATGTTTTATTGTAATAATTTGTAGTTCTCGATGTAGTTGCGTGTATCGCACATACCATGGTGCATTTACGGCTATTCTGAGTATTTTATTTTGGAATTTTTGAATTTGGTTAATATGTGTTTTTGATGCAGTTTCCCAGATTGGACACGCATACATAATCATGGGTCGAGTTATTGAAGTGTAGATAAGTTTGGTGCATTCCGGTCTTAAGGATGATTTCCTGTTTATTAACGGGTATAACATTCCGAGACTTTTGTTGCTTTCCTTTATTTTCTGTTCGATGTGGTTTTTCTAGGTGAGTCGTCGATCTAGGTATAAACCTCGATATTTTATGGCTGAGTTTTGCGGGTTCCTTTCAATATTTTCGTTCTCGATTGTAATGTTTGGTGCTTCGATATTTCTTTGCAATGTGAATATCTTTGCTTCGCATTTGGTCGTGTTTAGTGATATTTTCCATTTTTTTAACCTAGGCGTTAGTAAATTTAGTCCATCTTGAACTCGATGTCTGGCTATGCTGATGTTAGAATGTTGCGCTATGATGGCGGTATCGTCAACATACATGGCCAGTGTTGAGTTTTGTGCGAAAGGGATGTCGTACATGTAAATGTTAAATAGAGTTGGGCCTAGGATTGAGCCCTGGGGTACACCTGTTTGAATAATTTTTGTTGTTGATAAACTGTTGTTGATATTAACTTGGAAGCTTCTATTTTGTAGGAATGATTGCAGGATATGAAATATGTATGGAGGGAGATTCAGTTGCTTAAGTTTGAATACTAGTCCCGTTTGCCAGACTTTATCAAAAGCTTGTTGTACATCCAGAAATGCAACGATTGTTGATTGTTTCCTTTCAAGGCCTTTAACAATTATTTCATTTAGACTTAGGAGCTGATGGTTTGTAAAGTGGTCTCCTCGAAATCCAAACTGGAAGGGTGGGATAGTCGTATTACTTTCTAGAATTATGTCTAAGCGGATTTTAATCACCTTTTCGAGGATTTTGGATAAGGATGTGAGCAAGCTTATTGGTCTGTAGCTGGAAGGCATATTTTTACTTTTACTAAGTTTGTGGAAAACTATTATTTTGGCTTGTTTCCATTTGGTGGGAAGGTATCTTTTGGCTAGGCTGGAATTTAAAATGGAGGCCAAGAAGCTTATCGCTTTTCGTGGTAGGTTTTTTAGAATGATGTTTGATACATGATCAAGACCTGGGGCCTTTTTGTTCTTAAGTTTCTTGATGAGTTCTATGAGTTCCATTGGCGAGGTAGGTTTTATTTTCGATGGGATTAGAATTGGGTCGTCATCTGGTTTCATTGTGATTTCTTCATCATCATCAACATCTTGATTTGAATTGGAATGATCTGTGAATACTGTTTCGTAATAAGTGGCAAATGCGTTGCTTTTCTCTTCGTCTTTAGTAAATGTAAAATAGTCTATTGTGATTGGTGAGATTATAGTTGGGGTTCTTAGAATGCGCTTAGTTGCTTTCCACATTTGTGGATCGCCTGCGTCTATATCTTGTAGGTATTTTTGGTATTCTCTTAATTGGCTGTTTTCGAGTTGGTTTCGAACTTCATGCGTTAGTTTATTTAGTTCTCTTTTATAGTTTTTGTCATGTGTTCTTTGCCATAGTCGCCTTGCTCTATTTTCTGTCTTATAAGATTTTGGTTGGGCTGTGGTGTAGAAGAGATAAAGTGTTTAACTAGGGGGACTTTAATGGTTGCTATTCTGGCCGAGTTTATTGTTGTAAGTATTAAATGGGAAATTGCATTGTCAATGTCGTCTGTGTTTTGAAGTTTTACTGATGTATTTAATTTGCTGTTTATTTCATTTTTATATATTTCTCAAAATTATTTGACCTTACGGTAAATTGTTTGGTGGAGACATTAGTTTGGCCTGGTTTGCGAATGATATGGTTACGGGTAGGTGGTCAGAATCAAGCTCTCAGATGACATTGTGAGTAAGGGGACGTGGGAGATATTTGTATAGGATGATACCAAGAATATCTGGTCTGTGATCTTTACGATAGGGACAGTGACTTGGTTCGGAGGGTGAAGAGATTTGTATAAGGTGTTTACTGATGATATTTTGAAGTCTTAATCTCTTTGGATTGTGTGCTGTGCACCCCCATTGGGTATTTTTACAGTTTATATCTCCAATCAGTAAGGTTGGCATGTTGTTAAAAACTGATGTGATATCTGCTTCCTGTATCCTTTTTCTAGGTTGCTGGTAAGCTGACACAATTTTTATTGTCTCATTATTTTGTAGAGTAACTTCTACAGCGACAGCTTCCAGAGTGTTTAGTTGAGGCAGCACATGCTCGTTGTGTTTTAGTTTGTTTTTATTTAATATTGCTGCACCTCCCGATGCCCAGCGTGTATCTCTGTCGCATCTGTATATTTTATATTGAGGGATTTTAAGAGTTTCGACTGTTATGAGATGCGTTTCCGATATGCATGCGATGTCTAGATCATTTTTCTGTAAGAAATCAATTAATGTTGCTCTTTGCGCTTTAATACCATCGGCGTTCCAGTTCAACATTTTGAGGTTGCTATATTGGATATACTTGTATTTGCCATTTGATTCAAATGAATGCCAAGATTATGGTCGTGAGGAATGCTTTTATTTTTTTGAATATGTGGTTTAATTAGAACAAGTAGGAAATTTAATATGGTGGGAATTAATTCGGAAGTATTGGAAGAATTTTCTGGAATTGATGATGGTTGCGAATTTGGGAGATTATTTTTGAGTGTTGAGGAGAATGAATTTAGAAGTGATGGTTGTGTTTGGCTATTAGTTATTGGTGTATTAGCTTGTTTGTTTTCTGGGATGTCATTTGTTTGGGGATTATTCGTGGTACGCTGATGTGTTCTATTATTAATATTTTGTTTTAGTACCTTTTCTTTTATTTCCTTGTAAAACATGCATCCCTGTAATTATCGGGGTGGTTTTCGCCGCAATTTACACTGGAAACTGGATCGTTTTTGTGTTTGGAGCATTTGGTGAAGTGATGGTTGCCAGCAGTTATATTTTTTGAAACAACTTATTACGTGCAAGTCAAAATTACAACTGACTAATCTTCCTTCTGTTCATATTACATATAGTGTTATATCAGCGGACTACGTGGAGAAATGCATATTGGTAACAATATTAAAATTATAATGGAGACATAACTTACACAAAGAGGGTAGATTATAGCAGGTAAAGTAACTTTAGGAATATTTCTTATTAGGATATTTGGTTCAGGTATGGAAATATTTCAAATAGGAATATGTCTATGTTCATTTTGTACTGTTTTTTTTGGTTATGGCTTTGTTTATTTCTTCAAATTCTAGAAATGTCCATTTAGCACCCTTTGCTGTTTTGTGTAACATTTTTAAGTTATCGATATGGCATGTATAATTTTGCTCAATTAAATGGTTGGCTAAGTTCGAGTCAGTTTTTTACAATTTCCAAGAGCGCACATGTTCCTTAAATCTTTTACCAAATCTTCTAATTGTTTGCCCTATATAAACGGAATCAAAGTTACCGTATTTCATTTCATATATACCGGATGATTCTAGTTTGGCATCAAAAATAATTTATTGCAAACTAATGAAGTCTTTAACTTTTTCTTCTTGTTAGAACCTGGTACAATGTTACCTGATCTAAATTGACGAGCTTTATTTGATGATATAGAGCCTATGTTTTTAAATTTCATTTAATGCTTGGTCTGAGAATATTAATGGCATTATTATAGACCTCTTTTTGCAGTGTTTTGTTCTTAATTTTGTTAATCATTTGGTATATCAGGTTATGGTCATACCCTCTCTATTATAACTTAGAAGAGACGTTGGAATATTTAGGATTCGATTAAGAAAGCTATTAGAAGATGACAATTTTACATTAAGTGGGTGATTAGATGAATCACTGATAATTGTTTCAGTGAATGTTTTTTTCCTATAAATATTAAGGGGAACAACACTGTCACGGTTACAAAAAAATAAAAAAATTTTATTTACCTTATTTTAAAGTGTGTATCTTTGAGAATATTTTCTTAAAATATTATGCTGAAATGCTTACCAATAACAAGGGTAAACCGCATTTTCATCTGTAGCGCACATTTCCGAAAACGTTCGGAATATTGTTGTATTCCAAGGTATCTTCTCGCCATTTTTCTTTAAATATAAAAGCTTTTATATTTTTAGCAAAAACTTATATTTTATATCTAGTTATAGCTCATGAGAAAGAGGTATTTCTTTAACAAAACTGTAATGACAGCTTCAACCCATTTGGAAATTTGCGCTGAAAACTACGTCAAGTCGCGCTATACTAGTACAAACAGCAATTTATATAGTCGTTTACATGTTTAATAATGAAGGGAAATACCAGTTGCACTATGAATTAAAATTACCCAACATATGTAGTCTTTTTGTACGAAGAAATTCCAGCTTCGTGTATAATAAGCTTCTGCGCATACGTCACGTGGAAGCAAAACCGATCGTGTAACAATCGACCCGGCACAAGCAAAGAGGATGATTCCTATGGACCAGTAATAGATGATCTGTGGTAAGTCTTGATATTTTCTATTTCATTTAAAAAAAACTAAACATGAAATATTAAGAGCGATTTTCTCGAAGCTACATTTTACTTTCTTATACGCAGTATAAGTAAGTATTGTAATCATGAAAAATTTCGATCTCGAGATTTTAACGGAAATATAAGTTTTGACCTTCCCTGAATCGATCCGACTATTTTTGGAATGACGTCCGTCTGTGCGTGTGTGTGTGCCTGTGTTTCTGTGTGAGTGTATGTTCTCTACAGCATAAACGGTTGAAGCTAAAATTATTAAACTTTAAACTTAAGATTTGAATAAGCCTTTGGTGTGCACTTCATTTTTTTGATAAAAATATTGAAACCGGAAGTGCCTGTTTATTCTAGTCATTTTTTGCAGTTTCTGCAATTACTCAAAAATGGTTACAATTACAGAAAATTTTTATCCACAAAAATTAAAGGAATTCATATTTAGTACTATTTTTGTTTGAATTTTTTTCCAAAGAGTACTGGTCTCAAAATAAATTTCTGCTTAATATATATATTTTTACATAAATCGTATCATCTGCGCCTGTCAATTGTTTAACAAAATAGACTTAAATAATTTGAAGTTTGACATATAATATTTATTCTAAGAATTGTATTTAGTGCAAAAGCAATCCTAAGCTTAGAACAAATTTTATAAATTAGAAAAAAAAATGTAACTACGATATGGTTTAACCCAAATGCGTAAAAGAAAGTTCGGTGCATGACACTGCAGATGATTTTTTTGTTGGTATGCTATTTTTACTTAAATAGATTTTTGTAAATTCGGCAACGCTTAGCTGAAGTCGTTTTTACTTTCTTATACGCAGTATAAGTAAGTATTGTAATCATGAAAAATTTCGATCTCAAGATTTTAACGGAAATATACCTTTCCTGAATCGATTCCAACTATTTTTAGTATGACGTCCGTCTGTGTGTGTGTGTGTGTGTGTGTGTCTGTGTGTGTGTGTGTGTGTGTGTGTGTGTGTGTGTGTGTATGTTCTCTACAGCCTAAACGGTTGAAGCTAAAATTATGAAACTTTAAACTTAAGATTTGCATATGCCTGAGGTGTGCACCTCCTATTTTTGAAGAAAATATTCAAAGCGGAAGTGCCTGTTTATTCTAGTCAATTTTTGCATTTTCTGCAATTACTCAAAAATGGTGACAGTTACAGAAAAATTTAATTAAAAATTAAAGGTATTATATATTTAGCACAACTTTTGTTTGAATTATTTTTCCAAAAAGAGTAATGGCTTCAAATTAAATTTCTGCTTATTATATATATTTTAACATGAATCGTATCATCTGCGCCTGTCAATTGTTTAACAAAATTGACTTAAATAATTTGAAGTTTGACATTTTATATTGTTTCTAAGAAATATATCTACTGTAAAAGCAAGCTTAATGTTAGAACGAATATTATAATTTAGAAAAATAATGTAACTACTATATGGTTTAACCCATATGCGGATAAGAAAAATCAGTGCATGACACTGCAGGTATTTATATAGATTAAAACACTCCTTAATTTTGTGTTTCAGATTATCACAGACAGAGTAATGCTGACAACCACCGAGGTGCGTTCTACGGGCAGCGTGATTCAGTGACCTCTGTAACACTGTTGTAAAATATAAACTTTATAGTTATAAATATTCATTAGAAATGTTTAAAGTATATAACTTTTTTCACACTTTCACTTATATTTGTATAATGTTTGTGTAAGTGAAAAATAATTGTCAAAAATCACTTAATATTTGGGCCGTCACAGCGTTGTTCATCCTTAAGGTCAAATGATTTGTCTAAACTTGTCAAGGTTATAGCAAGGAAATTTAAAATGCGATTCTTTTCTATTTCTATGGTACATTTTGTTGCATTATTTTGAGCATTTAATAAATTCAAAAATGTTTCTAACTATCAACAGACATATTATGTAATCTAGGCAGCGATACCAGAATATTACATATTTAATAAAGCAATTGTTAGAGTTAGGTATGTTATTTTCGAAGTTGTTCATATATATGTATATACAGAGTGATCGAAAAGGACTGGCTGTTACGTAATCATCTCTTATCACTGTTCTTATCAAAATTACCTTCTTCTTTTAATGTTAGGCCAGTGGTTAAATGTTGTACATTTGTTAGTTCAGTTTTACGCTTGCGCAGTAAGTCTCTTAGCAAAATGGAAGTAAGGTTTCATTTTCTACTTGTTACGTAACAGTCAGTCTTTTTCGATCACTCTGTATAGATGTATATATATATATATATATATATATATATATATATATATATATATATATATAAATATATATATATATATATATATATATATATATATATATATATATATATATATACACGGTGGTCCATTTTACGTTGCGTTTGTAAATTTCTCGAAAACTACACATCGGATGAAAAAAGTAAAAAACACGTATTAAATATTTTCGAAGGGGACATCTACTGACACAAAAATCGATTCCTCAGCCTCACCCCCGAGGGGTGGGGTGGGGGTAACATTGAAATCTTAAATAGGAACTCCCATTTTTTATAACATAATCTGATTTCATGTTTAAAATTTGACAGGTTTTGTTCGAAACTTATTTTTCGAATCACGATAGATGACGCTGTAATCGCAAAAATTCGATTGGTCGTACTTTCCGAGAAATTACACTGGAAAATGGAAAATAAATAGTCCGTGTTAATAAATTTAAAAAAAGGGCATCCATTTGAAGCCCTTTCGCTCTCGGTGATTGGGGAGGAAATTTTTTTTTCATAAGAGAGCATTCATTGCAGATTCAGATTGTTTCATGAGTCCCCTTCTCCTCCCACATTCAGGATGTCTATTTTAGGTGAGGTTTCTCGCCTCTCACCAGCGGGGTGCTTGTTTGTTTAAGGTGTGTTTCCTCGCCTCTCACAGATATTCTTCTACGTAAAATCAGCCACGGAGCAACTGCTCAAAATTATTTCCATTTACTTGAAGACATAAATTGACTCTTTTACGAAAATTATCCACTGATTTAAGCAATACTTCTTGAGGTATTCGTGCACAAGCATTTCGAATACGATGAATCATATCCTCCCCTGTGGTTGTTGTTCAAGAACAACATTTTTCAGATATCCCCACAAGTAAAAATCCGGAGAAGTTAAATCTGGTTAACGTGGGGGCCACAAAGCCGGACCACCACGTCCAATTCACCGACCAGGATATTGTATATACAAAAAATCTCTTACAACTCGAGCGTAATGTGGGCCTGCCCCGTCCATCTGAAACCACATTCTTTGTTGAGTTGCTGCATCTACGTCCAACAATAAATAAAACAAATCATCTCTAAGTAGCCGTAAAAATCTTTCACCAGTAACATTTTCGTCAAAGAAGTAGGGACCAATAAGATTGCCGTTCACAATTCCACACCAAACCATTATCGACCATCTATGTTGATTTTCAACGGCTCTGCACCAGTGCGGATTTACTTCAGACCAATAATGGCAATTGTGTCTATTCAATTCTCCATTGTTCTTAAAGGTAGCTTCATCACTAAAGAGAACGTATCTGAAGAAATCATTGAACTGCCTGATCATTTCCAGAGCCCATCGGCAAAATTTTACACGTGCCACCATATCATTTTGTGATAATGCTTGCGTCAATGTGATATGGTATGCATGATATTTTGAAACCTTTAAGGTTCTCAAGATCGTTGATCGAGGTATTACTGTTTCTCTTTCCAATTGACGACTGATTTTGTGAGGATTTTGATTGACAGAGCCTAGAATAGTAAGTGCTCTCACTTCATTTGCATCCAAAATGCTCTTAATAACACATTACGAAAAGTATTCGCAGAAGGAAGTTTCCTGTCTGGGAAACGTTCAGAATACAGCCGTGCAGCACCTGCTTTGTTGTTTCGACATTCTCCTAAAATAAGTATCATATCAACAATTTCTATTGAACTGTAATCCGGCATTGTCAATTAAAAATAGCTGTCGCTTTAAGTATAAAGTGAACTCACTAGTTTGAGTTCTGAAAGTTCAGTAACGTCTGAGCCCACTGCACTGCCTTTTATAGTAAACCATACCTCCCCGTATGGCCACAGCAGCGCTGCTATCGAATGTATTCGAGAGTTTAAAAGGGACTTCCCCTACAAATTTCAATACTGTCCCTCTTCCTACTCCCGAGAGAGGTAGTGCGGGGCTATGTTTAGTGTCATTCGATAACTTTTGTCTAAGTTATAAATTTCCTGAGTTTCTTAATTCTTTATTAAGTTTTCGTTGGTGAGAGGCGAGAGGACCCACGAAAGAAATTGAATCTGCAATGAAAGTTCTCTTTTGAAAGATAAGTTTTCGCCCCCACCCTCCTGGAGGAAGGGGCTTTAGATGTAGCACCATCGGGTGCCCTTTGTCAAATTAATTAATACGGACTATTTATTTTCTATTTTCCAGTGTAATTTCTCGGAAACTACGACAAATCGAATTTTTGCGATTCTAACGTGATTCGAAAAAAAAGTTTCGAACAAAACCTGTCAAATTTTAAACATGGAATCAGATTATGTTATAAAAAATGGAGGTTCCTATTTAAGATTTCAATGTTACCCACACCCCACCCCCTAGGGGTTTGGCTGAGGATACGATTTTGCTGTCAGTAGATGTAGATATTTGGCTTCTCTTAAGGAAAATGGTAATGTCTCTTTACTAAATCAGAAGAAATTCAAATTAAATGTCAAAACCAAAATGTAATTACACATAAAATACAGCCAGGATCTGGGACATTTAAAATATCTGATTATTGTAAAGCTTATACAATTGAAATGGAATTATCATGTAATCGCAAATACAATTCAGTAATGACTATTGACTTTGTACCAAAATTAAATTGAACCTATATATATATATATATATATATATATATATATATATATATATATAAATATATATATATATATATATATATATATATATATATATATATATATATATATATCTAGAAGGGCAGTACTATTGTCATTCTTCAAAGATGATTCAAATGTTCCAAATTATTTTTCAAAGACTAGATGGGAAGTGCAATATTTGATAGTTATGATGGCATAATTTCTGCATTGCATCAGTTGCATACTACAGAGACAGGCGAGACAAGAAATCATAACATAAACATTTTGAATAAAATGAAGAACTTTGAATACTGTAATACCTCGCTTAACGTTACCTCTGTTAACGATATCTTGCCAGAACGTCATTACAGGGGGACGCGGCAATTCCCGTATTTCCATATAATACTTTGTGCACTATGAGCGAACGAGCGCATGCTAGCATTCCCTGTTTTTACTATAACCTTCATAACATTCGTAATCAGCACGTTACATAGTTTATCAACACACCGCCGTAAAATAAAATGCCTAACAAACGAAAATCGATAAGTTTAGAAGCGACATTAAATATAATAAGTCGAGTAGAAAGTGGTGAAAATTTTTTTTTTGTGTCACTACAAACAGGTTTGTCTTATTCAACAATTTCAACAATTGTAAGCCAATCAAAGAAAATAAAAACCTCCGTTCAAAACAATAGCAACGTTACAAATAAAAAAATGTTTCGCACGTGAAATAGTATTATAGAAAATGTTGAGAAGAAGTTAAGTATTTGGATTGATGATATAGGGCAACGTCACATGCACTGAGTCAAATGTTAATTCAAAACAAAGCAATAAGCATGTTTAACATCTTAACAGACCAAGATATATTAAACAATGAAGAAAATTTTGTAGCATCACGTGGATGGTGTGAACATTTTAAAGATAGAGCTGGAATTCACAACAAGAAGGAGCAAACAAATTTCCGGAACAATTAAAAACTGTAATTGAAAGCGGTGGATATCCTTCAAATTTGACTTTCAACGTTGTTGAAACAGGTTTATTTTGGAAACGTTTGCCATCTTAAACATTCATATAACAAGAACAGAGGACGGTTTCAGGGATCAAAGCTGCGAAGGATCGCTTGACTCTGTTACTGGGCAATAATGCATCGAGAGAATTGAAATTGAAACCAATGCAAGTTTATCATTCAGAAATTCGAAGAGCGATGAAGGGTTATTCCAAGTCTAATTTACCAGTAATATGGAGGTCTAACAGAAAGGCCTGGGTAACAAAGGATCTACTTAAGGGGAGGTTCTCATTAAAACTACGGAAAATGATGCAAAGTTCAATAATTTTTTGCGAGGTATCTATGAAACTTAAGAACGTAAATCTTTGTGAGGAATCTTTATTGAACATTTTTCTTCAACTCACAATTTTTTTGATCTGTGAAAATTCAAGATGGCGGCGTAATGGCCGTTTCCCTTCGTCATGTTTTTGGAATTTTTCCAAACTGCGAGAACGATCCTGCCTCTGAAAATCGACGTAGATACGTAATCAGACGATTTTCCTAATCCTTATATATTGGTGCATAGAATATCCTAAAATAAGTCAAAATTGACAAAATGGGAGCCATTTGAAAAAAACCTTCATTATTTAGGGGTCTTTTACGTCTCAGCAGGGCGTGTGAAAATACTAAATATTAACATTTTGCAACGATTCTAGTATATCCTATGCACAAGACTGTGTCGTTCACGAAAATCAAAAAACGAAGTTAATCGGTTGAACAGTACGAGAGTTATCGTTCTCGCAGTTTTCAAAAAGTGTTTCGAGAAAAACGCCTTTGAAGTTTGTTTAAAACTTCAATTTTACCCAAAAATGGGTGAATTTATAGGGTTTTGGGGTCGCCAAATCCGAATCTGACGTCCAAATTCCAAAATTCAATATGGCGGATCCAATATGGCGGATCAAAAAATTTTAAATAACCAATTTCGCTGAAAATTTGTAAATAAGTATTTTTAGGGTCGCCGAACCTGAATCTGACGTCAAAATAAAAAATGGCTGATCAAAAAACTATGAAACTATTGCACGTGTCAGACAACTGTATGAAATGCCGGCAAATTCGGCGTCTATCATTGACCCCTCGCGCCATCTATAATAAGCCGGAATCGGTATTGTATTGTTACCGATGGTCAGGTGAAACGCGGAAATGGTATTTTACGTTACCGACTGTCGGTAAAACCAGTCTCGGAAACCGGGGCGGAGACCGGTCCCTTTTTACATCGTTGCGTCGCGGCGCGCTTGTACCTGATTCGTTCGGCGGGCTGTAGCAACCGAAATACTTTCCGGATTGGGATGTCATTTGGCCCACTTATTTTTCATAAATGTGGCTTCATAATATGTAAAATGATTAAAGTTTTAACAAAAAAATAAATTGTCCGATTGCCTGAGTCAGGTGTCTCACTCGATGGATATTTTGTCCAATAATGATACAGATTTTGCGAAGTTGTGCTGTGAAAAACAATGTATTAAATGCTTTAACATGTTACAGTGAGCTTTTACGAGAAAATCAGAGACAAGCAACGCAATCGACCCTTCATTAGTTTTTGTCAAAAAAATAATAACATCAAAACTTGTCAGTTTATTAACAAATTTTGTAATACATATATGCATACTAATTTCAAACTTTAAATTTTATCTTGACAGGCTGTTTTCAGTTGTTCGTTATTAAGTAAAATATAAAACATGAAATAATGTATTTAATTTTCAATTTAGAAACCTATCACTATTCGTCGCTTGTTATTTCTCCCTCCGTTAACATAGATTCGGTTAACGTAATGTTCTTGAGGAACGCATCCCTAACATCTACTATGGTCATTACCGCTTGTACAGGTGAAAGTGAGAAATAGTATAAAAAAAAAGAAATCCGGATATTATATAACAAGAGAGAAAAAAAGGAAATAAATAAATGAATAATAACTAACTAAGATTATAAAAATGAATCATTTGAGAAAAATAAAGCATAAATTTTAGCTTAGATAAAGCCAAAAGAGAAATATTATACTTTCACTTGTGCGAAAGAATATTACACAACTGGAATGTGCAAACACCAGTAAAGAACCACAAAAACCACAGCACCGGTGTATATATTTTGTGGAGAAA
Organism: Nebria brevicollis; assembly: GCA_944738965.1. Taxonomy (NCBI): domain Eukaryota; kingdom Metazoa; phylum Arthropoda; class Insecta; order Coleoptera; family Carabidae; genus Nebria; species Nebria brevicollis. The sequence goes on along the minus strand of OX122900.1, from coordinate 16,829,189 downwards.
AAAGAAGAGAGATGATAATTGAAGAATTAACATTTATGGAACGTAAGGAAAAGGAGAAAACCCTTTCAGATTTGCATAAACAAATAAGCTACCCGGAGAAATGAAAGCACTTTAACAATGCTTGTTGCATTATTGCTTACAAGGGGAAGCCACGTAGTTGGGGTCACCGATTTGGCTGAAAATTTGTCAGATGGTAGGTGAGGCAAAAAAACTAATAGAGTTTTTGCCGTTTTATGCACTTCATCACACATCATGTTTTGTAGTAAAATTTTTTAAACTATTACAAGCAGCGGCATGGCGCAGTGGATAGCAAGCTGGCGTACGAGCAGAGTGGTAGGTCATTCGACTCTCCACTCTGCAGGCTTTTTTCTCTATATGACTTTTTTTTAAATTTTAAATAAAATATAAAATAGCTTAAAAGTGATAAAAGCATACAGGTTTCCTGCAATGAGAGCAGCATAATTTCACTATTAATTTTTTCATCAGAACTCACAGAAAAATCGATATTTCATATTCATTTCGATGAAAATAAAACTTTAAAATGTAGGTATTGCCTGCACGTGGCGAGAAAGAACCTTATTATGGTGGCGTTTTACTTTGTATTAATTTGTTTAAAGTGGCGCTTCAGAGTCAACAAATTTAATAAAAGAGAATACAAACAGAAGGAATAATTAAATTCAAAATATTTTCTATTTTATAAATTTCATAAATATTATTAAATTCATCAAATTTTAAATTTTATGTGCAATAAAAAATTCAAAAAAAAAATTATATAGGAATAAATAAAGACGGAGCGGGGACCCGATCTCCCAACCATCGGGCTCGTACGCCAGCTCGCTATCCACTGCGCTATGCCGCCACTTGGAACACCATCATTTTTTTTTTTTTACATAACATGTTGTGAAAACTTTGAACGCGATATTCTCGAATTTTCTTGAAAAGTGCCTAAAACGGCAAATATTGTATTTTTTTTTTGCGTCACCTAACATCTGACAAGATTTCAGCCAAATCGGTGACCCCAACTACGTGGCTTCCCCTTGTTAGTTAAATACGCATGGGACCCTCAATAGCAGAATTGTGAAGATGCTAATTGTAACTAGGACACTGTTCGAAAATATATTCGAGAGTTAACTTAGTGTTACAAGTGTAGCAGAGCGGTGGTTCTTCTCCTAGTAACAGATGCAAGTGTGTGAGACAAGCGTGGCCTATTCTCAGACGAGAGATGACTACTTGCTCATACCTTGTTAGGTGGAGCGGTGCTATCCTTCACTAACACCCTGACACGTTGAAATTTACTCGTAGAGGAGTTCCACTCCTCCTTCCATAACTTAAGACAATGCACAGCAACAGACCTCAACAAATCATCGGCGCGCAAGGGTTGACGGACAACGTAGTTGCCGTTGGCTGCTGCAAGAGCAGCTCGCTCGGCACATTGATTACCGGGTATCCCACCAAGATCAGGTATCCACATTAGTACGACATCTCTCTCTAGCTTTCTCTAGCTCCGCGGATGTCCAAAACGGTTGGATCTGCGAAGGATCTGCTACCGATGTCTATGATTGAATTCAAGGAATCGGTGCAGATGAGTAGGTGGCGTTGCTCATCGATAGTTTAACGGAAGTGTCGAAGAGAGTAGAGATTACCATGAAGTTCAGCAGTGTACACTGTGCATATGAGTGACAGTGCGAATGTCTGGGATATGCCATCAATCACAAAAGCGCAAACTGTACCGAAGACTGTCTTGGAGCCATCAGTATATGTGTGTTGAAGGTCTAAGTACAGTTGCAATTGTATGAAAAATTCAATCAAGTATATGGCGTTGGAAGTAGAATCTTTTGGAAATTTATTCGGCTAAAGGTTTTATGTTAAAGAAAAAGTTGCCCATGATAGGATGTTGGTTAGAATTCTCAATTAAATTGTACCGTGAGTGTCAATGATGGTATTTAACAACCTTGAAAGTATCAGTGCAAGCGGATAGAGAGAAGTTCCACTTTTGGTGTATAGACGATTCAATAATGGATTGTTGAAAAATATGAAAATTTTTATATGCTGCGTGAGCGAAAAACATTTGCAGAAGTACCTCAAACCTGAAAGCATTCAATGACATTCGGCACTGCGCAGAAACATTGTTAATTTGTCTAAGCGATTAAAGACAACGGTAGAATTTTATGTCCAAAAACTTCACTTCATCCACTATCCGCACTGGTCTATCGTAAAGCGATACAATAGGACAGTTGTGTGCTTTACGTAGTCGACAGAAGTCGGTAGCGCATGTTTTCTCTACAGAGAAACGAAAACCACGGTCGGATTCAGCCAAAGAAGCTAAGTCAACAGCCTGCTGTAATATCTCCTGACAGAGATCAAGAGACTGGGAAGAAGTGAAGATCGTGAGGTCATCTACATATAGACAATAATCAACAGTATTTGGCAGGTTGGACACAATGTCATTGATTGCGAACAAAATAATGTAACACTTATGGAAGAGCCTGGGGAATCCCGTTTTGCAACGGTCGTACAGAAGAGAAAGTTTGTCCAACTCGAACTCTAAATGAAAGGTTCGAAAGAAAGATTTCTACGAATTAAAGCAGATTGCCTCGTAGATCCCAATTGTGCAATTTTCGTAGAATTCCGTAACTCCAGGTCATGTTGAAAGCTATCTTTAGATCAAAGAACATTGCAACCAGATGGTTGCGTTTTAAGATGCTTGTTTGAATAGCGTTCGTCAAATACACAAGCAGGTCAGTAGTGGAGTGGTGCTGACGAGATCCACATTGATGTTGGTTGATTAGTTTGTGGGGTTCTAGAAACCAGCTGAGTCTATAATTGATCATGCATTCATATAACTATGACAGATGGCATGTTAAAGATATCGGATGGTAGCTTGATGCAAAAGACTCAACTTTGCTCTTCTCGTGTATCGGCACATTGATAGCTTCATGCCAGATGTCAGGCTAGACATTTTCGACCCAAAGCTGGTTGAGAAATTCTACTATTCTAAGTTTAAATATGGTGGGTAAATGACGATACATTGAGTAAGCAATATCATCATACCCAACAGAAGTATTGGCTGTATGACTCAGTGCAAATTCAAATTCTGCTAGAGTGAATATTAAATTATGACTATCAGAATTATCACACTCAAAGTTTAGAGTTGCTTTTGCAGCCGCTTTTGAGCATAGAAAATGGAGCGAGTAATTATCCGAGTGACTAACAGACTCAGACTGGTTTGCTAGAATATCACAAATATCATCTCTGCCACGTTGTACCTGACCATTGACCTGGAGCTTTGGAATATGAGAACTTATCTTGTAACCGTTCATATACCTGATTTTCTTCCAAAGCAGAGTTTGGTCGAAATCAGTACCAATAGAAGAGACAAACCCGCACCCAGATTCAGTTTTATACTGAAGAATTGAACGCCTAGATTGCGCACGTGCTTTTTTGAAATCAATTTGGTTTAAATGTGTCGGATTTATCTGGTACACTTTTAGTGCGCGCATTTTAGAAAGTAGAGCGGAAGCAACGTGTTCATTCCACCAAGGAACAGACTTCTTTCTGAGACAACCAGAGGATGTCGGTATTGATAACGAAGCGGAATGCAGAATAGAATCGTTTAGATGTTGCAGCTCGACATTTAAATCTGGTGACGGTTCGGGAAGCATAAGGTTGTTGGCGAAAGATTGCAGATCGGTCAGATCAAATAAGCATCTTCGTGCTGTTTTTTATGCAAAACAAACAGTATATGAAAGAAACGACACAAGAAAGGGAGAATGGTCACTGTAATGGGCATCGTCAATAACCTGCCACTGAAAATGTGAAGCTAGAGTAGGGGTAGAAAAGGCCCAGTCAATTGCCGAAAAACTTCTTGATCTCATGTTCATGAACGTGGTTGACCCAGTGTTGAGAAGCGGGACATCGTTGTTGTCCAAGAAGCTGTCACGGTAATTTGGACGATACCGCGGCATAGAGGAGCGTGTGCCAGGCTAACTGAATGGAGAAGAGGGGACTTGCGAGCTACTAGCAGAGGTGTGGGTCTTGAAAGAAACACGGATCACTTAAATTCGAAAATGTTTATACAAATGAAAAAATGATACCTTAACTAGGCGCGTGGCCGTACAAGTTAAAGTATAATAACAAGTATTAATAAATCAAAACGAACTTTATATAGGCACGAAGCCGTAACAGAGGAGTTAGTTACTTAGAATACAAATATATAAGAAAATGGTTGCTATACTCAAGTGAGTCCCTGGGAGCGATGATCCGGCTTACCCCCGGATAATTAGGTGTGGCGGCTAGCGTTAGTCCAAGAATTTATTTTGGGCGCCAGCACTACCAGCGTTAGGACGTCTGGGATCCGATAGAGATGTAGTTCGGTCCTCTTCTCCACTCCCGGTGACTCGCTCGGAAAACAGAATTCCCAACGGTATTAATATTTCTGCGTTTCATTACAGGAAGATTAGCAATAAGCCATTCATTTAAAGTATCTGAATGTTTACGTATAATTTAAATGAAGTTAAGTTTATCAAAGAATTAAAACTACAAATTTCGAATTGATAACATTGAACCGCAGTAATTTTAACACTTAAAACAAATAGGTGATATAAAGAAATGATACAAAACTCTCAAACTGCTCTAGCGTCCGGTAGTCAACCAATCGTAACTAGGAGTGGGTCGTGTTCATCCCTTTCTCCAAGGGAATGAATACTGAGACGATTTCTTCGTTAAAATCACTTCGTCAGATTCTGAGTCTTGATGTTGCTCATACAGATATCTCAATAGTAGCAGAAATATTTGATGTTCAATGACCCTTAAATGTGTGACTGCTTAAATATCGGAGCTGATTAAAATATATGATGCGGCCACAATGATACCAAACAATGAAGGCAACCAAGAATGTTTGTCAACCAAAAAGAATGAATCGTAACTTGGCGTCTATCACTAACAAGTGATTTACAGCATTTCGAGTTATGTACAAACTATACTCGAACTTAAGTGACATAACCCTAACTAAAGGATTACATAATCCTAAATGCTACTTTATCCCAATACAAACCCAACTTCGATCTGTTCTAATATCAAAATTGAATCTAATTACAAATATTAACATATAGAACGTGTACATAACATAAATACAGTATAAGGTACAAAGGAGGCTCCGTGATCACTCCACAATCAATAATAATTACGCGCAAACATAAATATATATATACAGAAATAATAAAAGTGATAAATTGCAAAATTGTGATAATACACGAAATAAACCTTAACCACACAGTTAACGTGGTTAATAATAATATTAAACAGAATTTACAATATGTGCTATATATCAAAAGGATACTGAAGTTAAATAACCAGATCACTCAGGTAGCGAGTGACTTTGCTTTGCCGAAAATGCAAGTGTTTGGCAAAATCATTCCTAACGGAGATGCAGAGTAAATTTAATAGAATAAATATTTAACTGAACGAACGCAGATGTATGGTCTAATATAAGTCTCCATGTCAAGAAAGAATTTCACTACAAGTGCACCCAAAATGAAAATACAGATAACGTGTGTTATCCACAACGGCTTAAAAACAATAAAGAGCTATTCATGTACATTTTTGCCGCAGGTAACAATTGTATGCCACGTCGAACACGTCCGATAATCGGTCTATGCATTCTCACATAAAACAGTAAAATAGAGAGAACGGCATTTACATTACAGTATCAATATCTGAACATCATTCCTATAACTTTTAAGTAGAAATATATTTCTCTAGTATTTGCTTTAAAACGCTTGTATTTGCGTATTTGTCTGCATAATGTCTCATTTGATATGATTTTGTATAAACATCTGAACATATTTTATGGATACCTATAACTCTTTGGTGGAAATAAAAGCCTATAGTAATTGACCTTGCTTTGCCGAATATGCACGTGTTTTGCAAAATCATTCCTTACGGATATGCAGAGTAAATTTAATAGAATCGATACTTAACTGAACCAACGCTGAAGTATGGGATAATTAAAGTATCCATATCAAGAAAGAATTTCACTACAAGTGCACCCACAATGAAAATACAGTCAACGTGTGTTATTGTCAGGATTATTTAATGTGGATACAACGCGGTTGAAAAGAAAAACCAATATGAACACAAATTAATTATATTTTCGGTCTGTTTTTATAATGATGATACAACTGCTTGTTTTGTCTTAGTGACAATCAAATAATTAAAAATCAATAAATGTGAAAAACAAAAGTTAGTCATATGTTGCCATAGTTGGCGTTTAATTTATACTAAATGAAGGGTGCGAAGTGCTAATATCCAACACGCCCCCTCACTTTGCGCCCGGAGTAGGTTTTAGTCCCAATCCAGTTAGGCATCTCTCGTGATCGCCCCTCGGTAAGGCCTTTGTGAAAATGTCTGCCACCATGTCCTCCGAGGGCAAATACGCGAGTGTAATGGGGTAGTTCCTCAGCACGTCTCGAATGAAATGGTATTTAATGTCGATGTGCTTGGATCTTGAGTGATGCACTGGGTTTTCAGCTAGCTTCCCAGCACTTTGGTTGTCGTTGTAAATGGTGACCTTGCCCATATCCTTGAATCCTAGCTCTGCCAGGAAGTTCGACAGAAATATGGCCTCCCTTCCAGCGTCGCTGACTGCCATGTATTCAGCTTCAGTCGACGATAAAGCAACTGTCCGCTGTTTCCGGGATTCCCAAGATATTGCAGCACCCCCCAGGAGGAAAGTGGATCCGGTGTATGACCGGCGGTCCACCGGGCAGTTCCCCCAGTCGGCATCGACGAAACAAGTCAAGATGCTGTTATCTCCGGTGAATCTCAATGCATAATTAGCGGTGGCCTTCAGATACCTCAGCACGCGTTTAGCAGCAATCCAGTGCTCCTGATTAAAACAATCATTGAACTGACTCAAAGAACTTACCGAATGAGCAATATCCGGACGCGTTGCTGTTGCCAGGTACATCAAGGCACCTATGATTTCCCGGTAAGGAAAATCAGGCTTTTGGTTTGGGTCACCCCTTACTAGTTTTGAATTCGGGACCATTGGTGTTGCAACAGGGTTGCTGTCCTGCATGTTGAATCTCGTGAGGATGTCTTGAACGTACCCGCTCTGTGATAAGAAGATCTCACCGTTTCTGCGGTTGATTTGAATTCCCAGGCAGTAGTTTGCCTCTCCGAGATCCCGTACATCGAAGTGTTTCGATAAGGTCCTTTTTATGTGATCTTCCCTGGTGTGATTGTTCGAGAAGATAAGGATGTCGTCTACATACAGTAGCACGAAAGTCTTCTGGTCAGGGTCCACATAAATGCATGTGTCCGAACTGGTCGCGTTTAAACCGATGCCCTTCAATACCTTGTCGATTTCGATGTTCCATTGTCGACCGGCTTGTCGTAGTCCGTAGAGAGCCTTTTTGAGTTTGCAGACTTTTTCCCCACCATTTCGAAGGTCCTGAAGCATGCCGAGAGCCTTTTTTTGAAGATCTTTGTCGCGATCTTTAGTCATTCGTTGTAGCATGTCTTCCAGGAGCGTAGGGGTGTCCATATAGATATTCTCGTCGATTTTTCCGTTGAGATATGCAGCGGTAATGTCGAGCTGAGAGATGTGCATGTCTTGTTTTGCGGCGAGAGCCATTAGTAATCTTAATGAGTTAAGTCGGGCTACAGGAGCAAACGTGTCGTGAAAATCCACGCCAGGTTTCTGTAGGAAACCTCGAGCTACTAGCCTGGCCTTTCGTTTGTCCAATGATCCGTCCGCTGTCCACTTGTTTCTGAGAATCATTCGGCAGCCGATTACTCTCGCATCATCTGGTCGATCTACGATTTCCCACGTGTTGTTTGTGATGAGATTTCGGATTTCAACGTAGATAGCGTCTTCCCACTCTAGCCTATCACTCCCTGAGATGGCCTTCGAGAAAGGTATTTCTGAAGCAATAGCGGCGAATTCTGCGTCTTGGGAGATTTCGGGTTCAATCGAGTCGGCGATGACCGAGGTACTGATTTCGACAGTCTTGTATATTTTCTTTGGGCGACCTGGTTGTCCGGTTCTGAGTTTCGAGGGCCTGCCTGGTGCGTGTTTGAGACCAGTCGTATTTGACACGCTGTCTTCTCTCGTTGGAATTTCAGCCGTCAATCTCTTTTGTCTATCGACTTGTGATGTGTCCTCCTCGGGTTCGATGTTTATCGATTTGGGATCCTCGTTCTCGATAGTCTTGCGTTGATTTTGTCCAATTATGACGTTTCCGGTTGAGTAGATGTCTTCGAAGGTATCTCGTCCATTCCTCGTATCTGTAGAGATGATGTCTTCGTAGTTTTTGTCATGTCGTGTCTCATTCAAGAATTTGACGTCTCTTGAAGTATGGATTTTTCTCTCGCGAGAAACCCAGATCCTGTAGCCTTTTGACGAGGTTGGATATCCGACGAAGATTCCCTCCAACGCCTTCGTCTCAAACTTGCCCTTGCTTCCGGATTTGTCAAGCACGTAGGCCTTGCGGCCAAAAGTTTGAAGGTAGTTCAGCTGTGGTGTTTTGTTGGTCCATAGCTTGTAGGGTATTTCTCCGCCCAAACTCTTTGTCACACACCGATTGCGTATGTGATTGGCTGTGGCGATGGCTTCAGCCCAGAAAGAGGGGGAAAGTCCGGACTCAAATAACATGCACCTGGCAGCCTCCACCAAGGTCCGATTTTTCCTTTCAGCCACTCCGTTCTGTTGAGGAGTGTAGACGGTGGTGAGTCGACGCTGGATGCCGAAACTCTTCAGAGTGTCGTCCATCTTGCTGTTGCAATACTCAGTGCCGTTATCGCTCTGTAAAGCCTTTACCTTCCGTCCAGTCTGGGTTTCGACGAAGCTTTTGTACTCCTGAAACTTTGACGTGACCTCGCTCTTGTTCCGAATGAAGTAAATCACACACCAGCGACTGTAGTCGTCAATGAAAGTGACGAAGTATCGCGCCCCGCCTTGTGATTCTGTCCTCATGGGGCCACATACGTCGCTGTGCACAATGTCCAGCAGTCCACTTGCGCGTTCGATTCGGTTCTGAAATGGGGCACGGGTTAGCTTACCTGCGACACACGTTTCGCATACTCCCAATTGCGAGTCCAAACGTGGTATCAAATTCTTCTTGACCATGAGGGACATGTCGTGGTAGTTCAAATGTCCCAGCTTCTGGTGCCATTCGTTGACGTTTTCTGATCCGCGGCTCACAAGTTTCGAGTCGTGTTGTTCCTTCCTCCGAAGGTAGAATAGATCACCGTCTCGATCCGCAACGATCTTGACTCCACCTCGACCATTAGTGATGACAGCCTGATTCTTCGTGAAGAGGACTTGATCGCCTGTGTCGACGATTTTAGAAACGGAGATAAGATTGGTGCGCAAATCTGGTACATGAAGTGCGTTGCGAAGCTCTATCAACATGTTCTCCTTTCCGTTCCACGTTGACAGCTTGACTTCTCCTTTAGCAGTGACATCCGAGGTTAGATTCGTAGCCAAGTTTAGTCCGAAATTCGTCGGTTGTTGATTAACAAACAATTCGCTGTCCTTGCAGAGATGCGTGGTGCATCCGCTGTCTAAACACCATCTGTCGCTCAGTGCGCCACCGGTTTGAAAGGTAGTGAAGTATGATGCCGTGTTCGCGTTCCCCTTATCTTGTTGCTTGCGTTTTCTCGCGAAACAGTCTACGGCTTTATGACCGCGCTTTCCGCAGAAGTTGCAATTGTATGGGACTTGGTTCGAAGATTTGTCTATTTTGTGATCGTGAGATTTGTTCGAAGCATCCTTGGAGTAATTTTTAAAGTTGCCTCTGTAACCTCTCGCGTGGATCTTGTTACCGGCGTTTGATTTAGCGAACAATGCACCGGATGGTGCTTCGTTCGTTTTCCGGATCCTTGCGTCATATTCCTCAATAAGTTTCACTCTCAAGGTGTCGATGTCTGGAAAGTTGTCCCTGGCCTCGACTGCACACCTGAAATTTTCGAAGGAATCTGGAAGACTGGTTAAAAGCATCACGATCAGCAATTCATCGTTTATTGAAATGTCCATGTTTTTCAGTTGGTCGACAGTATCGAAGAAAGCTGAAAGATACTCCCTAAAGTCTTCGCCATCGGTCATTTTGCTCTGCGTCAACCGTTTTAGTAGTGTCGCCTTCCTGGCCGGACCTTTCGAAGCGTAAGCTGCTTCCAACTTGATCCAGATCTCTCGGGAAGTCGCGCAGCCTCGTACCTGATTGAGCTCCGATGGGTTGATGGCTAGGATGAGATCCGACTTCGCCTTCCTGTCTTGTATGATCCAATTTGTTTCTGCCCCGCGAACCGCTGCTAGTACTGCCGCGTCCGCTTTCTGGTCGATTTCGGGTTTTGGATGTTCCCCGCTGACGTAGATCCAGGTGTCGTTTTTCACCAGCACGGCTTCGATTTGTACTTTCCAAGTCTCGTAGTTGTGCTTGGAGAGTGGCTCGATTCGAAAATTGCCGTGAGCCATGTTTATGAGAGACCGAATATTTTACCGAAAAATTTTAAGTAACGAATACTTTTCGCAATCTCACTGGCACTTAAGTGCTTCCGTGTCCAATTACGCAAATTGAGCTATTAACCTCCAAATGTTTTTAAAGAATTGGTTTTTACTGTTTTCTCACTAACGCTTCTGGGCCCATAACCTGTCAGGATTATTTAATGTGGATACAACGCGGTTGAAAAGAAAAACCAATATGAACACAAATTAATTATATTTTCGGTCTGTTTTTATAATGATGATACAACTGCTTGTTTTGTCTTAGTGACAATCAAATAATTAAAAATCAATAAATGTGAAAAACAAAAGTTAGTCATATGTTGCCATAGTTGGCGTTTAATTTATACTAAATGAAGGGTGCGAAGTGCTAATATCCAACAGTTATCCACAACGGCTCGAAGACGACAGAGAGTCCGTTAAACGGTCAAGCATTCTCACATAAAACAGAAAAATAGAGAGAACGGCGTTTTCCTCAAAACGCTTTCGACAATTCGACCGCGAGCATCTGTGCTTACAGAACCACATAGAATGTTATGTGAATTAAAGTCTCCGACAATGATGTAGGGGGTCGGAAGTTGTCGTATTAAATCGTCGAGGTCTTTTAAGTTCCAGTTGCCATCTGGAGGGTAGACGTTGCATATATTAATTCTCCGAGGTAGGAATACCTGGCATGCAAGTGCTTGTAACCTTGCTGTAATGTTACAATCTTTGTGTGGAATAGAAGAGTCAAGTTCAATTGCGCCACCATGAGCACGTGCAATAAGGTCAACATCTCTGCGGAAGATTTTATATCTTAGTTGCAGTGACTTTTGCAAAGCTTTGCCCAGGAGCTGGGATGTTTGAGCGCATAAAAGCTCTAGCTTCTGGGTAACTACATATATTCAAAGTTTTGCATTTTACAATAGCATACTCCTCTTAGAATTTGGAGCAGTTTCTCGACAGAACGAGATGGCTCTCTCCACAGATCATGAATTTACCCGGATCGGTGCATCTCTCTTCTTCATGATCTGCCGCAGCTACAGATTTTCTTTTCCGTACAAAATTTTGAGGAATTGCCAAAACTCTTGTAAGTTGCAGCACCGCATCGGATTCGGTAAGTATGGCCTAACAGGCAAACTGAACATGGCCACACGAATTATTTCCGGTAATTTATGTAGTGCCAACGAAATGATTATGGACTCAGTGTCTTTCAACACGCGATTGACGTTCCGGATCATCCGCTTGACCTCAGACACAGTTTGGGGTTTTATTTCGGAACAGAGCTCATCGGTGGTGCAATTTAACAAATTACGGCAAGTTATTGCACCCTTTACAGTATTGAGGGTCGAATGTGAGGAAACTTCCACAGGATAATCAGAGAACATGGTAATTTATAGAAGCCGAGCAGCTTGTATCGCAGATTTAATTTCTACTAACAAACATTGCTTGATTTTTTTTAGCGACTTTACATCACCAACGATACCGTACATTTGTTTGGATATTAAAAATGGACTGACATTGAAAGAGTCTGTTCATCTTTCTTTAATGCACCGGAACCGGGTATTAGAATCCACCGTCAACTGGCTCATTATTATCTGCTTCTTCGCAGGATTATAGGAAATGGAAGGATTACCCCCTCCGTCGAATACTCCGTCCACCGAGCGGACAGTTAAAAAAAATTAAATTTGAAGAACCCACCTGATTTTCGAAAACGTAGCGAAAACTACGAAGAATAAATGTTTGACCATATTTTGCTCTATTTGTTTAACATTTGACAAGCATAGTTGATTTTGAAAATATTGAATACCATGAAAATGAGACGTCGTCCCAGAATTAGTCAAACTCGAGTCAGGGAAGGTCAGAAGATTCCTGTCAAGGGGACATTACAAGTTGTAGGCCTGTCAAGTTGGTCAACTTTGGGATTTTTTATGGAAGAACTAAAATCAGTAGAGTCATGCAGTTTCGCGGGTTCGATTCATCTATTTTTTTTTCTATTATAAAATATTTATTCAACAATATTTTATTACAAACATGGCGGCATCTGTGGCTATCCTGGCCCCGCGCACGCGAAACATGTGCCCACTGTGTCGGGCCCTGGGCCGTTGCTGGTCATTCAAATAAAAAAAGTCAATCCAGTCAGTAAACGATAGCAGATTTTTTGGATCCTGCATTTGATTTCAAGAATATTTTTGGAAATTACAACAACTTTGCGACCGTGTGAAAGGAAGTGGTGAATTTTTCATAGCTTTTTCGAGCATAAAACGTGATAAAAAATAGTAAGATTGAACAATAATTGGATTAAAATAAATTCAGGATCCAGTAAATTTTATCTTGTTTCCAGCCAATTTCGCTTCAAGTCAATTGTTAGAGTTGTTTGACCGCAGTCGATGACACAGTAAAGCAAAAGTAGATTCGAGAAAAACGCGTTTAAAGATTTCGCAATGGTTCCGACTACAATAAAATTTTTCCGTGTAACTAATGTGGACGAAAATATTCCTTAATATGTTTTGACACGATATTAACTTGATTTTGTTATCAAATTCCAATAATGAGAGTCCACAGATCCAATATGGTGGATGATGTCAAATAAAGCATTTCCCAATTCTCGTGAAATTGAACATATAAGCGTGTTGCGGACTTGTAATTAGGAAATTGGGGTCGGAATCATAATAATTTGTAAAATAAAAGATGGTTGAATCGAAATGGCTTCCCAAAAATGAAACTTAATGACCCTGCGGAACCGGCGCTCCGCTGAGCACTCGGGAGGTACCTGTGTATGCTTAGGAGCCGTAAAATTTTCCGGATCGCATTGGCCTTTCGGTCACTACATGAATGTAGCTTAGAAAAACTGCAAACAAAATTGCTTTTTTTCAAAGTTGCAACCGGTAATGTCCCCTTAAAGTAATACTTGGAAAAATATTTGTTTGCAAATGTTGACCTATACTATTAATGAGAGGAAATATTATTTCTTCGGGATTTATAGATTTATTAATTTTAAAACTATATTCTTTAGCTATAATTTCATTAATGAAATTTTCACTATCTATAATACAGTTATTGTTTATAAGTTTATGTATTACTCCAAATTTTAATTTTTTATTTATGTTATACAGCCCAAATGAACATTTTTTATTTTATAATAAATATAGATTATGTTTGAATGAGGTATTTATTCAATCCATTTTTTGGTTTTGAATTCATTTTAATCGCAATTCTTATAGTACCTATCTTCTATTATATTAGTGTAGCAGTAATCTATTATTTTATAATTAGTTTTACAATAGATAACTTTGTTTATTTCATTACATTTATGCAACATATAATTTTTATTGCTTTTTACATTATATATTATTTTCCCGTTATTTAACATATAATTTTTCCTTAAACATTAATGGTATTGGAATTATTTCTTTAGTAATATATTGTTCATCATCATACATTGGTACAATCAACAAAAGTACAATTTTTTTATCATCTTTAATTTTGCAATTTGTTATTAGTAATGCATATTCCCAGAAATTATTGAATTTAATGTTTATGATTTCACGAATTGTATTGGTTACTATTTGAAGATTATCCGTTGAAATTTGAGAGGAATGTAATTGTTGTATATTGCAAAACGTTAAAGATGTTTCTATATTGTTCAGTATATACATTAATTGTTGTACTAGAACTTTGTAATCATTAACATTACTTATTAACCATTTTCACGAAACCACGAGAAAGGGTATGTAAAATATGTCTTAAGCTAGAAGTAATATTAACTTGATTTTCATAAGTTAGTGTTCATTCATTTTTTTAATAATTTGTACGATTTCTTCTTGGTTCTGCATTAATTTATCTTTAGTTTTATTAGTTTCCCAATTCTTGGATCATATCTTTCTTTATCTTGATTATCGACATTTCCGGTTATAATTTTTATTAAGCTACCTAGACCGCTAAGTAAACCACGTTTATATCGTTTAGGGAATAATATTTGTTTTTCAGGTTTTCATTCATTTGAAATAAGTGTAAAAATATTATTTTTAACTCATTTTGATAATATTTGGCGCTATTTCGCACATATGTTTATAATTTACTTATTTCGTTATCGAATTTCTTACTAGTATTTATAATGTTGTTTACATCTATTTTGTAATATAAAAACTTTTCTGATGTAGTTACCTTACTATTTTTTAATTGTATGACGTTAATGGCGGTGTTTTCAGAAACTTCTGCTATTACTGTGGCCAAAATTATAGCAGTTCTGTAATCAGAGTTAAATTTTATATTTTCTAACATTTAATTACTATATTTATTATGGGGTATAATATATTTAAGTTACGAATTATTTTCTTTGCCTTTATTTCTTTGTAAAAGAGTTTTTTAAATTTAGTTACTAGTTCAGGGTTCTGTTTTAAATACATGTTTTTCTTTTTTATTTCTTGTGTTTATTTAGGACCATATTTTTTTTGCTTTTCTTGCTTTGTTCTATCGGTTATGGTTTCTTTTGTTTTCTCAATTTTTTTTTTATAATCGTTGACCTTTTGTTCTTGGGTTTAAAGTTGCTCTCTGGGAAATATCTTAGCTTTACTTCTTCCATATAATAAAAATTTTGTGACGGTTTATATTGTATGAGTACATGACTGTTTGTTATTTATCTTCTAATTTAATATTGGATTTTTCGGCATGAAGTATTCTAAGCTGTTCTATAATAGTAGAGTGTAACCTTTCCATTGCATTAGATTTAGGATTATTTATACATGTAAAATTTCGATTTATTCCTTCATTTTGAAAATATGTCTTTAACAATGCATTATTGAATTTGTTGCCTTTATCTACTATTAGAGTATTAGGAATTTTATAGTGGTTAAAATATTCTTTTAATTTTTTTGTGTGTTTTTAGCATTTCTGTTTTTTAGTTTTGTGATATATCTGAATTTTGAGATCTGGTCATACATTATTAAGAATAATGTTTGATCTAGCGTTAACAGATCTGTATTCTGTGTGGGTGTTAGATTATCTAACATTTTTATTGTCTGATGTATTTTCTTTGCAAGTTTTACAGGTATTGATGAGGTCAGTAATATCTTTAATAACGTTAGGCCAATATCGTGTTTCTTTTAGATGTCTATATAAAGAAATAATTCCTCTATGATTCATTTTGCCTAAATGGTAATTATAAATAATTCCGTCTCGTTGTTCTTTATCTTCTATATTTTCTAATTTTTTATTTACGGCTATGATTTTTATACTATTTATTTCAAAATTTTTCTTCATTACTTTAGAGAAAAATATATCGGAATTATTTTCAAAGATAGCATAGTATTTAATTTTCGGAATTATATATTCTTTGATAAAATTAAAAATTTTATTTTCTATGTCATTTTTAATGATATTTATTAACATTCTTGTTTAGGATGTTCTTTTACAAAATATTTATCGAATTTTGCTGTGAATGGTTCATTAGTGATTTGAATAATTATTTGATTATTTGCTATGTTTAAATTATCTTCTATATATTTAATTCCTTCAACTGGGTTTTCATCAGAACTATGTGTATTATTATCAGTTGACACGCTTTTTTTGCGTTATTTGATTTCATTTCATTCGTTAAAGAGAAATTTTCAAATGGTTCATATATGTTTACTAATATGTTGTTTTCACCAAATATTTTGTCTAAGTATTTTATTAATTCCTTTTTTCAAATTTATCTAAGCCAAAGAATAACCAAGGGAGATTATTTTTGAAAATGTCTTTTTTATTAAATAGAATCTTAACGATGTTAAAGAGTATTGTAAATGTGTTTCATTAAAATCGTCATTAAATTTTTCTTTAGAAAACATGTGATAGAATTTTTTGTTTTGGACTTCTTGAAGTATAAAATTTTGTGCTATTAATAATTGATTTTTACAAAAGTCTTTACTGTTGATTTATTCATTTATATGTTAGGGAAACCCTTTAACAAATTTGAAATATTTATTAATACAATGTGCGAAATTTGTTGTTTCAACTACAACAAATTTTTTATAATTTATTTTATTATTATTTTTTTTATGGACAAAAATTCAGCAATATTATTAGTTTTTCATTTTATGTATTCTATTTCGAAATTATATTCACCTTATTCTATCTTCCACCTCATTAGTTTTTGATTCGCGTTTTTCATGTTGAAAAGCCAAACAAGAGGACAGTGATCTATCGTAATGACAAATTTTCTACCGAAAATGTATGGTTTGAAATTATAAATTGGCCAGATTATTGCTTTTAATTCCTCTTCAATAGTTGAGTAATTTTGTTCTCTTAGAGTTTTCGATGCATAGACTATTGGCTGCCACTAATGCGTAATCTGATGCATCATTTGTGGGTATAAATTTGTTTTCAAAGTCTGGGAATGCTAATATAGGAAGGTTAATGCTTAAATCTTTAGACGTTCGGAATATAGCGTATGTACCAGGATAGTTTGTCCAAAAATGATTTTGATTCTTGGCTAGTGCGTGGTATATGAAATGTGATTTATTAATACTTCTTTCAGGAGCCGTTGAAAGGTAGCTGGTGTGGTAATTAATCCGAAGGGCATTCTTACAACTTCATAGTGACCTAATGTAGTACTGCAGGTTGTTTTATGTCTGTTTTAGGGGATCTGTTCTACTTGATGAAAACCAGAGTGTAAAGCTAAGGTTGTAAGCAATTTTGGGTTACCAATATGGTCAATTAAAGTATCAATGTCTGGAATGGGGAATTTATATTCGGTTATTAGTCGGTTTATCTTTCTTATATCTATAACCATTCGTGTTTTGTTTTTTCCCGATGCAACCATTTTTTTTGTTACAATTTAAATGGGTGCGATAAATGGTGATTTAGACTTTTATATAACTTCAATTTTTAATAAGGTCTGTACATGTTCCCTTATTTGTTTTTCAAATACCTGCGGTAATCTATAATTTTTTGAATAAATAAGGATGTCATTCTTTAATATAATATTATGTTTTGGAAAGAGACATTCAATTTTTTTTATAAGTTTTTGTAATTTTTCTTTTTGTTATTTTAATAAGTGCGAATCCCGTATTCGTATATTAACATTATTTTTATTTGCTTCTCTGTCATTCTGTCATATTAATTTTTGTTTGTAAACATATGCAATTATATTGCTTTTGAAATTTATAGAGACACCACATATGTTAAAAATTTCTACGCCAATTAATAAATAACAATTAACATGAAATTCGTATATATAAAAATCAAAAGTTTTATTTTATATCTTTATCTTTACAACTTCCGTGCATTTAATTTTATTGGCTGCAGTTTTAATTGTCGTCACTTTTGCTATTGTTTTATATTTTTTTTTGTTTAACCCATTTCGGAGATATCAACTTTATATCAGAACCAGAGTATGAAAATATGCTAGTCATTATATTTTATGATAGGTATTGTGTTTAGAATGGTAGTCATCAGATTCGGGTGTTTTCCCGTTCATTTGCAACATATTCAACAGATTCTTCTATAGTATCAGTGTTTTCACTTTCGTCTGTTATAGTTTTGTATTATGGTTTGTGTGAACATAGACTGTTTTAATTTTTGCTTAGAAATTCCAGACGGTCGATCTGTTTTATATGTTCGTGTTTCTGTGTTATTAATTATATTTTGTCTTGCAAATTTATTTGGTCCTTGGTACTTTGCTTTTTATTGAAGTTTATGGGCTCACTTGAGAAATTTTGACAAGGGAATCTCATTGGTGGAATTTTTTTTTCAAACGAATTATTTTGTCTTAATAGTGGTGAGTTATGTAAATTTTATTCATTGTTAAGCAATTGTTCTCAAGGTTCTTAAGTATCTAAGTTTTATTAACAATTGCACCTCTTATCGTTAAGGGTAATAGTGATATAAAATGTTTAACAATCACTTTTTAAAAGCCTGTTATTAAAGTATTTGATTTTATCGCTGCTAAATTGAGTTAATTGTATTTGTGATTTACACTTATAGAACAGGTGTCTCATGCACAATAAAGTTTAAAAATGTCTGGCAAAATTTCAGTGACCCACACTACGTGGCTTCCCCTAGTTAGCGAAATATGTATTTTTTTTAAATCCGCCCAAAGGTTTCTTAAGTTACTACCTACATAGCAGGCAAAATAAAGAAGATTTATTTCAGATGAGAACTGAGCGATCCAGCCTGTCAACGCAGCAGCAATGATATTTGGACATTATCTTCGCTCGGAGGTTCTAGCGGTCGCTCTTTTTGTACAATTGCTTCAAAATAATTGAAAATACAAATAAGTATGTACTTAATACAATTTAAAAAAGATAGTAAGTTATTACATTCCTGCGCAGTGTTCAGAGTGTTACTTCCCCAAAATCCTCACTTGTTAGTCAACTTTCTACTTCTCCGGAACAACGAATGCTAAAATAATTGAAACATGAAGAGCAAGTAGATTACTAGTCGTCACAGTTTTTACGATATATGCGTCGTCTAGCAATGTCCACAGTTTTACAAGAATATCTAAAATCCTTGTGCCCTACCCAACAATATGCGTGCCATCTTAGTTTTGCAGACGGATAGTACCGATGGAAAAATGCCCTGTGGTTACGCGAATTACATTCCTTATCGAAACTGTAGCAGATCCCTGCGTATTTCCTAGCACGTACACACATGGTCGTAGAATAACATATACTATCCTGGTGTTCGCTACAAGCAATAGCACAGTTACTATAAAACAAAATAAAAAGCTACGGTGCGATTTTGTATAGCAATTCGTTGTTGCAACTGTACATAAACCAATAATCTGGGTAGACTTTTTATCACATTTCGGACACTTTGCGGACAAACACTACAAAAACATCGTGAATAATCTAGCGGGCTTAAAATTTCGAGGTGTCGCAGTGCGAGACGCAGGAAATGTTAATCCAGTTAAGAAAGTGCGGGATGAATCAGTATTTGGGAACAATTTTCTGAATTGATACAATTGCAACGGCTCGTATATTCCGATTCCAGCAGAAAGCATCGCGTAAACTGCTATCACAACCTCGTTTGGGCTGTTTGAATTTCCCTGTTTGCCACTTGGATAACGTATCGCAAGTTAAAAATTCCAAAGGTTTATGGAAGAAGTACTTCTAGGATTCGACATCTGCTACACGCGCCTCGACGACATCCTGGTGGCGTCAATATATACGGAGTAGCATGCAAGCCATTTTCTCACGCCTCAATGACTATGAACTAATAAATAAAACCCCACAATATTTGTTGCGACAAAATGTGACGCGTTTTCTTGGTAATGAAGCGAACAAACATGGGACGAAGCCACTTCCAGATCATGTGATTTCCATAGCCAAATACATCAAGTGAATTACGTTGATACTCTGGTATGTTAACCGACGCTACATCACAAATGGCTGGTGCCAACAACTACCACTCAACACGTTACTGCAAGGACCACATACCAAAGGTACCGATTAATTGAACCAAGCAAACAAAGGATGAATTTGCAGCCGTCAAGACAGGTTTGGCTATCGCAACAATGCTTATTCATCCTTTCTCCGACTCGAACTTCTTAATGACGGTCGAAGCTACAGTTAAAGTTATCGGAGCCAAGCTGAAATAACGTAATGAATGGGACTGGAGTCCTTTGGTGGACTTCACTAAAGACTTAATGGCGCAATAGAATATACGGAGCTTACGATCGTGATTTTCTTACTGTTTGCGCTGCCGTCAAACGATTGCAACACAACATTGCAGGCTGACCTGTAGAAAAATCTTTATGGATAACAAAGTTTCCTTCAGTAAATATCAGATAAATGTACGACAAGATAATTACACTAGCTAGACTACATAGGTCCGTGCGTAACGGCCATCCGCCACAGTAAATGTCAAGATAACTGTGCTGCCGACGCTCTCTTTCGCTTCGAACAAATCACGAACTCCGTAAATAGCACCTGAATTTCAGCTGCCCAAGTCGATGACCGAGAGCTGCAACAACTTTTACGATCTTAGCAGATCAGTCTGCATCAGAAGAAGATTTGCCTTTCAAACTTAGATACCGTATTATATTGCTGCTGCGCTTCGTAAACAAATATTTCCCAACCCTCATTAAAAATTATAGCAAAGCACTTTGTGTGGACAGGTTTGAACAGAAATCTTGGAGACTGGACGCGATTGCGTATCCAATCTCAATGCGACAAATCTACAGAGTCAGTTGCAGCACCGATGAAAGCGGTCTCAAATGACGACGGTCGTTTCACGTGCATGTTGATATTGTAGGAGTAGTGGCCCGAATCAAGAGGCCTCAAACGATTCAACTTCCAGATATCGAAACAAATACGGTAACACATGCCTTCGTCGAGCAATGAATAGCTAGGTTCTGCGTTCCTTACAGAATTACCACCGACCGAGGACGCTAGCTCGAATTCTGCATATTCAACGAAATAAACCAATTAATGGACACAACCCACCTTCGCACAACGGCTTATCATCTAGCTTCTAATGGCATGGTGGAATAGTTCTATCGTCAACTCATGGCCGGCATAAAATACTATGAAACAGAAGCATGGGCCATAATCCTTTTAATTATCCTGCTTAAAATCAGAATGTAGTGCAAAGAAGATCTACATGCTTTTACAGCAGAACTAGTCTACGGTTCGACGGTTCGACTCCCTGGAGAATATTTTGACTCGCAGCACCCAGAATCATAACGGTCTTTGGGAAATAGCTACGTGAAGAAACCCAATCCTGAACACCATCACCGGTTATTCAACACGGAAAGAAGAATATCTTCCTCTTTAAAGATCTCCGTACCGTATCGACCGCTTTTGTCCGGCGAACGTACGATGGACCATTTGAAGTAGTAAATCGTGGAGCCAAGATATTTGACGTACGAATCAACGGCAGGTAGAACTTGTATCAATAGATCGCCTGAAACCTACATACATACACTTTCTCCTCTGAAACAGTAATGCCGACCGACACTGGGATGACCACCGCCATCACAGTTAATACTGCGATGAGCAACGCTGAAACGAACAACAACGAAGTGAGCAAAGAAAATCAAAATCACGGCCAAAATTACGGCGCCGAACGAGATTTCCCGACCAAAACCCAGCGAATTCATCAAATATTTTCTTTTGTTCTAGATTATACCTGATATAAGTTTACTACTAGAAAGAAGGTGATGTAGCAAACAACATCCGGACTAGAAGATTTCTGTATGGTTTATATTTATTAACAGCCAGTCTAAAAGGTTTTGTAGCAACCAGCAACTATGAATTTTGAATAGTTATTGTTAATTGTTAAGTTTACTTAGCGACATAATCTATTTATTAAACATAAAGAATGTTGCAATAAATAATATCACAACGCACACAGTAAAACCCTTAACATTCTTCCCATATTCACATAGTTTCACATCATTTCAATCGCGTGCCATGGAACTCTTATTCTTACATAACTTCCTCGCTTCATTCAAACACATTCAATTATTTGTGCATGTGCTTGTATTTCTCTTGCTCAAATTGAAGAAGTAAATAAAAAGTTAATTCGTCTCCAAACCCGACATTTTCGCAGACTAAAGGATATATTATACTGATAAAAAATTACTTACATTTTAAGGTTTCGTAGACAGATGTCCAACCTTACGATAATGACGTTTTACATCCCACAATTTTAACCATAACTTACTGGTGACGCCAAATTTTGTCAAACGGCGGAAACTTATGTGTACACCTAATATATATATATATATATATATATATATATATATATATATATATATATATATATAATATATATATATATATATATATATATATATATATATATATATATATATATATATATACATACATATATATATATATATATATATATATATATATATATATATATATATATATATATATATATATATATATATATATATACATATATTGGAATTTGAATATACTTTCCTACTAACTATTTACCTACAGAATTATTGTTTTCTGGTAGTTTATACTACCGTCATAATTATAGGAGTTATAGCTACCTCATATACTTCCTGGCAAGTGCTAAAGATAAACACAATTAAAGCAAAATATTATGGTGAAAATTTACTATGCAACAATTAAACTGTTTAATAATAAATGTATTGAGCTTCATTCGATATTTTTATTATTTTTACGATCTAAAGAATTTTTCTTTCTTTGTCGTTGATTTTGATAGTAAAAAATTACTACTAATTGTAAGTAAGGGCCATTATAAAGGGAATCGAGATGATTGTAAATTAAAAACAAAAGCTTTATCACATTTGTGGAGATTCTTAAGGACAAATATATGTTTCTGATTATGACCTGATGCAGTTTTTATACTTAACCTAATATATATATATTTTTTTTCTACGAAATCTGGCAACTTTGTGTCGTCATTCGAAGAGGATGAAAGATTATCCTCGTAATCATAGTCCAGCGCAATAAACTATTTCTACTGTTGAAGAATTGATCTTCTTTGAATGAGGTACGGATTCTAAGATGTATTAATCTTATGTGTTATACGTGAAGAATATGTATATAAGTGTCTCTCTCTAATGAAAAGTGGATGTGCTGTTGGTAAAGATAGCATGACTGCGGTAACGCTAATATTTAAAAGTTTGTCCGATTTGTTAGTAAAACTGTTTACTTATGATTGAAACATGGCCGATTTGTTAGTAAAACTGTTTACTTATGATTGAAACATGGCATACTTCTGAGATATTAAAAGTGTGGTGTGAATGTTCCCCGTTTCAAAAGGAAAGGCTTTTCGAGTGTCTGTAATAACTATAGAGCCATTAGTCTATTAAGTGTTGTAAGTAAGTGTTATGGAATTATTTCAATTAGGAGAGTGACGTGTATATCACGTATGAAACTGCATTATATGCGAGGTGGCTTTCTGCCTGGGAGAGGGTGTGTTCATCAACTAGTTTCTCTTCGTATAATTGTCGAAAAGTTGCTTAATAATAAAACATCTGTAGTGTCATGCACTGAACTTTCTTATATGCAATTTGGTTAGATCATAATTAGACTATTTTTCTAATTTATATTATAATAACTTTTGGAACAAAGGTTAAGTGAAATGTAATTACCTTTCGATTTTATTCGAACAATTTTCCTGTATCTTCAACCAATTCTGAGGAATTGCAGAATCCGCAGAAATGACTAGCGTAAACATGCATTTCCGGTTTGAATAATTTCTTCAAATATAGGAGGTGCAAACTTCAAGTATATGCAAACTTAAAGTTCAATGTTTCATTATTTTACCTACAGCCGATCAGGCTGTAGAGAGCATACACACAAACAAATACGCTCACAGACGTGCGGCATTCCAAAAATAATTGGAATTAATTAAGAGAAGGTCAAAACGTATATATCCGTTAAAATCTCGAGATAGAAAATCTTCATTATTACAATACTTACTTATACTGCCTATATTAAAGTAAAAGTTGTTTTGGAGGTTTCTCGATTTGGAAATAAAAAATGAAACAACGACAAACAGGGATTTTCTTGCTTTTGTTTATTTTCTTCTTCTTCTTCATCTTGTTCTTTTATTTTTGACACATTTTGACCGGCTTAGCAAATATTAAATTCATACAGAATAGAAATCTACCTTCTGATATTTTTCTAATGCAAAAGTTGCTTTCTTATTAGCAAAAGCTCAGCGGTCTGCAACCCCTTCGTGCAAGTGTGCCATAATATGCAAAATGAATGGCAAAGAATCGGGTACATGCTACTAGGAAAAGAACACTTTTCGGTGGGCGGGTATAGAGTGGGGCGTATAGTAAAGGGGTCGAATTTGTAAATAAATCAACTTAATTTTCTTACAATTATTAAGGTAAGAATAGAATTAAACAAAAATACATGAAAAAAATAATTGTATCACGACATAAAATATTGATTTATGATCTTTTATTTATAAGCGTGTTATAAAATTTAGTGCCTTCCTTGAGGTTCACTTGTGGAACCTAATGTTCTTATATTAGGTACATAGAAGTTTTTAACTTTATACACATTTCAGAATTTTCCAAGGTCAAATGCGTTCCTTAGGTAATTATAAGATTCTTCATTATAGAAAATTTTTGCTCACAGTAGTATGTTGTCCCAAAGTTTGTTAAAAAAGCAAAGGCGACCCTCTTTATACAAGGAAATTTGTCTGCAATTTCATATCTTGTTTTTGTTAAAATATCTAGATGTCTATCGTCAATTTCCATAATATCATTTCGGGTATTTATGAATTTAATTTCCATATTTCAGAATTATTATATTCAATTAATTCTAAATCCAAATAATCAATATTTAAGAATTTAAAATTATTTTTATGTATTATGTAATTATCCTTTAAATCCGGTTGAAAAATATATTTAACCATAGGTGAATGTTTACTTAAAAAATTAAATCATCCTGTAAAGTTACAAAAAAATGTTGATCTCTGTATCTGCTTTTATATTTTCGTATTCATGACATTTCTTTGTTAAGTATTATTTCTTGCCTCCTGTATTCATATGAGACAATTGTTCTCGCAACACTTAAAGTGCGCGCAAGAATTGTTTCTAAACATAATGTACAAGTTATTTTTATCCTTGTTGTATAAAACTTTATTTCGTTTTTCGTTCTTCTTGGAAAAGATTAATTCGTTTTTCATTTGACATTTTTACGCTAAATCGAAAATTTATAAATATCTTTTTTTTGAAAATAATAATAAATATAGACATATACTACATCAACTAGACTATATGATCGCTCTTATCACACTTTCGCGACAAAATGACATTGTTTTATAATTCATATGTCTTCGTGCTACTTCGGTTCACCTCATTACTTATTCGAACTCATCCAAACAACAACTGAATATGTGTATTTAACAGCGACCTCAGTTAATTTTCTTCAAGTGTTAATTGAAAATTATAATTATATTTATCAATCAACACTTCGATCGTGTAAATTAATATTTATAACAAAGAAATATTTAAATGTTAATACCACAGATAATGTTTAAAAATTTCTCAACCGATTTCTCTTTGCTGTGCAACCTCAAAATCTTCCGTGGGCCACCATGTGGCACGGCCCCTGGCGGGTGGGGGTTAGAATTCACCCGCAGCACCTCTGCTGGTCGTAAGAGGCGACCAATGGGCAAGGAAGGTCCCTCGTTAAAAACACACTGTTCCATCTGAACTTTGACCGGAAGATTAGTGAGCCAATCTTTTGCGGACTTTTCTTTCTTATTCTTTTGCTCACCCGCGTGTTTTCCGTGCGTGGAGACCCGTAAGGAAAGAGAAAATGATCCTGGTGGTCGAACTTACACGCAACACACATCTTTGGCTTCCGATTCTTGCGAAACGGGTGGTCAGATACTAACCCTATCTGACCAATCGTCTTGCCGTTACGTTCTCAGTACCGGTAAGGTGAGTCCCACGACCGTGGAGGTAAGTCTTTGGACGTTGGATAGAGTGGCCAGCAGCGTTCTGAAGCTTTTTGCCAGGTGAGGGGGACTATATCTCCTGGTTAGCCCTGGCGATCACACCAGCTTGTGGTATGACGTCCCTAATTGTGGCTCCGTGGTGAATGGGGATATGAATCGTTCTATTTATTTCATGGCAAATAAACAAAAAACCCCGGGAGCTTCTTCCCCAAAAAGATTTCGTCCGTTATCGGACGACGGAGAAAATTTTCTGATGGGCGCAAATAAGTTTTCGCCCAAATTTCTTATTATAAAGAGAACGGAAGATGATAAATCCATTTCAAGAGTGTCATGTTTTGGTTTGGCGAAGAGCCTGAATGAACTGGCTCGTAGAGAACCCAAATCCACCAAACGGTTACGCGATGGTACTCTTTTGGTCAAAACTGCAAATTCGTTGCAAACAAAATCGTTACTAAAAGCGACTGTTTTATTTCGAATGCCAATTGTAGTGGAGGCGCACAAGTCCCTCAACTCATGCCAGTGCGTAATAACATGTTACGACCTACTATTTGTTGAGATGGACGAGTGCAAACGGGAATTTGCAAGTCAGTGTGTTATAGACTGTCGACGACTCACTACGAAGAAAAACGGCGAAATTAAAAATACGACGTCTATTGTTTTAATATTCTGGCTAGATAAGCTGCCGGAGAAGATTAAGGTTGGTTTTCACAGTTGATCCGTGAGACCATACTTTCCGCGACCAATGTGATTTTTTAAATGCCAGAAGTTCGGGCACACTGCATCTCGTTGTAACGCACAGGCTGTGTAGCCACGGTACGGTGAGCAGGAGCATTTGGGCGAGGAATGTAAGGGTCCGACCCACTGCGTTAATTGTTCTGTCAATCATCCTGCTTTCTTTTCTGATTGTCCACGCAATCAGGAAGAAAGGACGATTATCGAATTCAAAATTATCGACAAACTTTCTTATTTCGACGCCCGCAAGAAATTCAAATTGCATACTAGCCCAATTATTAGTCGTTCTTTCGCTTCAATCGCAGCTGTCATTAAAAAATCTATTGCAATTCGAACAGACAGCGTTCCCTCCCCTTATATTGCTACAACTCTTCCAAATTTAACTCTTGTTAAGACTAACATTCCCAAATCTAAAGTATGTCAAAATTTAAAATCAATTTCGAAAACAGCTGTCAAAATCATGAACGAACCAAAATCAAAATTGACCGTTAAACCTAAACAAAAAATTACACATATAAATTCAATCCCTTCTTCTACGCCGCAAATTATTTCGAAGAAACATTCAATAGAGGTACGAGAAACATCCAGTGTCTCGAGTTCTTCCATCTCCAAATTTTCTCCAAGTAAGGGATCTCAATCTTCGAGATCCTCTTCTGCTATGGAAGTCACAACCGTTAAGCTTTGTAAGCCTGAGCGAGATAAATCTTCCACATCCAAATAATGCCTCCCATACTACAGTGGAATTGTAATGGTTTCTACAGCCATTTCGCAGAATTTAAAGTTCTCAATGCCTTGCAGACTCCCTCTTGCATTTGCTTACAGAAAACACATTTTCAAGACACTAGAGCTGTTTCATTACGAGGTTTCTCAGTATATCGTACTGATGTGTCTACTGATGGCCAAGCTCGTGGTGTAGTAGCTATTCTGGTTCGTGAAAATGTGTATTGTGAGGAGATTGCTTTGAGTTCTGAATTGAAAGATGTTGCTGTCCGTGTTGCTATTTTTTACTGATCACTTTATGTTCTATCTATCTTCCGCCAAACGTTAATGCCGATATGCATGATATCACTGAAATTAATAGATCAATTGCCTACTCCATTCATTCTTATGGGCGATTTCAACTCCCATAATCCTGAATGGGGATCAAGAACTGTTGATCAACGCGGTAGCCGTTTGGAAAACCTATTCGCCGCAAGTACGCATGTCATCTTAAATGATGGAAGCATGACACATTTTTCTGCAGAGTGGAGATCTTTCACTGCTATTGATCTAACGATCTGTTTTGCAGCAATAGCTCCATTGTTTGAGTGGCTTGTGCACTCGAACATGCATCAAAGTGACCACTTTCCGATAATTCTTAAAGATTTGCAGAGCTCAGATTCTGATGGTCGTTGTCCGAAATGGACTTTAAGATAGTATTCACTAATACACCAGTTCATTCTTATAGAATACCCGTTCTCTGGTGGAATGATGAGTGCAAGATTGCTATCCGAGAAAAACGACGTATTTTTCGCCATTTCAGGTGATTTCCAACCACAGAGAATATCATTTATTACTTCCATAGCAAGGCAAAAGCTAGCAGAATTGTTCGGAAAAGTAAGAAAGCGTCATGGCAGAAATATATTTCTTCCATAACAACCTCCACTCCAGTTTCAGAAGTATGGGAGAAGGTCAGAAAAATATCTGGCCGCTCAAAATCTAGCACTGTTTCTGAACTAAAAATCAATGGCAATGCCATTACTTGTCGGTCTGATGTTTCTAATATTATAGCGTCCACTTTTGCGGATACTTCAAGTTCCAGTCATTACCCAGCTGAGTTCCTCGGTCGACATTCAATGTCTCAATAATGTATCTTTGGGCGACGAAATTTATAATCTTTTTTCAGCGTGAATGAGCTTGAAAGTGCGATTTCACATTCTCATGACAGCGCTCCTGGACCTGATTCTATGCACTACCAGATGCTTTGCCATTTAGATCCTGCCGGAAAAACTTTTCTTTTACAAAAGCATAATCGCATTTGGTTTTCCGGTATCTGCCCAACACCATAGCGTGATGCGATTATTGTTCCAATCCCAAAGCCTGGAAAAGAAAAAACACTGCC
This sequence comes from Nebria brevicollis, assembly GCA_944738965.1. NCBI lineage: Eukaryota > Metazoa > Arthropoda > Insecta > Coleoptera > Carabidae > Nebria > Nebria brevicollis. The sequence continues at coordinate 16,800,477 of OX122900.1, read as the reverse complement.
ATCTAGCTATCGCCTAGTTTCGCTTACCAGTTGTGTCTACAAGCTCAAGGAACGCATGATCAACAGGCGTCTTTTTTGGTTCCTGGAATCAAACAACCTGTTGGATAACATCCAATGCGGCTTCCACCGTTTCCGTTCCACTGCAGACCACCTGGTAAGACCTGTATCAACCATCCGGGATGCTTTTCTCAACAAGAAACATATGGTAGCTGTGTTTTTTTATTTTGGTCGGGCCTATGATACCATTTGGCGTTTTGGTATTATGCGCACTTTACACTCCTGGGGCTCGAGAGTTTATCGTCCCATATTTCTTGAAAGCTTTCTTTCCTTACGGAAGTTTCAAGTTCGTGTAGGAAATGACTTCTCCAACATTTTCATTCAGGAAAACGGAGTATCGCAAGGGTCTAAACTGGGTGTCACGTTGTTTGCTGAGGCCACAAACGGTGTTGATCAGTGTGCCCTGTGCTGGAATCCTTGTACGTGGACGACTTGGCGATTTTCAGCAGTTCTCGCAATATGGCTTCCATAGAGCGTCAGCTGCAGTTAACAATCAATCGTCTACATACCTGGGCTACTGAGAAAGGTTTCCTATATTCTGCGGCCAAGACAGAGTGCATTCACTTCTGTCAACGCCGTCATCTTCATTTAGATCCTGTTCTCTCTTTCAACGGCACTGATCTTCCATTTGTGGAATCCCTCCGTTTTCTGGGTCTTCTATTTAAGAAGAAGCGTGCCCATCTCGTGGCTTTGAAGGCAAAATTTCGGCTTTCTCTAAATCTATTACGAGTTTTTTCTTCCAAATTGTGGGGTGTCGATAGAATATCTATACTGCGCCTGTATCGGGCTTTGATACGCTCCAAGCTGGACTACGGCCGTATCGCTTACGCGTCTGCCAGGCCATGGATACGATACACCATACTGGGATTCGTCTTTCAACTGGTGCTTTTTGTACCAGTCCAATACCAAGTGTATTGTGTGACGCTGGCGAGCCTTCTCTGTATGATTGTCGCAGGCTTTTGACCATGAACTACACGGCAGCCATGAAGTCGAAACCATATCACCTAGTTTTTGACACTGTCTTACTTCAACAGTTTGCGGAGATTTATGTCAGATCTCGTAATATTTTTGGAGAAGTTAATTTTGAACTTCCTTCAACCCCAGACTCCTCTTTCAGCCCCTTTCCTCCTTGGACATTCTCCCGACCGAATACCAACTATGCGCTTTCAAAGCTAGATCGATCTGCTACTCCACTCATTCTGTTCCAATGTGAGTTTTCTCGAATCATTGCCTACTATCGGCAATGAATTCCCATTTACGCCGACGGTTCAAAGAGTAACAACAGGATTGCATGTGCATTTATATTGGCAAGAGGTGCATGTGAGTTTCGACTTCGCAAACTCTCGTCCGTATACAGGGCAGAGCTGTATGCACTCTACCAAGCACTACTCTATATTTGCAGACTCGCACGTTATTCTTTCGTCATTGTGTCGGACTCAATGAGTGCTTTGAAAGCGATTGATTCATTGTACCCTAAACATCCTCTCTTGCAGCCGATATAAGCAACGTTGATGACACTATCGTCAAAAGGGTCTATCGTGCGCTTTATTTGGGTACCGAGTCATGTTGGTATTCGCGGGAATGAAGCAAAAGATGCGGCAGCTAAAAGAGCGCTGTCCAAGGCCACTATTGATTGTAATCGGGTGCTTGCAGATGATTTCAAGAGTCATTACAAGCATCTGATCATAAATCGATGGCAAGAAAAGTGGGGTCACAGGAATGTTAAGCAAAACGGGAAGGCATGGGAGTCTTCCCATAGAACGTCCCGAACGGAGGAGGTCGCTGTTGCGAGACTCCGGACAGGGAACACCTGCTGGACGCATGGCCATCTTCTGCGCCGTGAGGAGGCTCCGATGTGCGAAATGTGTGACACTGCTTTGACAGTGGCGCTCGTTTTGTTGGAGTGCTCCCAGTTTACCGAGCAGCGAAACAGGGCGGGTCTGTCACTTGACCTGTCGGTGGCTTTTAGTGTCCGTTCGACACTAATTGACATAGTCGTCCTGTTCCTCAGGCATTCAGGTCTATTAGCCTTTCTTTAAATGTGCTAGTTATGTCTATAATTTTATTTATACACGTATTTTTATTTAGCAGTCGTAATTAATATTTTGCATTATCTTTTATATTACAATATTAAGCATGTACAATCCTTTCATTTATATATAAATTTTTAATCCTCTTTATTAATGTTTTACATTTAGTTGATTTTATTTTTACATTTTTCTTATTACACAATAAATGTTTGTTTTTTAATGTAAGCTTATTTCATTATATAGTTTATGGCGTGAAAAGCCGAAGAGTCTGATACGCCTTTTAATTTTAATTCTATCTACCTACCTACCGAGTGGCACGCGTGCCCGCGTTTGCACTGTATAGGTCTTTTCAAATTATTTTTACTGTTGGGATAATAATTTCTCAAATGTCCTCTCTGATTGCTTCCGTGGCAATTATAACAAAATGGTTCAGTATTTGTTTTATAATTTTTACGAATCTTTTGATTATCAAAGTAGAAACTATTTTGTCTATTTACTGGTTGGTGCCGCTAACGCTAACGTTCTTAGGGCTTATTATTTTACTGTCCACGATATCTTGTAGTTTCAGCACTAGGTGCACGGTTTCTGTTCTGTCTAGCTTCATCTTGAAGAAGTTACCCTATTACATATTCGAGTGTAATTTTCGATATTGAATTACCACAGGCAATACCAACTGCAGTCAAAACAACTTAATATTAGTTTTTCATTGCAGTAAGCAGAGACACGACTTCTACTTAATCCATTGTAGCACCATTTCATTTTAAATGAACATCTTTTCTTTCAAAATCTTCAAGATAGGCAGATATACTTATTTTTTTGGTGTCTCATTTCAGATAATTCCCGCTTCAACTCAACTTGAGGAGCCAGCTCTTTTTTTACATAAGTATTTTGCAGTGCTTCAAATATTTGGTTTGCTGACTTTTAAATATGAATGACATAAAATACTGTCGTCTAACCAGCTTGCAAAAATGTGTCTTGCCTTCATATCTTTGTTTTGATAATCTGGATGGGAGGATCAAGCATTCTTTGTTCTAAAAATTGTTTCCAAGAGGGCATATTGTTCCAAATGAAATTTAATTCTAAATGTGTTAATATATACTGTTGCCATCGCAATTTTCAATATGTCAACTACTGACTTCCAAAACATATGCAAATTCCATGCCAACACCTATTCTCACTCACGTATTCCAGTCGGTGTATTTTATTTACCTGATTAAACTAATTTTGGCATTATACTATACAGCATTTTTTCTTTCTTAGTTTTTTTTTATAAAAGAGATAATAAATAATGAGGAACTATCATATAACTATAATGAGAGTCTTAGCAATCTTCAGAAATAAGGAGATTAAGGAAACGAATTCAAATTTGATTGAACAGGTCAGCAGCTCGAAGAAATATGAGCACTTTACTAATGCACGTGGTGTTGTTATTCAAATCAGCTCCCAAAGAACCCACAATACCAGCATTGGGACGATGTGAATTAAAACTAGGACAGTACTCAAACAAATGTTCGAGAGTGAGCCTAGTGTTACAAGTGGAGCAGAGTGTTGGTTGTTCTCCTAATAGCAGATATAAGTTAGTGAGAAGAGTATGTGCTATTCTCAGATAACAGATGACCACTTGCTCACCCCTTGTCGGGCGGGGCGGTGCTACCTACCGCTCCACTGACACCTTCACACGCCGCATTTTACTAGTAGATAAGTTCAACTCCTTCTGCCATAGCTTAAGGCAAAGCACAGTTACAGACCTCAACACGTATTCGGCGCGCAAGGGATGACGGACAACGTAGTTATCGTCGGCAGCTTCAAGAGCAGCCCGGTCGGTAAAATTGCCGAGAATCCCAACATGTCCGGGTATCTACATAAATACGACAACTCTTTCTAGCTCCCGTAATTTATCTATTTCTCCCCGGATATCCAAGACGGTAGGATTGGTGAAGAATCTGCTACGGATACCTAATATGGCACTCAGGGAATCGGTGCAAATGATTCGGTAACGACGTTCATCGATAGATGGACGGAAGTTGCGAAGAGAGTAGAGGATACCATATAACTCGGCAGTGAATACCGAGCATATGGGTAATGATGTGAACAATTGGGATACACCGTCAGTTACATAAGCACGGCCTGTACCGGGGTCTGTCTTGGAGCCATAGGTATATGTGTGTTGCAAATTTGTGTAGTATTGCAGCTAAATAAAGAATTTAACTAGGTATATGGCATGAGGAGCGGAATCCTTTGGGCTTACTGGTCAGCGCAAGATTGTTGGTTCAGGCCACAGCTGTTTATGGAAATACTTTGGAATATTTCCGTTGGTTGTTGATGATGGTATTTAGAACTACTTGAGAACTTGCACTATTCGTTTAACGATTTAATTGCTCATTCTTGAAAACTATTGTGTTGTTTATATGACGCTTGAGTAAAGGAACTTTGCAGACGTACTTCAAACCATGTTTGATGTTCTATATGTGAAATTGTGGTACATCAGCTTATAAATGAAGGCTTGAAATTGGGGTAGTTCTGAACGCATCGGTGACAGTTCGAATAACAGCATTGTGCACACTTTCTAGCTTTTTAACGTGAAGAGCACTAGCAGGATATACAATGATAGCACTGAAATCTATCCTGGACAGAATCTGACAGAAGTAAAGACGCAGTAAAGCGTCCCGATCGGCTCCTCATTTTGTGGAGGCAAAACACTTGATTGATTTCAATAACTTTATAACGATTTTTATAACAAAGAATCAAAATAAAATGCTCTGAATAGCTCTCAAGTGGGATTCGGGGTAAGTTTACTTTAGAAGCTTATGCAAATAAGGTGGACGAAATAACAAAATTATATTCTAATAATGACAAATTTTATTTACAAATTTTTGAAATTCTTAACTGGGAATTTGGAGCCAAATACAAATCAAAATAAAATAACTTAGATTTATTTAAAATATAACTTGAACTATTGTCATCATAAGCATAAATTTTGAAAATTAAACAATTACAAAAATTTGGGAAATGAATATAAAAGGGGTACTTAAACACGTCAGGGCGAAGTTTGTGCCCATGCGGCATCGGCTAGTGGAGTATTTTTGATATGGGCATCGCCCCGGGTTTTATTCCGGACACCCATATCCGGCAGAGTAGTTTGTACTTTTTTTTGAATATATTAAGGTCTTTTTTTTACTATTTGTTTTTACTTGTCACTTAAAAAACATGTAACGGTAATTATCAATAATAATTGGTAACGGTAGATAGACAACAGTTTTTTTTTCTTTTTTTTTTTCATGGATTTTCATACATTTTACGCACTAAGGTTACAACTTTCAGCACTGCGCGGAAATAGTGTCGATATGTTTACGCCATAAGAGAAGTTGGTCGAAAATAACAACTAGGAACTTCACCTCATGCACGATCAACTTAAGTCTATCGTAAAGCGTCACAACAAGACATTGGTGTTCTTTACGTAGTCAACAAAAGTCGATAGCACAGGTTATCTCCATAGAGAAACGAAAACCACGGTCAAATGCTGCCAGAGAAACAATGACAACAGCCTGCTGTAATCTCTCCTGACAAAGAGCAACAGAGTGGAAAGAAGTGAAGATCGTGAGGTCTTCTACATAGAGGCAATAGTCAACAGTATTAGGTAGGTTGGAACTATGTCATTGATTGCGATCAAGAACAATGTTACACTTATGGAAGAGCCTTGTAAAATACCGAATTACAACGGGCGTAAAGTGGAAAATAATGCTCCAACTCGAACTCCAAATATACGATTTGAAGAACGTTTACGATTTGAGGCAAATGGCCGCGTAAACCATATTTGTGCAATTTTTAAATCTTTCCTAATTCAAAAAACACAGCAACCAGAAGGTTGCGATTAAGGATGCTAAATTGAATAGCGAACAGGACGCTAGCTTATTGCACAAGACACATATTATCCCTCCTTATGTGGAAGAACATTTACAGCTTGGAACCAAATGTCGGGATGGACATTTTCAACTCAAAGTCGCTTGAGAAACTCAACTATTCTTAATTTGATTTAGATGGATAAATCCCGATAAATTGTGTAAGAAATATCATCATACCCAATAGATGTATTAGCTGTGTGACTAAGGGCATACTCAATTTCTGCAAGAGTGAATGTTGATTAATGACTCTCAGAATTATCAGACATACAAGATAGAGGTACCTCTTCAACCGCCTTTGAGCGCAGAAAGTGGAGCTAGTAATTATCAGAATTACTAATGGACTCAAATTAGTTTGCTAGAATATCACAAATCTTCTCTCTGACAGTATATACTTGACCATTTATCTGGTGCATTGGAATAAAAGGAATTTTCTTGTAGCCGTTCAAAAATCTGACTTTTTTCCAAAGCTGAGCTTGGTCGAAATCAGTACCGATCGAAGAAACAAAGCCTGGCTGATACTCAGTTTTTGACTGAAGAATTGAACGTTGGGCTTTAGCACGTACCTTTTTGAGTGCAATTTGGTTCTAAACTGTCGCATTTCTTCAGTTCATTTTTAAAGCGCACTTTTGTGAAAGGATTTCGGAAGCACCATGCTCATTACACAACGGTAGAGACTTTTGCTTAAAACGGTTTGATGACTTTGGTATTAAACACGAAGCAGAATGCAAAATACAATGTTTGGGATTTTGAAGCTCAACATGTAAATCTGGTGATGGATCAAGAATCTTTAGGTTGTTACCGAATGCTTGCCTATCCGCCAGATCGATTAATCATCATCTTGTTGATGTTTGAGCATCAATATCAGAGTTTGAAAGATAGAACAGAAGATTTGGAAAATGGTCGCTGTAATGGGCATCGTCATCTACCAGCCACTGCAGATGAGCAGCTAGAGTAGAGGTCGAGAGAGAAAGGTCGCTTGCCGAAAAATTTCTTGATCTCATGCTCATGTGCGTGGCTGAGCCAGTATTGAGCACAGTGGAATTGTTATTGTCCAAGAACCCTTCGAAAATTTGAGCACGGGCATCTGTGCTTACAGGACCCCAGATTATGTTATGAGAGTTAAAGTCTCCGGAAATGTCTTTTCCATTATAATGCAGGTCTACACCTGCCTCTCTTTTTTTAGCTACATGGCCGGAGTCATAGTCAACTTCTTTACTATAAAGAAGGTGGCTAACGATCGTCCGCGCCCGCTTTTCTTCTGGTGTGCCAGCCTGTGGCAAGCGTTGGCCAGCCGTTATACCATCCATTAATTACGCCCCCCCACGGAAGCTCCACCGATGGGCGACCCAACGGAGACAAGCAGCCGGATATCCCGGTTGTATCCATCGGTCAGCTAGGACACTCTGTCCCACGTGGTGGAGATGGGCCCCCTCCTCGCGCCACCCCCAAACCTCAGTTCAGCGCCAGTAGCCGTCCTGCGTCAAGCGATGTGAAGTGCGAGTAACAGACAATAGATTCTTTTAGGGTAAATTAGTATTTAAAGCAATCGACCTAAATTCAACAGAGGACTGAATTCATCTTCAATGTAATTCAGTCTTAAGGGGACGGTAATTTAACAAATCAAGCTAGTTGCGTACCTAGTTCAGTTTTGCTGAGCTAGGTAATTCACGATTAGCAAATGCAACTAGCTGCGTCATATCTAGCAACAGTTGCAAAAAAATGGTACATTCTGCATTTAACGAAATGTTGCTAGGTCGGGATTTGTTTGCAATATCGGCCGTTTGAATTTAGGTCAAAATTGAGTATAAAACCGCGATGTCGCTTGACATCGGGGTCTCAGTTCAGATTGCGATTAGCGAGTAGTTTATTTGTCAGTAAGTAACGTAAGCTTTAAACCAGTATTTTGTAAAGTCATTGTTTATTTTTGTATTGTTAGATCTTTATAGTTTTGAATTAAATTCTTATTTAATATTTGTACCAATTTAATTCTTTCACCAGCTAATCCTAGTCTGGACATATCTAAGTGTATTAGAAGATTCCACCTAAAACCAACCACCAAGTGAGTATAGAAGAAACATCGCTACACGCATATAGTTAAGAGGGAGCCAAACACGTGCACGTTCTCTTAAGACGCGCGTTTGTTACACAAGTAAATCAGATAAAATTTTTGCGCGCTACGCTGCACACCAATTCAAAAAACAAATTTTCGAGAAAAACGCGTTTTGAGATGAACGCGTATCTCGGAGTAGCACGTGCAACTGCTTCCTGCGTGTTTTTTATCATTATAATTTTAATGGTAACTGGGGCAAACTATGGCTTTATTTTTGATTTACTTACGCCAACTATATATATTTCGATGAAGAATAACTGAACTGCACAGGCAAAAACTACGAAGACATTTGTAATATACTTAAAATGCTGCGCGCAGCCGAGCGCTTTTTCCAAACTTTTCAGTGTGTCTCGGAAAATAATAAATAAACATTTTTTCATAGCTTGTCTCCCAAAATGGTTTTTAAATATAATTTTTAAATAGTTTATGCATCATTCAAGCAAATAAAAAAAAATAAAATTTAATTTGCTGGGTAGTATAACCCTATTACAAAACAGATTTATGTGATAGTGGTTTTCTGTGATAATGGATTTCTGCCACCCCATTTGATGGGATTTGGCGTGACGATATGTTTGTATGTATGTATAACTAAAGAGACTAGGCTACCCTAGAGGCGGAAAAAATAGGCCCATTTCGTGAATTTTTCCAGCAAAACTATACGATAGATCAAAATTTGGAAAATAGAGCTTTATTATATGCTTATTGCTTCTATTTGCTTCTAAATTATTATTCGAGCTCTAAGGAATAGAATGGCGGCTTCCCAGAATTTTCACCGTGACGCCTCTTTTTTCAGTCCTAAGCGGCTGGACTAATGTCTCATGCATTTTTAAAATTAGATTCATGAACTAAACAAACTTTTATTTTATATGCAAACAGCTAGAGAAGTACGTAGAACTTTTTTCTTATAATGATTTTTGCAGCAATAGCGTGCTTTAAAAAAAACTGTCGAAAATCGATAAGAAATCGCCCAAATATTGTTAAAAACAATTGAACCATGCAAAATAATACAAACATTCTAGCTACTTCCATAAAAAAAGTAGTTTTAAATATACAGTTAAATTTTCGAGTCAATCAGTAAAGATTTGTCCGAGTTATCGGTCCGGCCAACTTGAAAATTGTTGTTTCAAGTAGTAAAGCTGTAGCGATATTGCGCTCGGGCCATATTCGAAATTCAGGCTCTTTTAGAATTTACCGGGGCATAAAACGTAAGGATAGATACTAAAGAATAGGTTAAGCAAAATATTTATTTTGCTAATCTTGAATTCTCTAGGGTCGCCTAACCCCCTAAATTGAGGATATATATATATATATATATATATATATATATATATATATATATATATATATATATATATATATATATATATGTATATATATATATATATATATATATATATATATATAAATATATATATATATATATATATATATATATATATATATATATATATACATAAATATATATATATATATATATATATATATATATATATATATATATATATATATATATATATATATATATATATATATATATATATATATATATATATATATATATATATATATATATATATAATATATATATATATATATATATATATATATATATATATATATATATATATACATATATATATATATATATATATATATATATATATATATATATATATATATATATATATATATATATGTATATATATATATATATATATATATATATATATATATATATATATATATATATTATATATAGATATATATATATATATATATATATATATATATATATATATATATATATATATATATATACATATATACATGTATACGATATTTAGACAATAATATCAATTTTGTAAACTTACCAAAAGCTTTGGCGATCGCCACATTTCCCAGAACAGCTACTACCGGAACTAGTATTATTGAACCTCCCAATTCGCTACACAAATCAATAAATGATATGGTAGTATTTCCAACTGCTGTCGAGAAGGGCGGTGTAATAAAAGGAGGTAGACCGGGACGCACTTCATTGGTTAAAATAAATGGGTACGCATTTCCTGTTATTTTGAATATATATGCAATAATTGAACACACTATAACTACCACCGCATTCCGTGATGTTGAAAATAACCACAAGCCGTGATAAATTGGTTTAGGAAGACGATTAGAGTTATATGGCTTAATATTCTTGAGTTTCTGAAAAATTTGGAAACACTTAAGAAAAATGCAAACATGCACAAACGAACAGGAGTTTTTTGGTTTCCCGCCGAACGGGTAGAAGGGTAGCGGCTTGTAAGGAAGAGGATGCGCGCTTCGCTTAAATGGCGGAAGATAACCAAATGACAGTTGAGTAAGAAGATGTTTGATATTGTATGAAAAAGGAGCACAAAGCAAATTTATTTAACTAAAATATAGTCCTTTGTTTTAATGTGTAAACGGCATTGAGTTTTATTTACGGATTCCTACATTTGGGAGCATTTCCGGGATGAGTGAATTTCAACGAAATCCCGAATACGATTACCAGCCAGAATTGAAAAACATCAGTGAGGACGAGACAAGTTTATTCAAAAAACATTTGAAGACGCATAATTAGGAACCATTTGCAATCTGCTTTGTATTGACTGTGGAACAAAGAAAGTAATGGTTGATGAAATTTGTTATTGACTGTGAAATTTAGAGAAACTAGTATCGAGAAACAAAGACGACTGCAATCCCGATGAATAAGACGATGGTAACAAATCGTACTCTTAAATTAACAAGGAGAAGTATGTTAAAACCATGAA
>OX122900.1:16748582-16789389 GCA_944738965.1 Nebria brevicollis | reverse complement strand
ATATATATATATATATATATTATATATATATATATATATATATATATATATATATATATATATATATATATATATATATATATATATATATATATATATATATATATATATATATATATATATATATATATATATATATATATATATATATATATATATATATATATATATATATATATATATATATATATATATATATTCAAAGTAAAGGTGATGAGAAATAACAATATATTCAAGATTGGTTAGTATAAGAAATGATCATGAACGATACGGAAATCGAAACAAATACTAAAAATTATATATCAAATATAATATTTCGAAATTAATAACGTTGATATCAGTAAGAAAAATCATAAAACTTGCTTTAGTATATTAAATAAAGAATACGTTGATATATTTCATACCGAAGACAAACTTTTATCAATCACCAACGAGATCAAACACTACATACAAACCCCTGACGATATACCTATTTACACAAAGCCATATTGATACCCGGAAAACATAGACTAGAAGTACGAGAACAAATTGACGAAATGTTGAATCAAAATATTATCAGGCCCTCGCATTCACCGAGGTCCTCTTCCGTGTGGATAGTCCGTAAAAAAATCAGTTGCTTCCGGACAAAGGATATGGCGAATGGTTGTCGATTTCCGTTAGCTAAATGAGAAAACCCTCGACGCAAATACCCAATTCTCAACATAAACGCACTTTTAGACAAGCTAGGAAAATGTTGTAACGCTGTCGCTATTTTATGAGCCTAGTTGGCACAATTTCGAGGTAATCGTGTCATCTAGCGGTTTTACCACAAAACGCTTGTTTTCCCTCGCCTCTCGGAATTGCGCACACCTCGAGCGGGATTAATTAATCCAGCAAATGCGGGAAGAACTTGTCGTTTTGCAAAATGATACGGAATATCGCACTCTTGTCAGCTGACCAGCTAGTAAGGCGCATGTGTTACGGTTCCAGCATCGTTCTATATCAGTTTTTTTGTCACGCGCATTTTTGCAGTTCGTACATAATTGCGTAGCTGAGTCTCCGACAGAAGCAACGACCTGGAATAAGTAAAATAGGTTACTTACTTCATTATATTGATATTTGGTTAGCCGGAACCCAGCTTACTACGTGGTTCCGGGGTTATTTCTTTTGGCACACGTGCCCATCAATTTTGTCAGTTTTTCAACAGTAGTTCTGCTTTATTTATTCAACTCCACATTTTTTAGTTGACTGGCATATTCAGAACCTTGTTTATGCACTGGTTCTTCAATTTTGGCCATTTACCATTTAACGTAACTCTTCACGCATTTGTATTTGTTGTCAATTTAATTGTAGACTCAATTATACCTTTTTTTTTGTAGCGTAACAGTTCAGTATTCAAGCATTCTCATTTGCTATTTATCGTTTGGTTCATTTTATGTTTAAATTCCGTTAATACCGTGGCTGTACACTCCTGCGCATCTCTTCCTCGTACATAACACTTTCCACCTGTTTGAAGGCATTTGGTTCAGACGTTATTACTAACATAACGTACGTGAAGTCATAACCTCGGTACGGGGACCGTATGAGAAGATATTGTTACCAAAACCACCAATTGGTGACCGCAGAACCCGTAGCTTTAGACAGCACCAGAGTTGAGCGCAGCCACCAACATCACCTTGCCGCCTCCAGGACGTCCGGGAATACCGGGCTGGCGCCCTAAAATAAATACCCTGGAGCTACTAGTCGGCGCTGCCTCGCGACTCACGGTTGATGGGTATAGCCACGATCATCTTACTTTGCCATTACTCCATTTACTTTCTTTTTGCTTATTTACTTCGTAACCCTAATAATTAACATTTAGCGTGTATTGGCTTCAAAAGCCCAGTTAAGTGCAATCTTTTTTTTGTAATAAATTGTCATTGTTACGAAATTTGAATTTAATTCACCTAGCTGCTGCAGCTCTTATCACCACTCCCGACTCTAGTCTGAAAGCTAGTCGAGCATTTGGTTCTGTAAGAAGGTGACTGAGGTGGTCACTTCTCCTCTTATATACTCGGGTTCTTGCCAAATAGACGTTTAGGGTAAGGATGAGAAAGGGGTGGTCACTAGACTACCAGGGTGTCGATATAGCGTAGTTGGTTTATATTAAATGTCCATGATACAATGCGGTGGAACAACTACTTGTCGTTGTCCACATAGAGTTCTTATATAGTCGGTCAAACTGCTGACATAACAATATGTGATATATGGTTATTTATACATTGCAGTAGTAACTTCACGGAAGGTGATGTTACTATGCTGTCTCAGCATACTAGCATTTGCAATGCTTACATTCCTCCCCCCTTTAAAAATTTGCTACCCTTGGGAGCACAATTTACTCATAATTTCGCGATACAATTTTTCTGGACTATATATGAACCCCTTACAGTGTTTTATTTTCCTTAATTTACTCATTCTTATCCACCTGATACTGGAGTGGGCACTTCCAATTGATTGGCGGGTGACCATATACAGGGCTGTTCTGTAACCGCCCCTCTACTTCGGGTATGGATTCTACTAGGAGACAAGTGTTAAGGAGCCAGTGTATGGCTTTCTTCTGCTTCTAACTGCCTGTGCATTGCTTCTAATTCTACCGTGGTTGGTGCTTTTCTTTTCTCGATTTGAGTTGAGCTCTCCATTCCTATTTCCTCTTCCTGAACCTCTTCGATAACTGCTTTAAATGGTTTGAGCCTATTCACATGTACTACCATATTCCTTTTCCCAGTTTCCTCAACAATTCTGTAATTCACTGCACTCAGTTTTTCTTTTATTCGGTACGGCCCTGTCCACGGTTTTACTAATTTTTTTGATGTCCCTGCTAGTTGTATTTTGGTCAGATCATGAAAATATACTCGGTCTCCTATTTCAAAATTTGTTTGTTCGGCTCTTTTATTAAATTGCTTGTTTCGCTGTTCAGTTGTTTCCTTCAATTTTGATTTTACTCGTTCAAACACAATTCGCATTTTTTCTCTTACTACGGCCGCATAGTTGTCATCATAATCGTATCTTAGCGTTCTTGGTCGTGATATATCATCATAGGGCATCTCCATATCTCTGCCATGCATAATGAAGAATGGTGTCTCCCCTGTCGACTTGTGTACTGCTGATCTATATGCCATGAGAACATATGGTAGCCATTCGTCCCAATCGGTTTGATCTCGGCTAATGAAATGGGACAACATATCTTTAAACACTCTATGGCTTCTTTCGATCACTCCATTTGTTTGAGGGCGGTATGCTGTTGTTTGCAGTTTTTCAACGTTGAATAATTTGCACACTTCTTTCATATTATTCGAGATAAAATTTTTCCCTTGATCCGTTAAAAGTTGCCTTGGTGCTCCGTGTCTGGCAATAATCTCTTGTGCAAATATCCTTGCTATCGTTTCTGCTGTTTGGTCTGGGATCGCAAATGCTTCTGGATACTTGGTAAAATGGTCTTGGAACGTCAAGATGTATTTGTTCCCTTTCCTGGATGTGACTAATGGACCTACAATACCCATTGACGTCCTTTGAAATGGCGCAGTTATCTGTTGGAACACTTGCAGTGGGGCTGGTTTTAGGTTTGATGGTGTCTTCCTCTCATTGCATGAATGACATTTATCTCAATATTCTTTTATCTCCGTGTTCATATTCTTCCACCAAAATTTGTCTTTAATTCTTTTTAGTGTTTTCTCGTGTGGCTGATGGCCTGCATACGGCAGATTGTGATAGTCGTGTATCACTTGGAACGACATCTCTTTGGGTATGACTAACTTGTGATTTCTCTCTTCTACTGTTTTTTCTTTAAATTTTATACCTTCTCCGTCTTGGAAGTAGCCTTCTTTTGATGTCAGTTTCCTGATTTCTTCGTCGTTTTCTTGCAGCTTCTTAATTTTATCTCTATCCCAGATCGGTAAATATATATTATCTGTGTTTGACACTGAATTAATTGGTATTCGTGACAGCACATCTGCGTTTATATGTTTCTTTCCAGGTTTGTGCAATACCTCGTATTCGAATTCGCTGAGAAGTAGAGACCATCTCATCAGACGCGAGTTTGGATCTTTTAGAGACATTAACCATTTCAGTGGTTTATGATCGGTTATTATGGAAAATTTTCGTCCGTACAGATAGCAGCGATAATGCTTCACACCCCAAATTATAGCTAGACACTCTCTTTCTGATGTGTCGTAGTTTGTTTCCGCTTTGTTCAATTGCCTGCTTGCAAATGCAATTGGTCTTTCGTATCCGTTCTGCTTCTGGCTGAGAATTGCACTAGCTGCTAATCCACTTGCGTCTGTTGACAAGATGAATTCTTTATTAAAGTCTGGGTGCGCTAGTAGTGATTCTGTGCATAATGCTTCTCGTAATGTTTCAAACGCTTCTTGGCAATCTTTGGTCCATGTGAATTCTTCATCCTTCTTTGTTAATTGAGTTAATGGGGCTGCGGTTTTAGCAAATCTTGTTATGAATCTCCGATAGAAGCCTACTAGTCCTAGGAATGCCCTTATTTCTTTCACAGATTTCGGTGTTGGATAGTTTCTGATTGTAAAATTTTTTTCTGGTTCAGGCTTAATTCCGTGTTGACTTATCACATGTCCTAAGTACTTCGTTTCAATTTTTAGGAATTTACATTTATTCGGTATTAATTTTAGATTTGCCTTTCGCAGACGGTCGAAAAGTTTAGTCAATCTAGCAATGTGATCTGCTGTGCCTTCTCCGTTAAATATAATCACATCATCCAGGTATACTAAACATCTTTCTCCGGTTAATCCTGCCAGTACACTATTCATTAATCTTTGGAATGTGCTTGGTGCGTTTGCTAGTCCAAACGCCATTTTCGTGAACTGGTAGTGTTGACCCCCGGTGGTGAATGCCGTCTTTTCCTTATCGTCCTCTTCTAATTCAACTTGCCAGTAACTTGACGCTAAGTCCAGCGTTGTAAATAAATTCGCAATTCCCAGTTGGTCGAGCGTTTCTTGCATGTTTGCTACCGGGAAGTGATCTTTCATTGTTACTTCATTCAGGCCTCTGAAGTCTATGCAAACTCTTATCTTGTTTTCTCCCTTTTCCGATTTCTTTGGTACGATTACTACTGGTGAGGACCATGGGGAATCCGATGGCTCGATTACTCCTTCTTCTAACATTTTTGCTAACTCCTTTTGCAATAGTTCTATTTGGCTGAATGGGACCCTATATGCCGTTTTCGCTATTGGTGGTATTTCTTCCGTTATTATTTTATGTTTTACTTTATGCGTGCACCCTAGTTTTGTACCTTTTAGTAGAAAAATATCCTTGTACTCCTCTAGCATGCCTATCATTTGCTTTTTAGTATTTTCATCTAGATGTTCTAAATCGAAATTGTCTTCCAGTTTGTATGGTTCGCTTTTCTGCATGCTATCCCATTGTATTCCAATGTTATTATCATCTTCATCCGTCGGTTTAGCCCAATTACAATTACATATATTGTGTATTATATCAAATTGGTTCCTTGTATCTTATGACACTTCTCGTCTTTCCATGTTTCTATTTTCCTGTTGTGCAATCTTCATTATACGTTCGTTGATACGTTGCAGCTCCATTCTTTTAACTTGTACTTCATCCTGTTTTCTTGAAACTCTTGCCTGACTGTATTCGTTGATTATTTCGATTAAATTAGCTAAACATTCTACTTCCGTGGTCTCAATTTCTCTTAGCCTCTTGTTTACGAATACTGTTAGATTTTGCTTATTTTCTGTCTTATTCTCGAATATTTCTGGCCTTCCAATTACAGTTCTTTTCGGAATTGTCACAGTGGTGTTTGTTATGTTTATAATTCGAATAGGTCTCACCTTCTCGCTCTTGGCTAATACCTTGACTGTCATTAGGCCGTATATGTTTGTTTCTTCTGGTTCGATTAATAATTCTTTTCCTGGTTTGCAAAGTTCTTGGGTAGCGTGGCATACATATTCACTTCTTGGCGGAATATTTATTTCTTCTTTTACCTTGACCTTATTTTCTACTGATACTGTTAATTCCTTGTGCATTTCTTGACCTGTATCAACGTTGTTTTTATATTCTGTCTGCGTTGCTATTTCAATAGTAACCTTGCTGATGTTACATTTCACGTCCGTGTTTATGTTCGCTATGCTGTGCTCAGCAAAAAATTTTATAAACGTATTTCCAAGCGTGATGCAATTTGTTTGGTAATATAATTTTGCTTTGAATTGTTTCAAAAAATCTCGGCCGAGTAGTCCATCTGCTTCCAATGCCAGTTCGTTAGGACAAATTACGCAGTCAAATGAAAAATTGCTATTGTTTCTTTTAAAATGTACCCTAGATGTACCATTGTACGTTACCTCTTCCCCCGATATTGAAGTTAATGTGCCTATACATTGTCTTTTTACCCGATGTTTTTCCACGTATGCTTCTTTTACTAGTGAGATGGCTGATCCTGTATCAATCAACAGCTTCAATGGTCTGTTATTTACTTCTAGAATCACGAGATTTGCTATTTCCTTTGGTCGTATTCCGTTTATATTTGTTACTATTATTCTCCTCCCGCATGTAAATCTGTTGACCCCTCGCGTTGGTAGCCGGACGAAAGGCTTTAGGTGTTTTAAATTACATTTGCTTCCTTGACTCCTGTAATATGCATTACTTTGCTTATGGTACTGATTTCTGCCTGTATTCAAAACCCTTGCGTGACACCCTACTGCTATGTGTCCTGATTTACCGCAGCGAAAACAGTTCTGGTTGTACCTACAATTTTTCTTTATGTGGCCCCTCCTTTTGCATTTAAAACATTGTATTTCTCTTCTGCCCTGATTTCGGTATCTTGATGTTTGTTTATTCGTGGTTGGAGATTTGGTTCTTCTGACGGCATTGATTCCTATGGATTCCGTCGCTTCTGCCATTTGTGTTCGCTCCTCTCTTTCTGCAATTTCCACGGCACCTTCGAATGTCAAACTTGCCGTTACTTCCATTATTGTTCTGGTGTATATTCTGATGTGTGGCAGCAATCCTGATTTAAATTGTGTCAATACTAAATTTGAAGATACTATTTCTGGTGCATTGCTGTTTGGTTCCATTATATGAGACTTCAAGTCCTTTCTCAGCTCTTCCATGTACTTCCGTAACTTGTCAGAAAATTCTCGTACTGTTTCGTCTCCCGCCTGTGTACATTGTACTATTAGCCGGTAGATTTGACCCGGTAATCTTGGTGGTTCAAATCTCATTAATACTGCCTTTTTTATATCTTTGTATCTTACGTTTTCTTTTTGTAGGTCCGGCCGTTGTGATACGAAATTATAGGCTTCTCCACCTATGCGTAATAGCAATATTGCTACGGTTTGCTGTTCTGACCAACCTTCTAACTTTGCTCGGAATTCAAGTTTCTCGAAATATTGGCTCGTATCTTTCCCTGTGAGTTGCTCCACTGTGTTAGCTACATTGCCGTATGTCATTCTTGGACATCTTAGTGTTACCGTACTCTCTCCAGTGCCTCCCATTCTGTTTGTTGTTTCTTACCCAGTCGCGATCAGCCCAGATAACTGGCTGATCTTTATTCGGCACAAAAATCCGTAAACCGCTGCCACCAATGTAAGAGGGTGACTGGGGTGGTCACTTCTCCTCTTATATACTCGGGTTCTTGCCAAATAGACGTTTAGGGTAAGGATGAGAAAGGGGTGGTCACTAGACTACCACGGTGTCGATATAGCACAGTTGGTTTATATTAAATGTCCATGATACAATGCAGTGGAACTACTACTTGTCGTTGTCCACATAGAGTTCTTATATAGTCGGTCAAACTGCTGACATAACAATATGTGATATATGGTTATTTATACATTGCAGTAGTAACTTCACGGAAGGTGATGTTACTATGCTGTCTCAGCATACTAGCATTTGCAATGCTTACATTCCTCCCCCCTTTAAAAATTTGCTACCCTTGGGAGCACAATTTACTCATAATTTCGCGATACAATTTTTCTGGACTATATATGAACCCCTTACAGTGTTTTATTTTCCTTAATTTACTCATTCTTATCCACCTGATACTGGAGTGGGCACTTCCAATTGATTGGCGGGTGACCATATACAGGGCTGTTCTGTAACCGCCCCTCTACTTCGGGTATGGATTCTACTAGGAGACAAGTGTTAAGGAGCCAGTGTATGGCTTTCTTCTGCTTCTAACTGCCTGTGCATTGCTTCTAATTCTACCGTGGTTGGTGCTTTTCTTTTCTCGATTTGAGTTGAGCTCTCCATTCCTATTTCCTCTTCCTGAACCTCTTCGATAACTGCTTTAAATGGTTTGAGCCTATTCACATGTACTACCATATTCCTTTTCCCAGTTTCCTCAACAATTCTGTAATTCACTGCACTCAGTTTTTCTTTTATTCGGTACGGCCCTGTCCACGGTTTTACTAATTTTTTTGATGTCCCTGCTAGTTGTATTTTGGTCAGATCATGAAAATATACTCGGTCTCCTATTTCAAAATTTGTTTGTTCGGCTCTTTTATTAAATTGCTTGTTTCGCTGTTCAGTTGTTTCCTTCAATTTTGATTTTACTCGTTCAAACACAATTCGCATTTTTTCTCTTACTACGGCCGCATAGTTGTCATCATAATCGTATCTTAGCGTTCTTGGTCGTGATATATCATCATAGGGCATCTCCATATCTCTGCCATGCATAATGAAGAATGGTGTCTCCCCTGTCGACTTGTGTACTGCTGATCTATATGCCATGAGAACATATGGTAGCCATTCGTCCCAATCGGTTTGATCTCGGCTAATGAAATGGGACAACATATCTTTAAACACTCTATGGCTTCTTTCGATCACTCCATTTGTTTGAGGGCGGTATGCTGTTGTTTGCAGTTTTTCAACGTTGAATAATTTGCACACTTCTTTCATATTATTCGAGATAAAATTTTTCCCTTGATCCGTTAAAAGTTGCCTTGGTGCTCCGTGTCTGGCAATAATCTCTTGTGCAAATATCCTTGCTATCGTTTCTGCTGTTTGGTCTGGGATCGCAAATGCTTCTGGATACTTGGTAAAATGGTCTTGGAACGTCAAGATGTATTTGTTCCCTTTCCTGGATGTGACTAATGGACCTACAATACCCATTGACGTCCTTTGAAATGGCGCAGTTATCTGTTGGAACACTTGCAGTGGGGCTGGTTTTAGGTTTGATGGTGTCTTCCTCTCATTGCATGAATGACATTTATCTCAATATTCTTTTATCTCCGTGTTCATATTCTTCCACCAAAATTTGTCTTTAATTCTTTTTAGTGTTTTCTCGTGTGGCTGATGGCCTGCATACGGCAGATTGTGATAGTCGTGTATCACTTGGAACGACATCTCTTTGGGTATGACTAACTTGTGATTTCTCTCTTCTACTGTTTTTTCTTTAAATTTTATACCTTCTCCGTCTTGGAAGTAGCCTTCTTTTGATGTCAGTTTCCTGATTTCTTCGTCGTTTTCTTGCAGCTTCTTAATTTTATCTCTATCCCAGATCGGTAAATATATATTATCTGTGTTTGACACTGAATTAATTGGTATTCGTGACAGCACATCTGCGTTTATATGTTTCTTTCCAGGTTTGTGCAATACCTCGTATTCGAATTCGCTGAGAAGTAGAGACCATCTCATCAGACGCGAGTTTGGATCTTTTAGAGACATTAACCATTTCAGTGGTTTATGATCGGTTATTATGGAAAATTTTCGTCCGTACAGATAGCAGCGATAGTGCTTCACACCCCAAATTATAGCTAGACACTCTCTTTCTGATGTGTCGTAGTTTGTTTCCGCTTTGTTCAATTGCCTGCTTGCAAATGCAATTGGTCTTTCGTATCCGTTCTGCTTCTGGCTGAGAATTGCACTAGCTGCTAATCCACTTGCGTCTGTTGACAAGATGAATTCTTTATTAAAGTCTGGGTGCGCTAGTAGTGATTCTGTGCATAATGCTTCTCGTAATGTTTCAAACGCTTCTTGGCAATCTTTGGTCCATGTGAATTCTTCATCCTTCTTTGTTAATTGAGTTAATGGGACTGCGGTTTTAGCAAATCTTGTTATGAATCTCCGATAGAAGCCTACTAGTCCTAGGAATGCCCTTATTTCTTTCACAGATTTCGGTGTTGGATAGTTTCTGATTGTAAAATTTTTTTCTGGTTCAGGCTTAATTCCGTGTTGACTTATCACATGTCCTAAGTACTTCGTTTCAATTTTTAGGAATTTACATTTATTCGGTATTAATTTTAGATTTGCCTTTCGCAGACGGTCGAAAAGTTTAGTCAATCTAGCAATGTGATCTGCTGTGCCTTCTCCGTTAAATATAATCACATCATCCAGGTATACTAAACATCTTTCTCCGGTTAATCCTGCCAGTACACTATTCATTAATCTTTGGAATGTGCTTGGTGCGTTTGCTAGTCCAAACGCCATTTTCGTGAACTGGTAGTGTTGACCCCCGGTGGTGAATGCCGTCTTTTCCTTATCGTCCTCTTCTAATTCAACTTGCCAGTAACTTGACGCTAAGTCCAGCGTTGTAAATAAATTCGCAATTCCCAGTTGGTCGAGCGTTTCTTGCATGTTTGCTACCGGGAAGTGATCTTTCATTGTTACTTCATTCAGGCCTCTGAAGTCTATGCAAACTCTTATCTTGTTTTCTCCCTTTTCCGATTTCTTTGGTACGATTACTACTGGTGAGGACCATGGGGAATCCGATGGCTCGATTACTCCTTCTTCTAACATTTTTGCTAACTCCTTTTGCAATAGTTCTATTTGGCTGAATGGGACCCTATATGCCGTTTTCGCTATTGGTGGTATTTCTTCCGTTATTATTTTATGTTTTACTTTATGCGTGCACCCTAGTTTTGTACCTTTTAGTAGAAAAATATCCTTGTACTCCTCTAGCATGCCTATCATTTGCTTTTTAGTATTTTCATCTAGATGTTCTAAATCGAAATTGTCTTCCAGTTTGTATGGTTCGCTTTTCTGCATGCTATCCCATTGTATTCCAATGTTATTATCATCTTCATCCGTCGGTTTAGCCCAATTACAATTACATATATTGTGTATTATATCAAATTGGTTCCTTGTATCTTATGACACTTCTCGTCTTTCCATGTTTCTATTTTCCTGTTGTGCAATCTTCATTATACGTTCGTTGATACGTTGCAGCTCCATTCTTTTAACTTGTACTTCATCCTGTTTTCTTGAAACTCTTGCCTGACTGTATTCGTTGATTATTTCGATTAAATTAGCTAAACATTCTACTTCCGTGGTCTCAATTTCTCTTAGCCTCTTGTTTACGAATACTGTTAGATTTTGCTTATTTTCTGTCTTATTCTCGAATATTTCTGGCCTTCCAATTACAGTTCTTTTCGGAATTGTCACAGTGGTGTTTGTTATGTTTATAATTCGAATAGGTCTCACCTTCTCGCTCTTGGCTAATACCTTGACTGTCATTAGGCCGTATATGTTTGTTTCTTCTGGTTCGATTAATAATTCTTTTCCTGGTTTGCAAAGTTCTTGGGTAGCGTGGCATACATATTCACTTCTTGGCGGAATATTTATTTCTTCTTTTACCTTGACCTTATTTTCTACTGATACTGTTAATTCCTTGTGCATTTCTTGACCTGTATCAACGTTGTTTTTATATTCTGTCTGCGTTGCTATTTCAATAGTAACCTTGCTGATGTTACATTTCACGTCCGTGTTTATGTTCGCTATGCTGTGCTCAGCAAAAAATTTTATAAACGTATTTCCAAGCGTGATGCAATTTGTTTGGTAATATAATTTTGCTTTGAATTGTTTCAAAAAATCTCGGCCGAGTAGTCCATCTGCTTCCAATGCCAGTTCGTTAGGACAAATTACGCAGTCAAATGAAAAATTGCTATTGTTTCTTTTAAAATGTACCCTAGATGTACCATTGTACGTTAACTCTTCCCCCGATATTGAAGTTAATGTGCCTATACATTGTCTTTTTACCCGATGTTTTTCCACGTATGCTTCTTTTACTAGTGAGATGGCTGATCCTGTATCAATCAACAGCTTCAATGGTCTGTTATTTACTTCTAGAATCACGAGATTTGCTATTTCCTTTGGTCGTATTCCGTTTATATTTGTTACTATTATTCTCCTCCCGCATGTAAATCTGTTGACCCCTCGCGTTGGTAGCCGGACGAAAGGCTTTAGGTGTTTTAAATTACATTTGCTTCCTTGACTCCTGTAATATGCATTACTTTGCTTATGGTACTGATTTCTGCCTGTATTCAAAACCCTTGCGTGACACCCTACTGCTATGTGTCCTGATTTACCGCAGCGAAAACAGTTCTGGTTGTACCTACAATTTTTCTGTATGTGGCCCCTCCTTTTGCATTTAAAACATTGTATTTCTCTTCTGCCCTGATTTCGGTATCTTGATGTTTGTTTATTCGTGGTTGGAGATTTGGTTCTTCTGACGGCATTGATTCCTATGGATTCCGTCGCTTCTGCCATTTGTGTTCGCTCCTCTCTTTCTGCAATTTCCACGGCACCTTCGAATGTCAAACTTGCCGTTACTTCCATTATTGTTCTGGTGTATATTCTGATGTGTGGCAGCAATCCTGATTTAAATTGTGTCAATACTAAATTTGAAGATACTATTTCTGGAGCATTGCTGTTTGGTTCCATTATTTGAGACTTCAAGTCCTTTCTCAGCTCTTCCTTGTACTTCCGTAACTTGTCAGAAAATTCTCGTACTGTTTCGTCTCCCGCCTGTGTACATTGTACTATTAGCCGGTAGATTTGACCCGGTAATCTTGGTGGTTCAAATCTCATTAATACTGCCTTTTTTATATCTTTGTATCTTACGTTTTCTTTTTGTAGGTCCGGCCGTTGTGATACGAAATTATAGGCTTCTCCACCTATGCGTAATAGCAATATTGCTACGGTTTGCTGTTCTGACCAACCTTCTAACTTTGCTCGGAATTCAAGTTTCTCGAAATATTGGCTCGTATCTTTCCCTGTGAGTTGCTCCACTGTGTTAGCTACATTGCCGTATGTCATTCTTGGACCTCTTAGTGTTACCGTACTCTCTCCAGTGCCTCCCATTCTGTTTGTTGTTTCTTACCCAGTCGCGATCAGCCCAGATAACTGGCTGATCTTTATTCGGCACAAAAATCCGTAAACCGCTGCCACCAATGTAAGAGGGTGACTGGGGTGGTCACTTCTCCTCTTATATACTCGGGTTCTTGCCAAATAGACGTTTAGGGTAAGGATGAGAAAGGGGTGGTCACTAGACTACCACGGTGTCGATATAGCACAGTTGGTTTATATTAAATGTCCATGATACAATGCAGTGGAACTACTACTTGTCGTTGTCAACATAGAGTTCTTATATAGTCGGTCAAACTGCTGACATAACAATATGCGATATATTGTTATTTATACATTGCAGTAGTAACTTCACGGAAGGTGATGTTACTATGCTGTCTCAGCATATTAGCATTTGTAATGCTTACAGTTCTGTCGGCTTCTCGCTAGCGAAAGTCGTTACAATGTCAATTATTTTCAACTTTAGATCTAGCATTTGGTTTCCATCAGATTGAAACATATAAGAAAGACATCCAAATAACAGCCATTTTCAATAGAAAATGGACAATATGAATTTTTACGAACGCCATTTGGTTTAAAAAATGCCACCGCCACCTTTCAACGTGTAATGGACAATGTGTTAAGAAATTCACTAAATAACATCTGTTTCGTCTATTTAGATGAAGTCATTATTTTTAGCAGAAGCTGACAAGAACTTTTTGAAAGTTTGCAGGCAGTATTTGATATAATTAAAAGTGCTACTCCTGATCTACAAATCAGAAGTTTTACGTAAAGAGAGAGCGTATCTAGGTCACGTGGTAACAACTGAAGAAGTCAAGCCTAATTTCAAATCCCTAGAACCACAAAACAGATAAACGGTTTCCTTGGCCTATTCGGTTACCACCGAAAATGTCTTCAAAATTAAGCTAACATCACCAAACCTCTAACTAAATGTTTAAAGAAAGGAGCAAAAATTGAAATTAGAGATCCCGAGTACATTGCATGTACCGATACTTGTAAAACCCTCTTAAGTAACGAACCAATCCTCCAATTTACTGATTTCACTAGATCATTCAAGCTTACGACCGATGCCAGTAATTAAGCAATGGTGCTGTGTTATCACAAGGACAAACTGGCTCAGATTTAACCATTTCTTATGCAAGTAGAATACTTAATGATTCCGAATAGATATACTTCACTATCTTCTTGCAATAGTTTAAGCAACTAGATATTTTAGGCATTACTTAATTGGCAAAATATTTAAGATCATAACCTATCATAAACAATTACAATGGTTATTCTCCCTTAAAGAAACCAACTCTGACTTAGTTCTCTGGCGATTGAAGTTGGAAGAATGTTTTTACGAAATCAATTACAAAACATCTGCAGTATCATGCACCGACATATCATATTGGCATTTTGGTTAAACAATATCGTAGTTTCATTATTTTTCTAATTTGTAATATTTGTTCTAACCTTTAGATTGCTTTTGCACTAAATATATTTCTTAGAATAAATATTAAATGTCAAACTTCAAGCTATATAATTATATTTTGTTAAACAATTGACAGGCGCAGATGATACTATTTATGTAAAATATATATAATAAGCAAAAATTTAATTTAAACCAGTACTCGGTTTGGAAAAAAAAATCAAACCAAAGTTGTACTTAATATAAATACCTTTAATTTTTTTCATGCAGCTTTACTGTAACTGTAACCATTTTTGAGTGATTGCAGAAACTTCAAAAAAATGACAAGAAAAAACAGGCAATTCCGCTTTGAATATTTTCTTCAAAAATAGGAGGTGCACTCCTCAGGAATATGGAACTCTTAAGTTTAAAGTTCCATAATATTACCTGCAGTCCTAAAGGCTGTAGAGAGCGTACATACACACACAGGCAGACATACACACAGACACACACACAACACATTCAGAAAGAAGTCATTCCAAAACTAATCGGAATTGATTCAGGGAAGGCCATAACGTATATTTCCGTTAAAATATCGAGACCAACATTTTTCATGATTACGATATTTACTTATTCTGCGCATAAGAAAGTAAAATGGTAAACTGAACACCAAAGCAAATGCCTTAAGTCGTATTTTACCACCCATCAAAAATTTCACCCTCAATCTACCTTAACCAACCGATTACCAAAATTATCTCGCATACAAAGACACTGCCACTTTTAACTTCAAATTATTTAAAATAAACTGGATCTTCTACAATGCACCAATTAAAGAAAGTATGGCACACATAATGAAAATTTTCAAAATTAACATCTTTTACTCCACCAAAATCCTACATTATATAATTTTGTATGTACAAGAGACCCATGTAACGCTATTGCTATTTCCCGAAGTCTATTTTGGCTTTATTTTTGATGGTCAAGTCATCTAGCGGTTTCAACGCTAACCACTGATTTTTGGTATCGCTTTCCGCTCGGCGTATAAGCGCGCGCAAGGTGCGTACCTTGAGCCGGACTAATTAATCCAGCATTTTCGCAATAAACGTGTGGTTTTGTGAAACAGGGGAAATAACGCCCTCTTTGCGGTTGACCAGCTATCAAGGCTGTATTGTGTATTATCGTATCGTTCACCAGTTTATTTTTTATTTTTGTGTTATAAATTTAATTCCGTAATTGGGTCGCCTATAGAAGCTTTCTAAGAAAGATAAATATTTCGTATATTATTAAATGTTACTGACGATTTGAGCGGTTGGACTGGAACCCAATTTGCCCCGTGGTTCCGGGGCTGTATTTTTTTGGCACACGTGCCCAAAAAATTTAGTAGTTTACCATCCCGTAATTCTGTGTAACTTGTGCAACTCCCTACCTTGAGTTGTCCGGATAATTAGAACCAGATGAGGGTTAGACACTGGTTCCTCAAGTTGCAACTTACCATTTACCGTAGTTCAGTATCTCATTTCAATTTTATTAATTTGCCTTAACGGCCTTAACTGTAATTTCATGTAAAAGTCCAGTATTCAGAAATTAACTCCCGTTTTTTATCTTTTAAATCTCGTTGAGAGAAATGTCGTTAATACCGTGGATATAATTCCCGTCGCGCTAATATCTCGTACATAACACCTACACCTGTTTTAAGGCATTAGGTACCAACGTTACCATACGAGTAACGCAATTGAAGTTACGAGACAGTACCGAGAGATATTGTCGCCAAAACAAGCAATTGGCGACAGCGAAAACTAGAAACTAGTCAGTGCTCGGCCCGAGTGCAGACAATTCAGCTCTCCGCCGCCTCCAGTACGTCCGGGAATTCCGGGCTGGCGCCCATACAAAAAACTATCCTGGAGCCACTAGCCAACGCTGTCGTTAGACTCACCGCTGCGTATCTTGCTGAGTAAAGCCACGCCCTCACTAAATTTGTCTCTCTATTATCTTTTAATATCTAATATTTTACATTAGTTAAATTTACATTGTATTAATTCCGTAGAGTGTATTGGCGTTAAATACCCAGTTAAGTGCGAAACATAGCATTGTAATAAATTGTTTGGTCAGAGGGTCTTTTTTAATTCACCAAGCTGCTCCAGTTCGAAATTGTAACCCCGCTTCCGACTGAGGGCTAGCCGAGATTCTCGATCGTACGGCTGCTAGCTCGCGAAAGTCGTTACACGCACATAGATTCATTATTTATTTAATTACAAAAGAGAAACATTTCAACAAACCCACGCAAGAAGGCAAATTTTGCACTTTACTAAACTTAAAATCGTTTGGTTTATAAAATCATATAAAAAACTTAAACGTTCCCAAATTAGGTTGCGGGAAAGATTTATTAGAATAGATGGATGTAGAATCTATGTTAAAATTCATTTTCCAAAATACGAATATAATTATTACTGTTAATAAAATGTCCACAAACTTGAAAATGAATGCGAATGAAACAAACGTAACAAATTTTGCCGATTTCCTCAATTATATGGAAGATTTCAATAAACAATTTGAAAGCAACAAACAAAACGACAGCGAATATTTGAACCCAACACGACATGACGAAGAATAAAATAATAGAGATGCAACAGTTCATTTACATCTCGAACATCCAATTATTGGTATGCCAATCATATAAAGCCCCGTTCAATTTGGAAACATCCAATTAAAAATTTAAGAAACCTTACACCTAAATTTTTTAAAGAACACAAAGATGAAATTCCAGATAAAAATTTCAAAAAATTGATTTTAGCAAAGAGTTCGTGGTACCCAAAGTAAAATATCACTTATATTTTGAACACCCTATTTATGAAAAATTCAGCGTCATCTTTCTAAAACATTTTAAAAACACTGAGATAAACCTTGTTAAATGCAACAGTAAATTAATGGATTAAGAAATCACATCCGATATATCTGAAACTATAAAAAATTACTCCGAAGGAAAAACGATATACAGAGGAATTCGAGAAACCAATAACCAAATTTATAAAATTTATAACTGGCCTAACCAAGTAAATGTTATTAGCGACTACATAAAACAATGCAAAATCTGCTTGAAATCGACATACGAACGTAACCCTATAAAATAATAATAATAATTCATTTATTTAGCAAAAAAAAATGCTAGTTGAATACATAATGTTTTTGTTTGCTTGCACAATGACGCTTAAAAGTAATGTCCGTCCTTGCTCACAATGCTTAAATAGGTCAGTTACCAGAATCATCATTACAACTGCAAGACATTCACATATCAATTTACAAAAGAGTTTGTTTCAACTTATATTTCATTATTTTAATATTACATGCATTTTTGGTAGCGCAATTTAGCAAATTATACATAGTTTTGACCCTATCGAAAATCGAATTTTTCGCTGCGGCTGTAGATTTTTTACTTACACATACATTTCCACGGTTTCTAGTGAGATATGAATGTATATTCGTATCGTTTACTATTTTTGAACAATGATAATCTGGCGCTAAGTTGTTTAATATTTTATGTATAAAAATCATTGTACACGTATAGATATAATCTTTTATAGAAATCCAATGCAAACTTTTTTACATTACCGTGATTTTATTATATCCTATCTCATTAAATAGTTTTTTATTAGCGCCACATTAACATCATTCGCACTCGCCTTTCGTTCATTTTGACGAAAAAAGTTTTCTCTAATTTCTGTATAAATATTGCAATCGAAGACACAATTTTTTCAAGACACGAAACAAAATATTGTTTAAATTTCTCACAAATTATAGATTCTTCATGTTCCAGAATGTTTTCAAATATTATTTCATTTAGTGTGTTATCAACTTTCGTTGAAATTACTTTTTTTAATGTTTTCCACATTTTTTCTGAATCACCTTTGCATTCATCTATTTAATTCTGATAATAATCATTTTTGGATCTTTTTAGTAAAGCTACATATTTTTTTTATCTGTTTATAAGCAACCTAATCGTTGTGGGTTTTTGACAACATAAAAAGGTTATAAGCATTATTTTTAGCTGTTCTCGCTTTTTTTAAATTTACTGACACATACCAAGGGTTAGTGCTGCAATCAGTTATTTTATAAAAAATAGGAGCTACTGTATCTAACGATTGCATTATAGTATCTTCAAATTTATTTTAAATCATATTAACGTCACTGAGAGAAAATAGCCAATCTTTATTAATCAATTTTATTTCTAGATTATGAAAATATATATTACGATGTTTCCTTCTTAATCAATTTTATTGGAATATTATTATTTAAAAGAATTGCAATTATATCATGATCCGAGATTTTTGGAGATCTTAGTACATTTACTTTTAGGTAATAATCATTACTAATCACTAAATCTACTCGCGTACTCGACGTATATGTTATTCGTGTATCTTCGTTTGTTAATTGCTTCATTCCGGATTCATTTACAATAGTTATTAATTTATGTGTATAAGTATACTGTTCATTCCAGTTTATATTGAAATCACCAACTATAATTATTTTATCACTTGCTTCACATTTCTCACTACACTAAACTGAAAATAATTTAGAAAATTCAATTTTGATGAATTTTTCTTTTATAAACTGGACAATCTTCAATCTATAAAGAATGGTCAGTATTTATGTTCAATTTGAAATTATGATTTGCAACCAGTAAATTGATATATTTTGGTTTTTTATTTGTGCAATTCTTTTGAGAGTGCTTCTCTGAACATTTGGGACGGCCAACATCATTTTTACAAACTTTGGCCATGTGATTATACACGGAAAATTTATAACATTTAAAAATATTAACCAATTCCTTGACAAGCAATTTTGCCAACCAATATTTACTCTCTTTTCAACCACAATCCTATCATATGCTTCGGGACTAACTTCTGCAAATGCAATGTAGAATTTTTTTTCTTTCTGGCTCACTTCATTCAGCAAATTTATATCTAATTCCAATAGATTCAAACGGCTATTTTGGGATTTAATTTACTCAAAATGCTGTCTTTGGTTTCGCTTTGGTCAATTCCTAAGATTTTTATTTTTGGTTTTTGCATTTCAGCAACTGATACTTCGTATTTGCTACCAAATTCTTTTTCAACCGATTTTATCTGTTCGGAAGACTTGTCATCAGAATAAACAACCAAGATTCCTCCATTTCTCACTGGTTTAATCCCAGAAATTCCTACATTTATATTTGCTGGATCAATTTTCGAATTTATCTCTTCCTTGGTGATTTTGTGTGTTTGCTCTTTTGATTTTGGTCTTATTACTAGACTTTTATATCTCTGAACTGCCTCTGCAGAATTATCTTTTTCTGCCATATTTTCATAAACAGAATCATGCTTTATTTCTTTATTGATCAAGTCAAGCTTTCAACACTTTGTTGTACTGGAAAAAATTGTTGCTGAAGGTTAACCATCATTTTGTTTTGGTTCTTTCTTTCTTTTTTGTATATCACTTATGCGTATTTTTAATATAACAATTCGGAACTTTAATTGCAGAACAACTTAACATTTTTTCAATGAGATAGTCTTTATGTTGTAAATTGTACCAACGCAATGTATGAACAATTAATGGAAACGAATTTGAGAAAGATTCATCGGGCCTCACCGGGGATCAAACCCAGAACCTCTGGATTTACGCTCCTTTCCTTTTCTTTTCCAATAAACTTTATTTATATAGACATATACATTTTTATACATTAAAAAATAAAACATATAATTGGAACGTATGCCGGTATTTATAAGAGTTCCTACTCACAGGGAGTGTAAATCTTGGTGTAATTACAAATAATTGTGTTAGTGTCTGAATGTTCTGATTTTTATTCATTTTTGATGTGTAAGATTGTTTTTATGTGAAAGGAGGTGCAAGAAAACCCATTTTACATGTGTACCTGATAAACAAACTTAAAAACTAATATTAACATTATTTACACACAGTATTATTTTGTTTTTTTTTTTTCAATTTTATTATTTTTGGTTGGCAGCATTACTGCTGGCAACGCCCACCCGTGAACTGTCGGATTTGCTTCTAGGTTATGTTTTTGTTGTTGTGATTTTAAATGTTTCTATGTTTCAGATTCTTCAAGATGATTAAGTTCCTCAAATAGGATTGGTTTTTCAAGGCTACGTATCCTCCTGGATGCGCTCATGAAATATTGGAAGAGTCTGATAGGGGAGCTTATGCTTCAGTCGAGACGGGGTGTTGTGTTCGCGTATTGCCGTTAAGTTGTGGGCTAGAGTGTTGTGGTGTATTTGTGCGGTGAAGAAATTTTGTGATAATTGTACTTTGTGTTGTGTTAAGAATGTAAAATTTGTTTGTGCGTGTATTTCTTTCAGTGTTGTGTATCTACCTAGCCGGGCAGACAGGCGGAGAACCTTACCTGTACTCGCTGGAGCAAAGTGAAGCTAGACTTGGCCGCACCACACCAGACTGTGGCTGCGTCTGTGAGTATGGTACGTATATTAGATTTATATATTAGGATTTTGTTTTTTATGGTTAAAGGACTGTTTTTTGACAGGAGCGGATTGAGGAGGCGTATCGTGGCGTGTGCTTTAGTAATGGCTTTGTGAATATGTGGGCCGTGCTTGAGGCGCTAGTGAAGGTGAACCCCCAGGTACTTGACCTGGGTTTGTGGGATGCACTTGTGATTGTGAATTTTTAGGTGAGTGTATACCTTAATGTTGGACCATTTGCGACGAAAGACGATGGTTTCAGTTTTGTCTGCGTTAATTGAGATTTTCCAGAGATCCCAGTATGGTATGAGTTAGTTTATGTGAATTAGAATTTGCGACACCGCCACCTGCGCACTGAACGAGTGCGCATAAATAGCGGTGTCGTCCGCGTACATTGCGATTTTTGTTTGGAAAAAGGTGGGGATATCGCTGAGGTAAAGGTTAAAGAGGGCGGGGCCAAGGATGCTGCCTTGCGGGATTCCTGCCACAATGGGTTTGATGGAAGACATTGTGTTATTTATTTTGACTCTGAAGGATCGGTTAAGTAAGTATGAATTTATTAATTCAATTATTATAGTATAGAATTTGAGAGTGATAAGCTTGTGTATGAGTCCTGCTATCTAGACTCTATCGAAAGCTTTTTAAATGTCCAGCAGGACCATGGCTGTAACGTTATTTTTATTAAATTAAATACTGACGTCTGTTGCAATTCTGCATACCTGCTGAACAGTATTGTGTTTCGGTCTGAAGCCGAACTGAAAATCAGGTATGAGTTTTTGCTTTTTAATAATTACGTTTACTCTAGATAGGTTTATTTTTTCGGCTATCTTGGTCAAGCTGTTTAGCAAAGAGATTGGGCGATAGCTGATTGGGAGGGCTTTGTCTTTATTTGGTTTATGGATTGGCAACATTGTGGCAGTCTTCCAGGCAGCTGGAAAATGTTGAAGTTTAATAATGGCGTTTATTAAATAGTGGAGGAGGACTATTGCTTTTTTTGAAAGATTTTTGTGGATTTTATTCTCGATTGAATCAGGACAAGGAGCTTAGCAATTGGCTAAGGTGTGGATAATATTGCAAATTTCTTTAGGAGAAGAGAGGAATTTATGCATGTTTTGACTGGTGGCCGCTAGTAGCCTAGAGTTTTTGACAATATCTTAACCGAAGTCTTAGACTCATTAGTAACTACGCTAGGCCACATCTAGAATTCGAATTTGAGAAAAATTCATCGGTTACTCGTCGTGGGCTTTGTAGCTCAATTGGAGGAGCAGTGGAGCGTAAGTCACCCGCTAACAGACTCAGAAGACACAGACAATGACAATGAAACTGACACAGACATCCCCGTATTCAAGAAACCCCAAAGACAGACCAGACGCAGACCCCCCCTCCTATCATCATGCCTGGAATTCCTAAAAACACGAAAGAAGTAACAAAATACATAACGCCATATGTGACTAAAGGATTTCACTACAAATACACAAACAATAACACAAACTTAATTAATTATTAAAAACGATAAGGCAGAGAGACAAAACTTAATTACGGTCCTGAACGCTGACGACACACTGCAATACTACACGTACACGGATCGAACAATTAAGACCAATGCGTTCGTGCTACGTGAACTGGCAAATGACCCGACAATTGAAGAACTGACACAAGAACTTAAGGACAACGACATTGACGCAATAAAAATTTTCGAAATGAGAAACACGCGGCGCCCCCTTTACCTGATAACGGCCTAATATAAACACACTGTGGCACAGCTGAGCAACGATATAAATAATCTCTTCCACACCAAAGTGATGTGGGAGAGACACATAAATCAGAAACCAATCATTCAGAGCAACAGGTGCCAGCAATTGGGGCACGCCACAACAAACTGCAATCTAACACCCAAGCGCCTCAAAGGCGCCAAAACACATATGACTAAGACATGCACTAAGACAAAAGACACTCCCACCGCGTCCGCAATCTGCCACGGTGACCACCCATCCTACAGCGTCACATGTCCTGTATACACGGCACGGATCAGACAGCTTGACCTACCAAACGACCGAAGACAGAACAACCAGACTCGCATCCAGACCTACGTAGATGCTCCTTCCCCAAGCTCCAACCACTGGCAAGCCAGAACAAAAACCATCTCGCTCCTCCCAACTCCTAACACTAAACCTATCCCGAACACGCAACCGAACTATCCATCGCTACCAGTACCCAAACGCACCCCTCAACCCAGCACACAAACAAAAATAAATACCAAACAAAAAGGCAGCAACGTGGACGACGTGTCGTACCTTTTCACCGAAATGAACAGACTTAACTCACACATAAACCTGATTAACTTGATCCGTGCCCTAAAAGACTTAAATAATGCCCTCGAAAGTGCGTGCAACAAACAAGAACAATTCTCCGTCTTCATGAATTTCACGCCAAATGTACACACGTACAGCATCTAGAGACAAAACTACACTGAACATCAGCTCATAGTACGCTAACGGAATCATGGGTAAAGTAGGGGAGCTTACGCATTACTTGAACAAACACAACATACACATCCTGACATTCAATGAAACAAAACTTACACCCACACGTAAACTCAAAATACACACATACACAATGTACAGAGCTGATAGGCCACAGCAAGGATCGTGTCCGGCTGGAGGCGTTGCAATATTAATAAAACAAAATGTCCCACACACACTTTTAAATTCAGCACACACTACACTAGAGACACTTAGCATAAAACTTACAGACAACACCATAATCACAGCAGCATACAACAGACCAGCAAACAACATAACAAACACGGATCTCGCAACACTATTACACAAAACAAAAACACTAGTGGTCGGGGACCTGAACGCGAAACACACAAACTGGGACTGCAGCAAAAGCAACACAAATGGCCACACAATAAACAGATACACAAACACACACGTCGCCATCATTATTCACCGTCATAAGCCGACACACTATCCAGAAAATGGATCACTGCCTACAACAATGGACCTCATTATAAATAAAAATGTCCCCAACATTACACCTTCTGAATCCCTCGCTGAACTCAGTTCAGATCATAATCCAAACATCTTCAACTTCCACAGTAGGCAAATACACAACACAACAAAAATCATCACATCATACAAGCACACGGACTGGCCACACTTCCACCACACACTACACAAACACATCACAATAAACAACCACATAAACACAACACAAGACATTGACACAGAAATAAAAACACACAAACTAAACCTACCACAAAACATTTTAGACATAATTACTCAACGCAACAATGCAAGAAGGCAATGGCAGAGGACCTGCCTCCCTCAACACCGCCAACACCTCAACGTCTTTAACACACTTATTAAAAACCAAATTAGAATACATTAGAACACAACATGGTCCCTAAAACTCTCCAGTCTAAACCCATTTGATAATTCCCTTTAGAAGCTCACCAAAAACCTCAAAAAACAATTCACCCCAATACCCACACTCACACTTACAAACGCAACAACAGCGGCTTCTGACCTAGAAAAGGCAGAAACCATTCCTAATGAACTAGCGAACGTACACGTGATTGACACACCACACACACAAACGCCTGAGCAAATCCTACAAGAGACACAACAATTTTTAAGCACAACACACCAAACAACACATACAACCTCGCAAAACTCCTTATAAACCCTACAGAACTCACCAAGATAATCCGCACCCTTCTCAATCGCAAAGCTCCCGGACCAAACCGCATAGAAAACCTCATCCTAAAAAACCTATCCCGAAAATCCATCGTACAATTAACGTACATCATAAATTCCATCATAAAGCTTCACCATTTCCCCGCTGCATGGAAGAATGCCATAATCCACCTTATCCTAAAGCCAAACAAAGATCCTCATCTTCCCGGCAATTAAAGACCGATTAGCCTCCTTAATACCCTTTCCAAACTGACCGAAAAGGTCATCCTATTCCGGTTAGACGATATCGATACAGCACGAAAAATTACCCCCGACATCCAATTTGGATTTAGGGCTAGGCACAATACTGTACAGCAAGTAAGCAGGATCGCAACCGATATCGCTACCCAATTTAACAAAAGTAATGTTACGGTCATGGCCCTGCTAGACATCGAAAATGCTTTCGATAAGCATTGGGTAGCAGGGCTCATGGCCAAATTAATCAAAAACCATTTTCAACCAATCCTAATAAAAATTATCCACTCATATCTAAACAACAGTTCCTTACAAACCAAAATAAACAACTCTCTCAACCTCTAAACCCATATTGACAGGAGTCCTCCAAGGCAGCGTCCTTGCACCCAAATTATTTAACCTATACCTAAGCGATTTCCAAATCACTAATACGGCTCTGAACGCAGACGACACGGCCATCTACGCGCACTCATTCAGTGCGCAGGTGGCCAACAAACAACTACAAATACATATAGATATACTACAACGCTACTGGGAGAAGTGGAAAATTAAAATCAACGCCACAAAAACCGAAACCATTGTCATTTCACGCAAATTCACACTAAACAAAGTAATCACATCACTACAAATACACAAATAAAAAATAACGCCCACACACACCGTTAAATACCTAGGCACACTCTTATAACAAACACTAAGACATCGCCCTCACATATCACACACAATTAAAAAAGCCCTACACGTAAACCTAAATCTCTGTCCTCTCC
Organism: Nebria brevicollis; assembly: GCA_944738965.1. Classification (NCBI taxonomy): domain Eukaryota; kingdom Metazoa; phylum Arthropoda; class Insecta; order Coleoptera; family Carabidae; genus Nebria; species Nebria brevicollis. The sequence continues at coordinate 16,763,750 of OX122900.1, read as the reverse complement.
TAGTTCAAAACAGTTCCCTTTCTATAAAAAATAAAATCCTCATGTACACCGCAATCATTCGCCCCATATTAAAATATGTAGCACCAGTTTGGTAAAACGCTTCAGCAACCACAGTAATCCCATTGCAATGTCTCCAGAATAAGTGCTTACGACTGGCCACCAGCTCTGGACGATACACACGACAAACAGACCTACACGAAATCGCAAATATACCATACATAACACATACATATATACCATACATAACACATACATAACACAATAATTATGTCAAATTCGTTTCCATTAATTACTAACGTTTTTTATTTCATTTATTAGTTGAACTTCTTTTCCTATTAATTTTACACAATGATTATGAAATTCTCCCTCATATAATCCACTACATTCAATTGCTTTGTCACCACGCTTAATAATACACACCCTGCAATTACTTATTTTAAATAATTGCGGAGCGCTCAGAAACACGTCGCACGCTTCTACAATAAGTGCACCAAATATATTGTCACTACAACACACAGAAAACCCTTCGACACAATCCATATAGATAGCTATAGTTTTGAAAACTGTAAATTCCTCACAATTATAGACGTATTTTGCAAAATTGCCCAAGCGTACCGATTCGAGTCAAAAAATGCAATTGAAATAAGTAATGAACTAAATAGATACTCCTCACATCATGGGATCACCAAATTAGTTTTATCAAGTAACGGTGTTGTATTGAAAAATAAGTTTTTGAGAGAATTATTTATTTTTCACAAAATCGAAATGCACATTAACAGATCACAACACCCAAATTCCAACGGCCTTCTAGAAGGGCTTCATTCTACTTTTATTCAACACATTCGACTCTTTAACCTACAAGAAATCTTCAAAATGGAGGCCATCAAAAATAAGGTAAACCGTGCGGTATTAGCATACAACAGGTACAAGAGCTCTACTGGTCTTAAACCAATCGATGTTATAAACGGACACTTTGAAGCAAATTCACCCCTAGATGTAGAAGTAGAGAAAAAAATTACACAAGACTACGTTCATAATCATGGGGAGAGCCTAAATAAGCTTATGAAAATATTAACGCAAAATTACAAAATGGCAAAACGAATTTGATTGATAAATTATAGAAAATTAGAGAAAATCTACCTAAAATACTAGAAACTGTATTCGTACATAATAAACAAGAGGTAAATAAAATCAGACAAGCAAAATTCAGAAAGAAAAAATTACAACAGTTTATAAAAACTGAAAACCGCTAAAATTCACAGACCCCAAAGACAATAAAAAACAACCTAAAATTCATTTGTCAAACATTAAACGACCTAGAACTGAATGTATACACTAATCAAAATTCCATTCTTCCAGGTCCGTCTACCTCAAGTGGGTCTATGGAAAAAAAATCTAAAATATTACTCTCAACACCGGACTTTTAACGCTTGAGCAGCAAAATTACAAAAATCAACTCATACCCTTTTACACCCCTATGACCTACAACTTATCATCGACTAATACAGTAAATTAAAAATACAACACAATAACATTAAACAAACTATATACGCAACTAATTTTAGTTTAGCAGAATCCACCTATCACGATAAAATAATTTTATTTAAATTATGTGTTTGGATTGCGATTACGGGAAAGAAGGTATAAGAAACCTCATTGAAAAAAAAATGAAAGAGAAAATATTTTGTTTTTCTTAAAAGTTATAACCTAACTTAACTAATTTTAAAGGTACAAGTTTGATGGTAATGAACAGGCCCCTCCGACTCAAGCTTTGACACATCAAATAGTGACCGGAAAGTTGTAGATAGCACTGACAATCAGTAGTGCTCGTCATGATATTCATGGCCCAACCGGTACGAATATTTTAACGCGACAATATCTAAATATAGTTGCATTATAGTTTTGTTATTTGTATTTCCTAAATTTTTTTAGGATAATATTTATTTATTTTAAATTGAATAACGCAATAACCATTTAACGTAAAATCAAATTAATTTTATTTTAAAGTAAAAATATAAATTTTAGTGGTATTTGTAGTGGGAAATCATAGGGGTAAAAAGCAATACACATAAAACTATTTCTTATATATATTTAGTTTATGCAATGTTTTGCTTTTTTTTTATGTAATTTTCTTTTTGATCTGCATTTAAGAACACACAATTACGCTCTTAACGTACTTTTAGAAAAATAAAAATAATTTTTGACATTATTTTTAATTTGTGCTTTTGGTACGGGAATCGCATTTTTTGAATTAATTAAATCATTTAAAACCCGATCGCGGCACAACAATTGGGCATTTTAAATTTGACGTTATGAATCTAAAGAACCAAAAGTATAGGTCTAATTAGGTTAAGTTCTGGCTTTTCGATCTATTGGTTGTCAGAGCCATCTACAATTTTCTAGTCAGCGAGTAAATCTCGTCAACAATAGAATTGCGGTAGAGTCGGAGAGGCCTGGTAATGAATAACTGATTGTTGCACGCATGTGGTGTTGGTTGCGTGCTAAGTGCGAAATTCAGCAACTGTGGTAATGATAGTGTATGAGGTGGAGGTTATTGAGCTTATATCTTACATATGTGGTGATTACATTTAAATTTTACATTTACATGTTTTTATAAAAAGACATTCACTTTTACATTATTTACACTTTACTTGCACATTTTACATGTACGTGTTGTGTTTCATGAATGTGTGTAATAATACGGTGTTGTTGTGTGTGCTGGTATTATTTTATACCCTCGTGTAATTCCTCAAATAATATGAGTAGAGTTTGATAGGGGAGTTTATGTTTGAGTCTACGTGGTGTAATGTTATTGTAAGTTTGTGTGATATTTTTGATTAGTGTGTTTGAATTTACATGTGTGTATTCGTTGAATTTTTGTGATGTTTGTTGAATGTAGTCTTTGATGTGTTATGTTGGTTTCAGTATGTAGTTGTGTAATGTGGGTGTATTTTCCAGAGCTGGTGGCCAATCGAAGGCACTTTTTCTGGAGGCGCTGCAACGCTATATTTGCAGTGTTTGAGGCGCTGCACCAAACTGGGGCTGTGTACATGCGTATGGGGCGGATAAAATCTGTGTAGATGAGTAATTTATTTTTATGTTTTAAGGAACTCTTTTTAACTAGGAGTGCTTGTTTTTCATATGGTTTGCTTGATGTGTTGGCCATGTGAGACTGTTCTGTTTTAGTGAATCCCTAGGTATTTTACTTTATTGGTGGGTGTGATTTTATGTGTATTGATTTCAAGTGGTGTGATAACTTTAGTGCTTGTGAATTTACGTGTAGAGACTATGGCTTTGGTTCTACTTTCGTAGATTTTAATTTTCCTGTGACCCCAGTATGCTTGTAAAATATTTATTTGAATTTGTATTTGCTTAGCGGCTACTTGCGTATGATGTAAGTGTCAATATATGGCGGTGTCGTCGGCGTATGGTGCCATGTGTGTTGTCAAGAAAGTTGGGATGTCGCTTATGAATAGGTTGAACAGGATAGCCCGAAGGACGCTGCGTTGGGGTATTCCCGCTACTACGGGATTAGGATTCGAAATTTCGCGGTTAATTTTGACTCTTAGGGTTCGGTTCGTAAGGTTGGAGTACAATAACTTGGTAATGTTAGGGTCAGAGTACGACTTGCACAGTGAGCAGACGTGTATACTTAGACAGCTAGTGTATTCCACAAAGACAATAAGTTTTTTTTTATAAACAAATAGTTATAAACAAAATCAAATAAAGCAGTACATGAGTGAAAAACAAAAGCAATTTACAAACGGAACGAAAAAAACAAACTAAAACGACCCGTTAGTCTGTTCGACATAGGGACAAACAACTTCCAAAAGAAGAAGGTGCTACAGAAACCACCCCGCAAGTTCAGAAGCTGTCTCTAAAGAGAGGAACACGTTCCCGGGAGATTTTCAGCCAACCGAACTCGACTTCTGCTTCCACAGCAGTCACTTCTGACAAAATGGGCACTACACTCTCACCGACATCAACCACAACAACTACAAATACAGACAGCAAACAACACAAAAAAAAGGTGAGCGACCTGCTCGCCACCCGGACCATAAACAAACTCACATTAAACACACAGACAAACACAAAACAGACAGAATCAACACCAGCCAGAGTAAGATTGCGTTCCGTGGACGACGAAAACCCGAGGGTATTTAAGCACCCTAAACGAACCGCCAAACCCAAAGCGGAGTTGCCCAAAAAAGAAACTAACACTAAAAACAAATTCCAACCACTAACAGACACAGACGAAACTAAACACGAAGAAAAAACAGAGGCAGACACAACCTCGCACCCCAAACCACAAAAACCAACCCGGGATTAGCAAAAACCCCAACGAAGTGAGAAATTACATGCAAAAACACGCGACTAACGGCTACCACTACAAATACTCGAAAATTAACACTAACATCTACATACACGACGTGAACGAAAGACGAAAAATTATCACTGACATGAACAATGACGACGAATTTCATTACTAAACATACTCGAACCGAACCCCAAAAACCCATGCCTTTGTCAGCCGAGGGCTCGACAACGACCCGACGACCGAAGAAGTAACCACGGAACTACATGACAATAACATATAGATGTACAAGGTATTTAAATTGAGGAATACAATGCGCCCCCTATATCTATTAACAGTTGGAAACACGCACACGGTGACCCAATTCAACTCCGATACCAAATACCTCATCCACACGAAAGTAGTGTGGGAGAGGCACATCAACCAAAAACGGCTCATCCAGTGCCACCGTTGCCAACAGTAGAGGCATGCAACAACAAACTGCGACTGCCACCAAAATGCATGAAATGGGCAAAAGACCACATGACTTCGACTTGCACAAAGACGAAGGACTCCCCCGCCACCTGCGCAAACTGCAAAAGAAACCAACCGGCGAACTGCGTTATTTGCCCAGTCTACGGGGCACCTATCCGACAACATGACGAAAAAAAACTAATAAACAAACAAAACAAATTGGGCAAAGAAAAACATAAATGCCCCTCTATCTAACACTAACCACTAAAAACCCCGTCCCCACACAACGCTACTTTTACCAACCCCGCTCGCCGACCAAGTCAAACTAACCCAGCAAAATCTCTCCTCGCTCCCAATAACCAATCAACCGTCTCACCGCCAACCCCAAACCCCACAACATTCCCAAGACAGCAACAACAACATGGACGACGTAACCAACCTATTTACAGAAATGAACAGACTGAACGAATTAATAAATATCAAAAACATGATACGTGCTCTGAAGGACATAAACAACGCTCTTGAAAAGGCTACAAATATGCAACAACAATTTACCGTATTCATGAATTTCACGCAAAATGTACACCTATACAATATTTAAAGACAAATAAACATTGAACGTCAGCTTATGGAACGCTAACGGAATACTGGGTAAGGTAGGGGAGATCAAACAGTACATGATCACACACAACATACACATCTTGACACTAAACGAAACAAAACTCACACCCACATGTGAACTCACAATACATGCATACACTACCTACAGAGCTGATAGGCCACTGCAAGGACTGGTACTGGCTGGTGGCGTACCAATTTTAATTAAACACAACGTACCACATACACTATTAGAACCAATACAATAGAAACACTTAGAATAAAACTAACATACAACACCATAATCACTACAGCATACAACAGACCAATAAACAACATTATAAACGCCGATCTGACAACCCTATTACACAAAAACGAAACACTAGTGGTGAGAGATCTGAACGCAAGACAAACAAACTAGGACTGCATCAGAAACAACACAAGCGGGCACACTCAACAGAAACACAAACTCACACGTCGTTATCAATTTGCATCCACATACACCAACACACTACCCACAAAACGCAACAACGCCTTCCACAATCGATATCATAAACAACAAAAGAGTCACTAACATCACCCCTCCTGGATCCGTCCCAGAACTCAAATCAGACCATAACGCAATCATCCTCATCTTACACAATAAGCAAATATACAACAGAACAAAAATCATCACATCGTTAAAACACACCCACTGGCAACACTTCTGCCACAAACTAGACAAACACAGCACAATAAACAACAACATAAATACAACCCAAGCCATAGACACAGAAGTACACAAATTTACACAATCAATAAATACATCCAATCGCGAACACGCACACCACATAAAAATAAAAACACACACACTTCACCTGCCTCAACACATATAAAACACTATCACACAACGAGACAACATAAGAGGACAATGGCAGAGGACCCGCCTCCCCCAATACAGACAACACCTCAACACCATGAATTCTATAATACAAAATATAACAAGAAAACAACAGAACACAACCTGGTCCCACAAAGTTTCCTCACTAAACACAAATGCCAACTCCCTCTAGCGGATCACCAAAAATCTTAAAAATCAATATACCCCAATTCCTACAGTCACACTAACTAACACAACCACAGCGGCTTCTGATTCTGAAAAGGCAGAAGCCATAGCTAGTGAACTAGCAAATGTACATGTAATCGAAACAGCACACTCAAGAACACGAGCAGATTTTTCAAGAAACACAACCCTTCTTAAGAACAACACACAGAACAACAAATAAAATCCTCTCCAAACTCCGAACTAACCCCACAGAACTATACCAAATAATCCACACCTTACCAAATCGCAAAGCTCCTGGACCACACCATAAAGAAAACCTAGCCCTCAAAAACCTATCACGGAAATCTATCATACAGTCAGCGCATATCATCAATTTCATCATTAAACTGCACCATTTTCTAGCTGCATGGAAGAATTCCATTGGCCATCCCATCCTAAAACCAAAAAAACCCACAACACCCAGGTAGCTATCGACCGATAAGTCTCCTTAACACCTTATCCAAACTAACCGAAAAGGTTATCCTATCCCGGATAGACGATATCGACACTGGACGAAAAATTACCCCCGACATCCAGTTTGGATTTAGGGCAAGGCGCAACACTGTACAACAAGTCTGCAGGATCGCAACCGATATCGCTACCCAATTTAACCTGAACATAGTAACAGGAATGGCCCTGCTAGCCATCGAAAAAGCTTTCTACAAGCTCTGGGTAGTAGGGCTCATTGCCAAACTAATAAGAACCCAGTTTCCCCCAATCCTAATAAAACTCATCCACTCCTACTTAACTGATAGCTAGATCCAAACCATAATAAATAACACACTATCATACTCAAAACCCATAATGGCAGGTGTCCTCTCAAGGCAGCGTCCTTGGACCCAAACTATTCAACTTGTACCTAAGCGACTTCCCCACATTCCCAAACACGAACACCGCTCTGTACGCAGACGACTCAGCCATCTACGCGCAATCGTTCAGTACGCAGGTGGCAGGCGGCAGTTACAAATACACGTAGATATCTTACAACGCTACTGAGAGAAGTGATAAACTAAAATCAACGCCACTAAAACCGAAACCATTGTCTTCTCACGCAAAATCATATGAAACAATGTCCTCACACCCATAAAAATACACAACCTAAAAAGCATACCAACGAATACTGTGAAATACCTGAGAACACACCTACACCAAACATTACGCCACGGCCCACACAAATCACAGGCGATAAGAAAAGCCCAACAAGTCATTAAAAACCTATACTGCCTCCTAGTACCAAGCAGTTCCCTCTCAACCAAAAACAAAATCCTATAATATACCGCTATCATTCACTCCACATTTACAAACGAATCCCCAGTCTGGTGTAATGATTCGGTAACCTCACTACTCCATAGTAACGTCTCCAGAATAAAATCCTACGCTTGGGCATCAGCTCTGGACGGTACACAGGCATAGCACACCTACAAGAAAATACAAACATCCCATACGTAAAACACTATATAGAACATTTAGCACAAACATTTTACAAAACAAAGTTAAAATCAAGTTCTTTTACAAAACACATCCCTAAACTACGAAACGACAACACTACAATAACATTAAAACATAAGCTCCCTTATCAAACACTACCCATATTTTCGGAAAGCCGCCTTGAGCCGAACACTAAACACAGTCACACACAACAACACTGCAACACACAACACTATTTATCAATATACTACAACAAAGCCAACTACAAATACATAACATACCGCATTAATTAAATGTCCATATAATCATCAAAACCGTAAATTTTTTTTTAATTTAGTTTAGTTAGTAACTAAGTTTAAGTTGAAATGCCATGCATTTGTAGCCAGCTGCTGCTAGCCGCCTACATATACATATACTTTTGGTCACCATTGTTGCAATGTTTACTTGGTGACCAAAGAAAAATAAAAACAACCAGTCAACATCAATACACCGACCAGACCACAGGTCAAATAAAAAGCAAAATAAATATAAATATCTTTCTTATTTTTTGGTCTTCAAAATTTAAAGTGAGATTTGAATTTAGCTAAACATTTTACTACTCCAGTGTTTTCACTTTTCACACATTTTTACATGGTTTTTTGGGCGTGAAAATTTTTTTTATTCATTGGGTTGCAATGGATGACCAGGGTGACATTCCCTCCCCAATCATCGCTACGACGACGTTCAAGCTACCGACTTTTTGGGCGTTAGATTCAGAATTATGGTTTGCACAAATAGAAGCTCGTTTTACAAACCATCATGTCATTTCGCAAAAGAACAAATTCAAACGCGTAATTGCATCTCTCGATCCCCAATACGCAAGTGAAATACGTGACCTTATAATTCATCCTCCTATCAACAATTGTTATGGCAAGTTGAAGTCTGAACTCATCAAACGCACCACCGCTTCGGAGAAGAGACGACTACAAGCGCTCCTTTCTTTGGAAGGCATCGGCGAGCAAAAACCTTCACATCTCTTACGTTCCATGAAGCAGTTATTGGGTGACAAGACCATTGACAAGTCCATCCTTCAAGAACTTTTTCTACAGAAACTTCCATACAATTCACAGATGATTCTGGCAGCTTCCGGAGACGTTACGCTGGAAGAAAAGGCGACTCTTGCAGACAAGATCGCAGAAGTAGCCCAGACGTCAGTTTCAACAGTTACCCCTTTGGAAACAGAAATATCAATTTTGAGGAAAGAAGTATTAACCATTAAGAAGTTGTTGGAAGAAGGCAAGCATAACAAGTCCAATTTACCAATTTCGACGAAGGAACATCAAGATTCTGGGTACTGCTGGTACCATTTCAACTTCAAGGACAGAGCCAAGAAATGCATTTCCCTCTGCAAATTGATTGGAAATTCGGGAAACGCTTTCCCCAGCAATCGTTTACGACTAGATTTGCCGGAATTTCATACTCAAGTCGTTACTGCCAGCAAATTCCACAACTTTTTTTATTAATGATAAAATTTCAAAAATGTCATTCCTTGTCGATACTGGTGCAGAGGTTAGCATTATTAAACCTACATACCCATTACAAACAAAAAAACGATTATTAACACTTCAGGCAGCAAATAACACTTATATACATACTTATGGCGAGAAATTACTTAATTTGGATTTCGGTTTTTCTAATAAGTTTAGATGGCTTTTTATTATTGCAGATGTCAAACATACAATTATAGGTATTGATTTTCTTAAACATTACAACCTTTTAGTTGACGTTTCGCGAAAATGATTTGTCGACTCATCAACGAATTTCAATATAAAAATGTGCCCAACAAATGTGAGTTCAATTACTCCCATTTTTTTAAATAACACAGAAAATTGCCCATTCAAGGGATTATTAGCAGAGTTTCCATGCATTACTCATCCAACTTACGCCGAAAGCGATATTTTGACAAAAGGTTCACCTGTTTTTGCAAGGGCTCGTAGATTAGCTGTAGATCGTTTAAAAATTGCCAAACAAGAATTTGAACAAATGCTAGAATTAGGAATTATCAGACCTTCTTCTAGTAATTGGTCTTCCCCTTTGCATATGGTACCTAAAAAGACACCTGGAGATTGGCGTCCTTGTGGCGATTATCGCGCATTAAACGCACAGAAACCAAATATGATACATTTAGTAGAGAACTTCTTGCAATTTTTCTATGTGTTAAAAAATTTCGTTATTTTCTAGAAGGTCGCACATTTCACATTCTGACAGATCATAAACCACTCATTTTCTCTTTGGCAAATAAAACAGATAATTATTTGCCAAGACATATCCCGGTAAATACAATGTTGTTGCTGATACTCTTTCACGTATTGAAGTAAATACATTTAATTTCGATAATGCTATTGATTACAAGAAACTATGTTCAGCACAACAACTTGATAAAGAATTCAATCACTTTCAACACTCTTTATCAACATCACTCATTTTAAAAGAAATCTATGTGTCTACCCAAAACATATCTATCGTTTGTGATATTTCTACTGGTAAACCTAGACCTTTCATTCCTCAACAACATCGTAAAGAAATTTTTAACATTTTACACACCCTATCACATCCTGGAGTTAAAGGAACTGCACAATTAATAAGTTCTCGTTTTGTCTGGCCAAATATGAAGAAAGATATAAAAATCTGGACAACTTCATGTTTGGCTTGTCAAAAATCAAAAATTCAAAGACATACTTTTTCTCCTTTATCAACATTCGCCATAACTGATAAACGTTTTGATATGATACACATTGATATCGTTGGTCCATTACCAATTTCACAAGGTTATTCTTACATTTTAACATGTATTGATCGTTTCACACGATGGCCTGAAGCTTGTCCATTGGTAAATATTACAGCGGAAACTTTAGCTAATAGTTTTTTTAATTGTTGGATTTCTCGTTTTGGTGTTCTATCATCTGTTACAACAGATCACGGAACCCAATTTGAATCTAAATAATTTAATCAGCTACTTACTTTTCTGGGAACTAAGAGAATTAGAACCACAGCCTATCATCCAATTGCAAATGGTATAGTAGAACGTTTTCACAGACAGCTAAAAACTTCTATTAAAGCTCACAACTCCAAAAACTGGGTAAATATTCTACCAGTTGTTCTATTAGGCATTCGATCAGCCCTTAAAGAAACCATTAATTGTAGTGCAGCAGATTTAGTTTACGGCACAAGTTTGAGCCTCCCAGGTGAATTTTTTAATAACAACGAGCCACCTATACCAGATATTGAAATACCAATATTTTTATCAAATTTAAAAACCTCGATGCAAAAATTAAAAGCTATTGCTCCGAAAGCACATTCGAGAAAAGTTTTTATGCATACAGACTTATTTAAATCCTCGCATGTTTTATTTTATAACACTTTCGCTACACCATTATCGACAAGTGTTCGATTTTCAACTATATTTTTTTTCATGTTAAAAACAATATACCAAATGTCAATATTTATTAAGCATCATTCTTTTGTATTTACCTATTCTTCACCTAATGACGTCAAACATTTATTTGAATAGGTAATTCCATTTTTGATTGTGTCAACTCAAAACACATTGTTCAAACAAATTTAGATAATAGCTTACTCACAACCCTTTATAACTCTAGTTATTATTTAAATTTTGTTTACATGTTTTGAGACGATTATACACTTTCAAACTTATACATCTTCTACAATATTGATATTTTTATTATATTTGTTTTATTTTTAGTTATTTTGTTAGAGATATTTTGTTATTTTGTGTGTATACTCCTTGATCCTTTTCTAGGAGGGGGTAATGAAGCCGGCTGCTGCTAGCCGCCTACATATACATATAACTTTGGTCACCATTGTTGCAATGTTTACTTGTCGACCAAAGAAAAATAAAAACAACCAGTCAACATCAATACACCGACCAGACCACAGGTCAAATAAAAAGCAAAATAAATATAAATGTCTTTCTTATTTTTTGGTCTTCAAAATTTAAAGTGAGATTTGAATTTAGATAAACCTTATAGCTAAACATTGAAATATGTTTTTGATCCCCCTTTTCCCATAAAACACAATCCTAACACAAAAATGTACCCCAAACAGTAACACAAGCAATAATATATTGTTAAAGCATACAACGCAAAAAACACACATACTCAGATATACACTCTCTTTGTAAACTCTGACAAAACCAGCCATGTTGTCCAAGCCTTATTTTGTAAGATAATAATGTATTTTATTCAAAATACTAAAGAAAATTCAAAATGGAAATGGTTGGTTAAGAAAGGTATTTGTTATATGTCTTGGTGGGATTGGTGGTTTGGACGTCAGGGTGTTTACCGGTCTTTCTTGGTATTTTAAAGGCCCTAAGATGGCCTTTTTCGGCCCTTGGCCGTTTGGGTTCTACAAAAAATGTTTGCATGCTAAATAGGTCTGGGTGGCCGCTTGTACTGGGTTATGGGTTGGTGTGGGTCGGGGTACGGACCTTTGGGGTGGGTCTTCTTCCATATCTGTGGTGAAGCCATTGTTTTCGAGTTACCTCTGGAAGAAGTCGAACGTACTGTCCGACGAGGAGGCAGAAGATGGAGTTCCTGCAGGTTGGGAATCTCATGGTATCATGGGTTGGTTTTTGATGATCTATCTCCGGAGTCTTGCCCTAAGTTCGTGTTTTGACTGCAGTTGAATGTTTCTTCGGTGGTAGACCTCTCCGCTGTTATAGACTAGGCTTTAAACAACAGATTTCCGTTTTGAACAATAAATGTTTATAAATAATTTTAATATCCCTGCCAAAAGAACAATTTCTTCGTCTACGCCACACATAGAATTCAAATTTGAGATAAATTCATCGGTTCACTCGTCGTGGGCTTCGTTACTCAAGTGGTAGAGCAGTGTAGCTTAAATCCATATTTCTGAGTCTTTTTTTTTTTATTGTTTAATTAAGTTCAGAACGGAAATCCGTGGTTTGAAACATAGTTTTTAACTACGGAAACGTCTGTGACTGAAGAACCATTTAAACTGGGCAAGACTCCGGAGAGCAATCATCAAAAACAAGTCCATGACACCAGGGGAATACCTTCCTGCAGGGACTCCATCTTCTGCCTCCTCGTCGGACAGCACGTACGACTTCCACAATAGATTCACCACAGATATGAAGGAAGACCCACCCCAAGGGTCCGCACCCCGACCCAAACCAACCAACAAACCAGTACAAGCGGCCATCCATACAAAGTTAGTGAACTATTTGGCATGCAAAATTTTTTTGTAGAACCCAAATGGCTGATCTAAAGGCCTTTAAAATACCAAAATAGACCGGTGAGCACCCTGCCGCCAAAACCACAAATCCCCTCCCAAGACAGATAGTAAATACCCATCTTAACAAAGTTATTGCACTTCTATATTACGAACCAAATTCTAAGAGTCCAAATTAATCGCGAAATTTGAAATCCTAATCCCGTAGTAGCGGGGATACCCCAACGCAGCGTCCTTGAGGCTATCCTGTTCAACCTATTCATAAGCGACATCCCCACTATCTTAAAAACACACACGGCACCATACGCCCACGACACAGCCATATATTCACACTCATTTTATGAGCAAGTAGCCACTATGCAAAGACAAATTCACATAAATATTTTACAAGCGTACTGGAGCCACTGGAAAATTAAAATTAACGAACGTAAAACCGAAACCATAATCTTTACACGTAAATTCACTAACACTAAAGTAATCACACTACTTGATATCAATAAACATAAGATCACACGCACCAACACAGTAAAATACCTAGGGATTCATTAACACAGAACACTCTCACATGGCCAGCACATCAAGCAAACCATATCGAAAACATGCACCGTCAATCGAAACCTATATCCACTCCTACTTAAAAACAGTTCCCTAAAATATAAAAATAAATTCCTCATCAACACAGATTTTATTCGCCCCATACTCATGTACACAGCCCCAGTTTGGTGCAGCGCTTCAAACACTGCAAATATAGCGTTGTAGCGCCTCCAGAAAAAGTGCCTTCGATTGGCCACCAGCTCTGGAAAATACACCCACACTACACAACTACACACTGAAACAAACATCACAAAAATTCAACGAACACACACAAGTAAATTCAAACACACTAATCAGAAATATCACTCAAACCTGCAATAACAGCACACCACGTAGACTCAAACATAAGCCCCCTATCAAACTTTAACCATATTTTTTGAGGAATTACACTAGGGTATAACATAATACCAGCCCACACAACAACACCGTACTATTACACACATTCACTAAACACAACACGTACATGTAAAATGTGCAAGTAAAGTGTAAATAATGTAAAAATGAATGTCTTTTTGTGAAAATATGTAAATGTCAAATTTAAATGTAATCACCACATATGTAAGATATAAGCTCAATAACCTCCACCTCATACACTATCATTACCACAGTTGCTGAATTTCGCACTTAGCACGCAACCAACACCACATGCGTGCAACAATCAGTTATTCATTACCAGGCCTCTCCGACTCTACCGCAATTCTATTGTTGACGAGATTTACTCGCTGACTAGAAAATTGTAGATGGCTCTGACAACCAATAGATCGAAAAGCCAGAACTTAACCTAATTAGACCTATACTTTTGGAGCTCTGATAAAAACCGACAACGTTATCCGCATTAGTTCTATGGACAAACAAAACAATAAAAGCAAATTTAAAATTAATGAAAAGAAAAGAGCGTACATCCAAAGGCTCTGGGTTCGATCCCCGGCGAGGCCCGATTAATTTTTCTCAAAATCTTAATAATCATCAATATATATATATATATATATATATATATATATATATATATATATATATATATATATATAATTATATATATATATATATATATATATATATATATATATATATATATATATATATATATATATATATATACATATATATATATATATATATATATATATATATATATATTATATATATATATATATATATATATATATATATATATATATATACATATATATATATATATATATATATATATATATATATATATATATATATATATATATATATATATACATTGTTAGAGTTTTTCGGACGAGAAGGGCGCGCGGGAGTGCGTAATATTTGAAGACGGTATTCTTGAGAATTGACAGCCAAACTCTTGACTTAATTTATTACTGACACTACCCATAGAAAAACATATGCATCGCATTATGCTACCCTAGCTCTGATTTTAGCATCATTCTTTGTTTGCAAGTCAAACCAGAAATTTTTT
>OX122900.1:16716082-16746082 GCA_944738965.1 Nebria brevicollis | reverse complement strand
ATACAATAATCTAAAATTTATGGTTATCATGCTGATCATTAATTAAAAACATCTGCAGTAGGATGTACCATATAACCCTTATCCATATATACTGGAAAAGCTGCCGAACTTTATCCGAACCGAAATTTTTAATATACAGATCGCCATACTAGAATGATTGGACCGACCCACAGTGTCACCAAACACCGAAAAGCTGGTCAAAATAATAAAGAGGTCTTCAATTGGTACGAAATTTGGTAATGGGAGTTTTTGCTGTAACTGCTTAGGAATCCAAGATCAAAATAATTTTTTTATATACGAGTAACCTAATTTTTATTTACAATCTGTCTTCAGTAAAACTTATAGTTAGATGTACAAAAATACATTGGCATGTAGAGGTTGCTATCTTGTGATAGTCCTCTTCTTATTCTAGATTAGGTGCTAATTGTGTCAATGTTGGTGACTATCTCTAGTCACCTTGTCGGGAATTTACTAACTGGTTTCTTTTCTATCGACTATGCATTGTAAGAGGGTGACTGGGGTGGTCACTTCCCCTCTTATATACTCGGGTTCTTGCCAAATAGACGTTTAGGGTAAGGAAGAGAAAGGGGTGGTCACTAGACTACCACGGTGTCGATATAGCGTAGTTGGTTTATATTAAATGTCCATGATACAATGCGGTGGAACAACCTGCCTATCGTTGTCCGCATAGAGTTCTTATATAGCCAAGTCAAACTGCTGACATAACAATATGCGATATATTGTTATTTATACATTGCGGTAGGTTGACCTAGTAACTTTACGGAAGGTAATATTATTATGATGTTTCAGCATAACATTTGCAATGCTTACATTCCTCCCCCCTTTAAAAATTTGCTACCCTTGGGAGCATAATTTACTCATAAGTTCGCGATCCAATTTTGCTGGACTATATATGAACCCCTTACAGTGTTATATTTTCCTTAATTTACTCATTCTAATCCACCTGATACTGGAGTGGGCGCTTGATGTAGATTATCCCGTTACTTTTTCCTATTGATTGGCGGATGACCATATCCAGGGCTGTTCTGTTACCGGCCCTCTACTTCGGGTATGGATTCTACTAAGAGACAAGTGTTGAGGAGCGAGTGTATGGCTTTCTTCTGCTTCTAACTGCCTGTGCATTGCTTCTAATTCTACCGTGATTGGTGCTTTTCTTTTCTCGACTTGAGTTGAGCTCTCCATTCCTATTTCTTCTTCTTGAACCTCTTCGATAACTGCTTTAAATGGTTTGAGCCTATTCACATGTACTACCATATTCCTTTTCCCAGTTTCCTCAACAATTCTGTAATTCACTGCACTCAGTTTTTCTTTTATTTGGTACGGCCCTGTCCACGGTTTTACTAATTTTTTTTGATGTCCCTGCTAGTTGTATTTTGGTCGGATCATGAAAATATACTCGGTCTCCTATTTCAAAATTTGTTTGTTCGGCTTTTTTATTAAATTGCTTGTTTCGCTGTTCAGTTAGCTCCTTCTATTTTGATTTTACTCGTTCAAACACAATTCGCATTCTTTCTCTTACTTCGGCCGCATAGTTGTCATCATAATCGTAGCTTAGCGTTCTTGGTCGTGATATGTCATCATAGGGAATCTCCATATCTCTGCCATGCATAATGAAGAATGGTGTCTCCCCTGTCGACTTGTGTACTGCTGATCTATATGCCATGAGAACATATGGTAGCCATTCGTCCCAATCGGTTTGATCTCGGCTTATGAAATGGGACAACATATCTTTAAACACTCTATGGCTCTTTTCGATCACTCCATTTGTTTGAGGGCGGTATGCTGTTGTTTGCTGTTTCTCAACGTTGAATAATTTGCACACTTCTTTCATAATATTCGAGATAAAATTTTTCCCTTGATCAGTTAAAAGTTGCCTTGGTGCTCCGTGTCTGGCAATAATCTCTTTTGCAAATATCCTTGCTATCGTTTCTGCTGTTTGGTCTGGGATCGCAAATGCTTCTGGATACTTGGAAAAATGGTCTTGGAACGTCAAGATGTATTTGTTCCCTTTCCTGGATGTGACTAATGGACCTACAATACCCATTGACGTCCTTTGAAATGGCGCAGTTATCTGTTGGAACACTTGCAGTGGGGCTGGTTTTAGGTTTGATGGTGACTTCCTCTCATTGCATGAATGACATTTATCACAATATTCTTTTATCTCCGTGTTCATATTCTTCCACCAAAATTTGTCTTTAATTCTTTTTAGTGTTTTCTCGTGTGCCTGATGGCCTGCATACGGCAGATTGTGATAGTCGTGTATCACTTGGAACCACATCTCTTTGGGTATGACTAACTTGTGATTTCTCTCTTCTCCTGTTTTTTCTTTAAATTTTAATCCTTCTTCGTCCTGGAAGAAACCTTCTTTTGATGTGAGTTTCCTGATTTCTTCGTCATTTCCTTGCAGCTTCTTAATTTTATCTCTGTCCCAGATCAGTAAATATATATTATCTGTGTTTGTCATTGAATTAATTGTTATAATGGTAAATTTTCGTCCGTACAGATAGCAGCGATAGTGTTTCACACCCCAAATTATAGCTAGACACTCTCTTTCTGACGTGTCGTAGTTTGTTTCCGCCTTGTTCAACTGCCTGCTTGCAAATGCAATTGGTCTTTCGTATCCGTTCTGCTTCTGACTGAGAATTGCACAAGCTGCTAATCCACTTGCGTCTGTTGACAAGATGAATTCTTTATTAAAGTCTGGGTGCGCTAATAACGATTCTGTGCATTATGCTTCTCGTAATGTTTCAAATGCTTCCTGGCAATCTTTGGTCCATGTAAATTCTTCATCCTTCTTTGTTAATTGCGTTAATGGGACTGCAGTTTTAGCAAATCTTGTTATGAATCTCCGGTAGAAGCCTACTAGTCCTAGGAATGCCCTTATTTCCTTCACAGATTTTGGTATTGGATAGTTTCTGATTGTAGAAATTTTTTCTGGTTCCGGCTTCTTCCGTGTTGACTTATCACATGCCCTAGGTACTTCGTTTCACATTTTAAGAATTTACATTTATTCGGTTGTAATTTTAAATTTGCTTTTCGCAGACGGTCGAAAACTTTAGTCAATCTTGCAATGTGATCTGCTGTGCCTTCTCCTTTAAATATAATCACATCATCCAGGTATACTAAACATCTTTCTCCGGTTAATCCTGCCAGTGCACTATTCATTAATCTTTGGAATGTGCTTGGTGCGTTTGCTAGTCCAAACGCCATTTTCGTGAACTGGTAGTGTTGACCCCCGGTGGTGAATGCCGTTTTTTCCTTGTCGTTTTCTTCTAATTCTACTTGCCAGTAACCTGACGCTAAGTCCAGCGTCGTAAATAAATTCGCGTTGCCTAGTTGGTCGAGCGTTTCCTGCATGTTTGCTACCGGGAAGTGATCTTTTTTTGTTACTTCATTCAGGCCTCTGAAGTCTATGCAAGCCCTTATCTTGTTTTCTCCTTTTTCCGATTTTTTTGGTACGATTACTACTGGTGAGGACCATGGGGAATCCGATGGCTCGATTACCTCTTCTTCTAACATTTTTGCTTATTCCTTCTGCATTAGTTCTTTTTGACTGAATGGGACCCTATATGCAGTTTTTGCGATTGGTGGTACTTCTTTCGTTATTATTTTATGTTTTACTTTATGCGTACACCCCAGTTTTGCACCTTTTAGTAGAAAAATATCCTTGTACTCCTATAGTATGCTTATCATTTGCTCTTTTGTATTTTCATCGAGATGTTCTAAATCACTTCCAGTTTGTGTGGTTCACTTTGCTGCATGCTGTCCCATTGTATTTCCATGGTATTATCCTCCTCATCTTTCGTTGGTTTTTCCCAATTACAATTACATATGTTGTGGATTATATCACATTGGTTCCTTGTTTTCTCTGGTACTTCTCGTCTTTCCGTATTTCTATTTTCCTGGCGTGCAATCTTCATTATACGTTCGTTGATACGTTGCAGCTCCATTCTTTTAACTTGTACTTCATCCTGTTTTCTTGAAACTCTTGCATGACTGTATTCGTTGATTATTTCGATTAAATTAGCTAAACATTCTACTTCCTTGGTCTCCATTTCTCTTAACCTCTTGTCTACGAATTCTGTTAGATTTTGCTTATTTTCTGTCTGACCCTCGAACACTTCTGCCCCTCCAATTACGGTTCTCTTCAGAATTGTCACTGTGGTGTTCGCTATGTTTATCAATCGGATAGGTATCACTTTTTCGCTCTTGTTTAGTACCCTGGCAGCCATGAGGCCGTATATGTTTGTTTCTTCTGGTTCGATTAATAATTCTTTACCTGGCTTGCAAAGTTTTTGGGTAGCGTGGCATACATATTCACTTCTTGGCGGAATTTTTATTTCTTCTTTTACCCTGACCTTATTTTCTGCTGATACTGTTAATTCCTTGTATCTTTCTTGACCTGTATCAACATTGTTTTTATATTCTGTCTGCGTTGCTATTTCTGTGGTAACCTTGCTGATGCTACATTTCGCGTCCGTGTTTATGTTCGCTATGCTGTGCTCAGCGAAAATTTTTATAAACGTATTTCCAAGCGTGATGCAATTTGTTTGGTAATTTATCTTAGCTTTGTATTGTTCCAAAAAATCCCGGCCAAGTAGTCCATCTGCTTCCAATGCCAGTTCGTTTGGACAGATTACGTAGTCGAACGGAAAATCATTGTTGTTTTTCTTAAATTGTACCCTCGATGTTCCTTTGTAGGTTAGCTCTCCCCCTAATATTGACGTTAATGTGCCAATACATTGCCTTCTTATTCGGTGTTTTTCTTCGGATGCTTCCTTTACTAGTGAGATAGCTGATCCTGTGTCTATTAATAGCCTTAATGGTCTGTTGTTTACTTTTAGTATGACGAGATTAGCTATGTCGTTTGGTTGTCTACTGTTTATGTTTGGTACTATTAATCTTCTCCATTTTGTGAATCTGTTGACCCCTCGCGTTGGTAGCCGGACGAAAGGCTTAAGGTGTTTTAAATTACATCTGTTTCCTTGACTCCTGTAATATGTATTACTTTGCTTATGGTACTGATTTCCGCTTGTATTCAAAACCCTTGCGTGACACCCTACTGCAATGTGTCCTGATTTACCGCAGCGAAAACAGTTCTGGTTGTACCTACAATTTTTCTGTATGTGGCCCCTCCTTTTGCATTTAAAACATTGTATTTCTCTTCTGCCCTGATTTCGGTATCTTGATGTTTGTATATTCGTGGTTGGAGATTTGGTTATTCTGACGGCATTGATTTCTATGGATTCCGTCGCTTCTGCCATTTGTGTTCGCTCCTCTCTTTCTGCAATTTCCACGGCACCTTCGAATGTCAAACTTGCCGTTACTTCCATTATTGTTCTGGTGTATATTCTGATGTGTGGCAGCAATCCTGATTTAAATTGTGTCAATACTAAATTTGAAGATACTATTTCTGGTGCATTGCTGTTTGGTTGCATTATTTGAGACATCAAGTCCTTTCTCAGCTCTTCCTTGTACTTCCGTAACTTGTCAGCAAATTCTCGTACTGTTTCGTCTCCCGCCTGTGTACATTGTACTATTAGCCGGTAGATTTGACCCAGTAATCTTGGTGGTTCAAATCTCATTAATACTGCCTTTTTTATATCTTTGTACCTTACGTTCTCTTTTTGTAGGTCCGGCCGTTGTGATACGAAATCATAGGCTTCTCTTCCTATGCGTAATAGCAATATTGCTACGGTTTGCTGTTCTGACCAACCTTCTAACATTGCTCGGAATTCAAGTTTCTCGAAATATTGGCTCGTATCTTTCCCTGTGAGTTGCTCCACTGTGTTAGCTACATTGCCGTATGTCATTCTTGGACATCTTAGTGTTACCGTACTCTCTCCAGTGCCTCCCATTCTGTTTGTTGTTTCTTACCCAGTCGCGATCAGCCCAGATAACTGGCTGATCTTTATTCGGCACAAAAATCCGTAAACCGCTGCCACCAATGTAAGAGGGTGACTGGGGTGGTCACTTCTCCTCTTATATACTCGGGTTCTTGCCAAATAGACGTTTAGGGTAAGGATGAGAAAGGGGTGGTCACTAGACTACCACGGTGTCGATATAGCGTAGTTGGTTTATATTAAATGTCCATGATACAATGCGGTGGAACTACTACTTGTCGTTGTCCACATAGAGTTCTTATATAGTCGGTCAAACTGCTGACATAACAATATGCGATATATTGTTATTTATACATTGCGGTAGGTTGACCTAGTAACTTTACGGAAGGTAATGTTATTATGATGTTTCAGCATAACATTTGCAATGCTTACAGCATGACCAGTCGGGAATTAACTAGGTGGCTTATTTCTGTCGCCTCTGCAGTACGGATATGATGACTCTAAAATCATTTAAATTGTTAGTTAGATTTATTAGGTAGGTCAAGTATGTTATCACGTTTTAAGCGGTTTTTTTTATTTTCCCTGTCAGCTAATTAATTGCTCAAGTATTCGGATGCGTAAGTAATCTGCTATGATATTTCTTACTCAAGCTTTTAATTTCTTCTATCACTGTCACTACGGAGAGATCGCGGTGAATTATGGCGTTGTTGATGAACCATAGTGCATTAAGGACAAAGCGGAACACTTTGGACTGATATCTCTGCAGAATTTCAATGTAAGAGTTACTGGCGGAACCTTGTAGTTGGATTCCAAACGTCCAGACTGGTTTGAGGATAGTCTTGTAAAAAAGAATTTGGTTGCTGTTGAGAGTTGAAATTTACGGCCTATTAGCCAGTACATGCGACTGAATTTCAAGCCAAGTTGTTTTCTTTTTGTCCAAATGTGTATTTTCCATGTTAAACGACGATATAAGTACATGCCTAGATATTTCGCTTCTTCTGTCTGTGAGAGTGCCTTGCCGTACAGTGTCACAGGACGACAGGTATCTTTTCTCAATGTAAATGTGACATGGGTAGATTTAGTTTCATTTGCCCTAATTCTCCATTTTGTTAACCATGATTGAATTTTGTTCAGATGTGCCTGGAGGTATCTTGAAACCTCGTCGCGATCTTCGTTAGAGGCAAGTATTGCTGTATCATCGGCGAATGTTACGAAGAATGTTGTTTCTGATGTTGGCAGGTCGGCTGTTTATAGGAGATATAGTATGGGTCCCAGTACACTACCTTGTGGGACACTGGATTCTATTGACTAGAGTCTGTTATTCAGCATTATTATTAATATAAAGGAATCTGTTGGAAAGGTATGATTTGAGTATTTGGTAAAAATTATGAGGTATGATACTTTTAATATTTAACAATAGCCCGGTGTGCCAGACTTTATCAAAAGCTTGGCATATATCTATGAATGCAGCTGAACAGTGTTTTTTCTCTTCTAGAATTTTGCGTATTTCGTTCACGACTCTGTGGATTAGTTCAATGTTTGCGTGTTGCGTACTAAATCCCAATTGGTGATTAGGAATTATGTCTTTTTCTTCTAGAACTGGCATTAGACTCTTAAGCAATAACTTTTCGAAAAGGTTGGAGATTATAGGAAGGCAACTGATGGGTCTGTAGTAGCTTACTTCTTGTGGTGGTTTTCCTGGCCTGGGTATAAGGATAATATGGGCTACTTTCTACTGAGAGGGAAAGTATTCTAATCTTAGGACAGAGTTACAGATCATCGTTATCAGCTTGATTCCTTTGGAAGAAGGCTCTTTTTGAATCCTTCCTGTTATAAAGTCATATCCTGAAGCTTTTTTGGGGTCAAGATTTGCTGTAGCGTTTTTAATTTCACTAGTTTTTAATTTGACTATAGGCAAGCAGAGTTGTAGGGGGGGTCTCTAGGTACTGCAGGATGCTGACTGGGTGGGATTTTCTAAGTATTCTTCGACAGATTTATTTCGCAGGTTTCTTAGTTGCTTTTTGACTGCTTTTATTGCCTGGTTAAGTTTTTTTGTCCTGTAGTTATTTTGTTATTTGCCATTGTTTGCGTAGCTTCCGTAATTCAGCGACGATGTCCCTAACCATTTTTGGACAATTTTCTCGTTTTTTGATTGGCGTGTTGTGCCGGTGTTGCGCCCCATGCTGATTCTTGAATTGCGTCATTTAGAAATTCTATGGCTTCGTCTATTTCGTGTTCGGTTTTTAGTTAAATTTCGAGCGAAAGCTTTTGTCCAGCAGATATCTGATTGTGTGCCAGTCTATTTTTACTAATGAGTGAGGGAGGTTTTTTTTTATTGTTATTTGCCTATTTACAGTAATTATGACTGGAGAGTGGTCTAAGCATTTTTCGGTATTCAGATAATGTGATGACACGCTTTTTAGTATAAAAAAGTCTATGAGATCCGGATCGTTTCTTCTGTCGCTAAGCCACTATTTAGATTGAACAGTAGATAAATTATGTAGATTTTTCTCTTGCATTTCTTGGTAGAGTTTTCTACCTTTAGGGGTGGTCAGGCGTGAACCCCAGTAGGGATGTTTCGCATTATACTCACCTCCAGCTATAAATCTATGCCCCAAAATGTTATAAAAGTCTTTAAATTGTGCTTTGGTAATTGTGTGTTTAGGTGGACAGTAGACAGCTGAGATAGTTAGAGGTCCTGCTGTCTCTTCGTTAATTACAATGACAGTAGCTAGTGCTAGTACGCAAAATCGACGAATATTCCAGCAACTACTATCTGTATAACTTGGAATAAGCCATTTATGATAAGTTATTACAATGTGGTTTGAGTTATTAAAGCAATATGGTAATATTGAACTAAAAGATTCATTTGAAATTTTATTTGCATCTAAATTATTATAATCAATAAATAAATCACTATTGGTGGACCTACCATCATCAGTTAAATCATCATTGTCGGATGAATCGATATCATTTTCTAGATTTACAACTGATGGAAACTCGGTTGACACATTCCAATTTTCTGGTATCTCTTTAAATATATATGTAAATTGTGGCGCAAATTTCTGATTAGGATTAGTTTGTCTAGTGGAATTCTATTTTTTGAATGTGATCTTCTTTTTTAAATACTTTAAAAATTGAACCATTTAATTTTGAAATTTCATTCTCTGTTAGTACATTAAAGCGTTTCGGTAGATATACAATGAAGTCTTCAACTTCTAAACAAATAGATTTTCCATATATTGTTGTTACCAGCTTTGCCCCATTAATTGCATATTTTTTTGATTCATCTAAATCAAATAACTTTATAATTATATTTGATTTGACTAAACCAAGTTGGTTAAGTCGTTGAAAATCCATGTCAAATAAATAATTTTTTTTAGATTTAATATATAAAATTTAAATATTATAAACTTACCAATATTTAATGGAATAGATATGTAGCGACGAGTAATTTTTGTGATATACTGTAATGTTAATAATTTTTTCACCTTATTTATACAATTTAATAACAGAAGTTGTGGTAATAAAAAAAAGATAAGATAGCTTGCAACAAAGACGGTTGCCTGTTTTAAGAAACAGAACGAAACAGGATCATGGTTTATTTATTATCTTTGCGAAGAAAGCAGGATGTTGGTATAATGTTTTAAGGAAAATTTTATTTTTTATGTGAACAACAATTGATATTATGTGAGATAGGTTGTAACCTACAAAGACAATTGTTTTTTATTAAATTAATCATAGCAAGTCACATTTCCATACAATTGATATATTGTGTGGTCAATACATCGTCATGTGAAATAACTTACAACAAAGACGGTTGTTTTTATTAACAAATGGTCTTTTGTATAATGATTTAATAATTAATTTATTTTTATCACATTTCCATACAATTGATATATTGTGTGAGATAGATTACAACAAAGACAGTTGGTTTTTATTAAATAGATCGTAACAGGATTTGGTTGACTTATTATCTTTAAACCAACAAAACAGGATATTGGTGTTTTGAATAATGTTTTAACAAACAGTTTATTTTTTATTACATTTCTATATAATATACACACCGAAAATAGTTTTTTGTCATAACTTTATTGTTCTTTTTCGAAAATGCTTGGGCAATCTCATCGAAATTTATTTACCAGGGAAGATTTACGACATAGAGATATATGTTTAATATACAAGGGTTTTGAAAGATCCATAACAAATGGTGGTATAAATTATTTGTGTTATGATTGTGGTCTGAGGGTAATTTTTAATCAATCTGTTGATTTAAAACTAGTTGTGATAGAAAAACACAACATAAATTTCTATACGGCTGAAAGTACTATTGAGCAGAAATGTTTTAAATGTAAGCAATTGATATATCGTGTAGTCGACCCATTCGATTGCACTTCATGTAATGATATAGAAGAGTTCGGACAACATATGATTTAAAATTTATATGGATACTTTAATTAAATACTTTTATTTTATTTCATTATTCTTAAATAATATTTAATATTTAAACATACATTATGTCTTCTAATGGGGTTAAGTGGATAGATATTAAGAGTGCTTTTAAAATTCGGGTGTGTTGTGGTCGAATTGTAAACAGTGATCATATTCTTGAACCAATTGACTTTTTAGAACAATGTAAATTAATATTAATTGCAAAAATTGTACAATTAATTTTTGAACCTCGCTCACCAGTTAAAATTGTTTGTTATTTGTGCAGTGATTATATTGCAAAGAAAGGTGAACAGGAACTTATAACTGAAATCTTTCACACATCTAAGATGGTTCCCATCACTATTAGTGATGACTTTTCAACATAGTTTACAAATAATGTCGTTGGTCCGATTCGTAAAATAATGGATGAATTTCAAGAACGTGATTCGGGAAAAGCTTTGTTATGTATCAAGCACATGCAAGTATGTAAATAAAATAAATGTCTTTGAAAATTATAATTTAAAAATATGATAAATTTAGGTGAACATCAATCCAGTAAATGGTGGTTCTTCATACATCGAACTCCCATATTCGATTAAAAGCCGGAAGGCGGTGGTGAATGTGCATAGTAATGATGAGAATTGTTTTATATGGTAGCTTCTCTCTGCTTTGTTTCCTGTTAGTTCAAATCCTCAAAGACCATCCAAATACCTCCAAGACCCTTATTAAATTTTCAATTTAACCAATATTCACTTTCCTACACCATTGACAGATATTCCCTAATTCGAAAAACAGAATGACGTGTCTATTAATGTTTATGGTCTTGAATTTGATGGAAAGAGTAATAATTATAATGTAGTAGGACCATTACATTAAACAAAAAATAAAAAAGACCAACACATCAATCTACTTTATTGGAAACAGGCAAATCAATCATACTTTGCATGGATCAAATCACTATCTCGTCTTCTCGACTCGCAAATTTCAAAATGGAGTCATAAACATTGGATTTGTGATCGATGTTTACAATATTTTGGACGAGCAGACTTGTTAAAACGTCATGAAGAAGATTGTATCCTTGCGGAAGCTGTTAGAATTATAATGCCAAGCGAAGATGAGAAGTGGCTTAAATTTAATAATTATATGCGTTAAGAACGCTATCCATTTATAATTTATGCAGATTTTGAAACTCTGACGGTACCAGTTAGTAATTGTCAACCAGATCCAACAACCTCATACACCAATTAATATCAAAAACATATAGCATGTGCAGTTGCTTATCAAATGTTATGTTCATATGATAATACATTATCAATATTTAAATTATATCGTGGAGCAGAACCAGCGAAATGGTTCATGACAAAGTTATATGAGATTGTGATGAAAGTGCATGCATTGTATAAAAACATTGCATCAATAAAAATGTTTGAAGGGGACTATGTTGATTTCACCACCGCTGAAAAATGTCATATTTGTGATAAATTGTTTGGAGCGGATGAAGAGACGAAGAAGGTTCGTGACCACTGTCATTTAACAGGTAAATTAAATTTCAAAAAATATTATATTACACATTACTTATATTATTTTATGTTCAGGAAAATTTCGTGGTGCCGCTCACAACTCATGTAATTTAAATTATCAATATCCTAACTACATTCCCATATTTTTCCACAATTTAAGTGGTTATGGCAGTTACTTTCTCGTGAAGGAACTCGGGGCTACTGAAGAGGAAATAAAATTAATACCTGCCAACGAGGAACGTTAAATATCCTTCTCTAAAATGATTTGGGGTATGGATCTTAGGTTTCTTGATACTCTAAGGTATGTTAATTATAGAAAAGAAAAAAAAATGTAAAATATATGTAAAAAACTATTGTAATATTTCTAGATTTATGAACAGTTCACTGGACAAACTTGTCAACTATATGGACGCAAATGCATTTAATATCATGCGAAAATACTATTCAAACAATGATGAATTTCAACTACTAACTCGAAAGGGTGTGTTTCCCTATGACTATGTGAACTCATGGGTTCGGTTTAAAGAAGAAAAGTTACCACCAAAAGAGGCATTTTATTCCAAACTGAGACATGTTGGCATAAGTGACACGGATTACTCCCACGCTCAACTTGTATGGAGCACATTCAATCATAAAACAATTGGAGATTACATAGATTTATATCTCAAGACTAATGTGTTACTACTAGCAGATATCTTTGAAAACTTTAGAGATGTCTGCTTGAAATCATATGCCCTAAATCCTGCTCACTACTATACAACACCTGGTAAAACAATTAATTAATCTGCTATTAACAATTTGAAATGATTTGAATATTTTTATAGGTCTGGCTTGGAATGTTATGTTAAATATGACTGGTGTGCATTTGGAGCTATTGACTGACATCGATATGCTCTTATTCTTTGAACGAGGTATACGTGGAGGTGTCAGTCAATGTTGTAATCGATATGCCAAAGCCAACAACCATTACATGACATCATATGTATCAACTAACCCCGAGAAGTATATAATGTATTTTGATGCATGTAATTTATATGGTTGGGCAATGATACAATGTTTACCACATGGAAATTTTGAATGGTTGACTAACGATAAAATTCTTGCATTTGAAGTTAATTCAGTATCTGAGAATGGTTCAAATGGGTACATACTTGAAGTTGTTTAAGATTATCCTCAACACCTACACAACATACATAAAAACTTACCACTATGCCCAGTTCAACAAAAACCCCCCGGTTCGAAATTTAAGAAATTATTAACTACCTTACATAATAAGGTAAAATATATAATCCATTATAGGAATTTAAAACAAGCCATAGCATTGGGTATGAAATTAATAAAAATTCATAGAATTATAAAATTTCAACAATCATTTTGGCTCAAAAAGTATATTGATATGAATACAGACATTCGGAAAATAGCACGAAACGATTTTTTTAAATTAATGAATAATGCAGTATTTGGAAAAAGCATGGAAAATATAAGAAAATATAGAGATATAAAACTAGTTTCTAAATGGAATGGAAGAGGTGGTGCGCGAAAATTAATTGCATAACCAAATTTCAAGAAATCGACTATATTAACTTCGAATTTAATTACAATTGAATTAAATAAAGTTAAAATTAAATTCAACAAACCTGTTTACGTGGGCATGGCTATTTTGGATATTAGCAAATATTTAATGTATGATTTTCATTATACTTACACACTTCAAACATTTACACAACCTAAACTTCTATACATGGATACCGATTCACTCATTTATGAATTTAATGAAGATCCATATATACAAATTAAAATGGATATTAATAGATTCGACACTTCAGATTACTCCACAAACAATAGATATGGGATACCTCAAGCTAACAAAAAAGTTGTGGGATTGTTTAAAGATGAAAACGCAGGCATGTTAATGACTGAATTTGCTGGGTTCCGTTCTAAAATGTACTCATTTAAATTGGTTAATGATAAATCTTATTCTAAGGCAAAGGGTGTATCGGGTGTTGTGACAAAGACCCTTACTTTGGATGATTACAAGAGAACACTTTTTGACAAAACAAAATCACATAAAATGCAAAATAATATTATATCTAAAAAACATGACATATATACAGTTGAACAAAACAAACTTGTACTCAGTGCAGATGATGATAAAAGATATATACTACCAAACTCTACAGACACACTACCGTGGGGGCACTACAGTATATCTAATGAAAATTGAAGTATCGTAATTATGAATATTTTTTTAAATTTTATCACTGTATTTTGTTTTTGTTACATTTTAAAAACAATTTTTGTATTTTTTTTAGATTATTAATTTAATATATATATATATATATATATATATATATATATATATATATATATATATATATATATATATATATATATATATATATGATACTATAAAACATCTTTCTTTTTTATCCATGAATTATAACTAGAGTCAAATCCTAACCATTTCACGTGAACCTTGGATCCCTTTGTTTTTAAAACCTTTTCCACTAGATAAATATTGGGATGTTTTGTTTTCTGCAATTCTAGTTCATAAAATCCCCCTTCGATTGGTCGTCCATGCAAATGTTGGAGTTTATACGTAACAGGGTTTGTTATTTGAATATTTACTATTTTAAATATTTCAGTGGACCAATTAGGAGTATAACATTTATTGAATACCCCTTTCACTTTGCTTATTCGTACATGATCACCGATTTTTAATTTCGAATGCCCTACAATCTTAATATTACTGTAAACAGTATCCAATAATTTTTTTTCATTAGCATGCGTCAAATCTTTGGGGCACATTTTTATAGTATGATGTTTTCTTCCATTATAATTTTCTAATAATTTTGGTAATATATTGTGCCACTTGTATGACCCGTTTAAACTGAATTCACGCCACATACTAGCTGTAAGTGTACGATTAAATCTTTCTACTACACTCGCTTTGAGATTGCTGTATGTTGAATAATGGTTGATTTTATGTTGTTTCATTAGTTTTTGAAATTCAGAGTTGTAGAATTCTTTACCATTATCTGACTGAATATTATATGGTATACGATGTTGACTTATTATTTTATTCATAGCTCGTGTAACGTCATTAGCAGATTTTGACTTCACAGGCACTGGCCACGCATACTTTGAAAAAACATCTATTACAGTTTACAAATATTTATACCCCCTATTCTCTCTTGCATACGGAATCATTTCAACAAGGTCACATTGCCACAAATCGTCAATTCCTTTTGTTATTACTTTACGTCTTAAATATGTTCGACGAGCAGGTTTATGCAATTTATTCACTATGTCCAACTTGCTCATCTTCGTTTGTTGGCACTACTAACTTATTTACATTTAAAATTGGTTTTAAATATGACTCTATGTATTTATAAACAAATGGAAGTAAATCGCTTTTAAGTTTATCCAACTCTTTAGTGCATATAGCATGATTAATTGTATTAAATTTAGATTCAATCATTACAGGTGTATAATCAATAACATTTTGAATTTTTGCAGTTAGACCTTTAATCTTTAAATAATTTTGATTATAAAACTCCTTATGAATTTCATCTGATTTAATTAAATCATCTATCTTTAATTTATTTATATTAATAAGTTCACTTAACCTATTTTTATATTTACTTATAGCATTATCAACATATTTTTTGTTTGCAGCATTATAATTACTAGTGGGGGGAGCTACATGTGTAATTCTTCTCATTTTAGCATGGTACACATCAAGTTCATCTTCATTCAATACATCTAATGATTTGTTAATCAATTCATTAATGTATAAATCAATATAACCTTTATTTGCAACATCGTTTTCATCTTTTGGCTCGACTATATTTACTATCCGCCGATCTGATGCATCAAACTCACCAACACTATTTGTAGTTAAACTGATTTTATGTTTTAAGCCGTGCGGCTTTAACTGTCTACCAAACTTGTCTACAGACATGTTGGATATGATCATATTATATAATATCATTCTATTATATTTGCCTCTTTAAGCTCTTCAATAATTGACATAATTTCATTATCATGTCCGGTGTGACCTGCAGTTCGCGAAGCCATTAGCAACTTTAATCTTTCAACTAGTTCATGAGGATCATTCCAATAAATGTAATCTCTTTTATAATTAGTTAAAGTCATATTTGATGGGAATAAACCATATCCAGATGTTGATTGTGATCTACCAACTGTTATTGCTGGTCTTATTATATTTAAATACTTCCAGTTGCGTGATCCATTAAGATGACCAGTGGAACTAAAGTTTCTCCTATGAGCGTTTGTTTGCAATATTATATTTAAATATAATTTTCTATGGTCATTGGTAAATGATGTGATAGCGGGTATTTTTTTAAATAATAATTCATAGAGGCCTGTTGTTCCTTCATACCATTGATCTCCAATCTTTAGATCATTATGTTCGATCTCAACTGGCATGTTACCTATTTTAAAAATACCATCACTATCTTTTCTAATTCCATATACTTTATCAGTGTCACTCTCATGTAATGCGAAAAAAAGCATGTAAGGGGCTGCAATATCTCCTGCAGATTGCTTTAATTGTTCAAATTCTTCTAGACCTTCTGGGGTATCTAACTGGGTTTTAAATTGTGTTCTTGGTGAATTTTCTTCATCTTTCATTGCTAAGTTTTTGGTTTCCAAAAATGTTGGTAATAATTTTTGAGGTTTCTTAATTGCTCCTCTACTAGGTGTATCAACCGGGTTGCGATAATATGCAACAGGTGATTCATTATGTCTTTTCTTTTTTATTTTTATTTCCATAGTATCTGGGGTGTCTTCTTTAATTTTCTTTAATTGTGTTGTATTTGCAACGATTTCTTTTAGAGGTAATGTTAAAGGTTTAAAAGTTTTCTGCAATAATTCCTCTGCATCTGCATGCCCACGTTTAAGTGATTTATACTTCTTACGTATAACATCACTAACTTGCACTATTTCTTTCAATGTTTCTTTCTCCATCTTATTCATTTTAATTCTCTTTAATAACTCTGATGCTGAAGTTGAAGTTTGTAACAGGTTTCAACACGTTTGTTATAGCTAACATAAACATTTATAACAGAATTGAATAGATTTGTTTCCAGTCTGTTGATTAAATGAGGATAAATCTTCAAATGTCTAGTATATATTGATATATTAGTATTAGTATTATTATTAAAATCATCATGATTGCAATACAATCGCATATAACATCTAAGATGTCCATGTTAAATAATTATCAAAACCTTTTCGATAACGATCTGTATCAGAGTCTTTATTTATCACTACAAATCCATATTTACCCTTCCAAAAATTCGCGGAAAACGCTTTAAACTTGTTAAATGACATATCAGTGTTTACATGATCATTGTACACATGTTTAAGGTTCATATCATCTTGTTTAAATAACACTATTAAATTTGCATTATCTCTTATGAGATGTTTAGGTATACGAGCGTAAGTTTGACATAAATAAATTGAATCAACTTGTGAGTGTCTCCCCATACTGAAATAACTACGGATACAATCCTGTTTATCACAGGCTACATCATCGAATACAAATATTGAATTGGATCTTGCATCTTGTGGTTTAACAATCTCAGTATTTTCATTGTAAGGTAAATAACCCATTCCTTTTACTCTTGATAGACATTTTTCTAGAAACTGATATTTTGGTTGATGAAGAGATTTAGAATATACATACACATTTGCAAATTTTAATCCATTTCGATGTGTTAACAAACCAAGCATAACATTTGTTTTCCCACAATTTGAAGGTCCACAAATAACACATCTTATACTGTTGGGGAATAAGTCACCATGTCTTTTCAATTTAATATCTGTTGTTATATCAAAGTTTTTAACTTGTAGCTTTTGTTGTTGCTTTATAAATTTCATTATGTTACTATACCTATTTAATGTTTGTACCACTATTTATAGTTATCAGTTTACTAATGTTAGTTCATAGAGATGGTCTTATTGACAGTGCTATAAATTCATTACCTGTTGAATTACATATACCTGGATATCAGTATTGTGGTCCTGGAACTCATTTAAAAGCACGATTAAACCAAGGTGATCCTGGTATAAATCAATTAGACGTTGTATGCAAACAACACGATATTGAATATTTAAAATCGAGTGATTTATCAAAAAGGCACGAGGCAGACAAAGTATTACAAGAAAAAGCGTGGAATCGGGTTAAGTCTAAAGACGCATCTTTTGGAGAAAAAGCAACAGCTTGGACAGTTACAAACATTATGAAAGCAAAACGAAAATTTGGAATGGGTCATAAAAAATCTCGCAAACAAAAACGCAAACCTAAACCCCGGGTAATTCCAACACCTAAGGTTGGAGGATTTTTACCAGCACTTATACCATTGCTATTACCGCTTATAGGTAAAGCATTAATTACAGGGGCTGTAAGTGGTGCCGCAGCTTATGGCACCAAGAAAGCATTAGGTAGAGGGTTACATTTAAAACCATATCAAAATGGACGCGATTTATCCTTAAAAAACTGCCGAAAAGGGCGTTAAGCGATGTTGAGTTGAAACAAATCGCATGCAGACTACCATATTTTCGCGGTGTGTTTATGCGTAACGCCCTACCATCTAAACCTAAAATCAATGAGTGTGCTATAATAAATCTTGATGACAAACATGGATTGGGAAGTCATTGGGTAGCTTATAAGAAACGTTATAATAAAGTTTCATATTTTGATAGTTTTGGAAATTTACAACCTCCTTTGGAGCTTATAAATTATTTTGGTAAAAATATTAAAATAAATTACAATCATAAACAATTACAAAAATTTAATTCTTATAATTGTGGTCATTTATGTTTGAAATTTCTTATAAATAAACAGAACGAATCTAACTAATACCAGTTTTTATCATGTCTTTGACGTTAACACTAACTGGTAATACATCTGAATTATGTACTGATTTTTTTCCACCGATTGATTTAATTGGTGAGCATGTAATTGGTTTAATTGATTTTCACACATACAATTCTATTCCAAACATAGATGCATCTAATAATAAATTTTACTATGGGGATAAGGAATTAACTATTCCAGTAGGTTCATATGAAATTAATGATATCGATCAATATTTAAAACAGATATTAGGAGATCCTAATGCAGAAGATTTTTCTTTTATGTATAATAATAGAATTGAGAAAGAGAGTAATGTAAGAAATTATATAACTGTACGTCCAAACAACAATACATTAAAATGTGAGATAAAAAGCACCCTACAAATTGACTTTACTAAGCCTAATAATATTGGTTCATTATTAGGATTTAAAGAACGTGTACTAGAACCACATATATTACATGAATCTGATTTACCAGTTAATATTTTAAAAGTAAATACTCTTCTCATAGAATGTAACATAGTAACAGGAGCATATAAAAACGATAAGCATGTACATACAATACATGAGTTTTATCCAATGGTTCCTCCTGGATATAAAATCGTTGATGTGCCATCTAATTAATTTATTTACCTGTCAACACTCATACGATAAGTAACATTACACTAACGATTGTTGATCAAGACGGGTGTTTAGTGAATTTTAGAGGTGAAACGATTACTATCAGACTTCACTTGAAAGAACATGAGAATTTGTTATAAAAACATAACAGCTAAGAAAAGCATTACCACTTCTGTATCAACAGTGAAAGAATTAACACAAGAAAATTTAACATTTTTAATATCACAAGGGTTTATAATAAAGAAAAAAAGATGAGTGATGTATTAAACATTTATTCCAATATTGTATTTGATAATACAATAGCACGTATTGAGGTACATAGTCATCAGTCATATGTGGCATCAACATTCAACAATAGTGATGAAATTCGGATACCAATACAACAACAGGATATATATATATATATATATACATTACCTAGTGAAAGTTTTTTGTATATTGAAGGAAAATTAACAAAAAATGATGGTAGTGCTGCTCCAGATGATACCAAAATTACAAATAATGGCATTTCTTATCTTTTTGATGAGATTAGATATGCATTGAATGGTGTAGAAGTTGAGAAAAATAAATCAGTGGGGATTTGTAGTACAATGAAATCATATATTTCTCTAAGCGATTCTGAAAGTTGTGCTTTAGAAAATGCAGGATGGGGTTTAAATGTAAATATTGTGAATAGTGAAGGTTATTTTAACGTTTGCATACCATTGAAATCACTATTAGGATTTGCTGAAGATTACAAAAAAATAATTGTAAATGTTAAGCAAGAATTAGTTTTAATTCGAGCTCGTAGTGATAACAATGCATACACAAGTTCAACTGAATTGAAATTTAATCTATCAAAAATTCAATGGCGAGTGCCACATATTTTTGTTGCTGATAAAGAAAAACTGAATTTATTGAAAATGATTGAAAGTAATAAGACGTTATCTATGGCATTTAGAAGCTGGGATCTCTACGAATATCCATTATTACCTACAACAATGAAGCAAACATGGCCTGTTAAAACTTCTACTCAATTGGAAAAACCGCGTTATGTTATTCTAGGTTTTCAATCTGATAGAAAAAATAAAATAAATAAAAATGCTAGTGTTTTCGATCATTGTAAATTAACAAATGTAAAAGTATATTTGAATTCTGTGTGCTATCCATATGATAATTTAAATTTAAATTTTGAAAATAACCAATATGCATTATTGTATGAAATGTACACAAAATTTCAAAATTCTTATTATGGTCGTGATACAGGCTCATTACTTAAAAAAAATGATTTCAAAGATTATGCACCGCTGGCTGTAATTGATTGCTCACATCAAAATGAATCTTTAAAATCAGCATCTGTAGATATTAGGCTTGAATTTGAATCAAGTGAAAATTTTCCAACCAATACGACTGCATACTGTTTAATCCGATGTCAGGCGATGTTAAAACGTTAGTCTAACCATGGAACTTATCGCTGATAAGCGTTAGTTTAACCATGGAGCTCATCGTAGATATACAAGGATTTACTGCCTACTGCTATGATTTGGTACCGAAAGAAGTAGTGATTCTATCTCGAGATGGGAGTAAATTACAACACTTTCTGTTCAAGCCACCATTTCCTTGGAGTGAATTAGAGCGAAAGTATAAGAAACAAGCTATTTGGTTACATAAGAATCATCATGGTCTCAAATGGAGTGATGGGTACATTCCATATGAAGAGATGTATAATATAATTAAGAAGATTCTCCAACCAGCAGTGAAAATTTATGAGAAAGAATTACAAAAGAAAGAGTTCTTGAACTGGTATGATTTACCCGCCCAAATATGTGATTTAGAAAAATATGAGTCAATTCAAAAATGTTTCACACATCAAACTTGTTTTGCACATTCTGCACCATATATATGTGCACTTAGTAATGTAAATAAAATAAAAAAGTGGTTAGATAATGATAATAATCATATATTAAAATATTGTAATTAAATTAAAAAAATATGAAAAAATAAAACACATTTTAAAAAAAATTTTCTGTATACTTATTTAATATTCCATAAATTATATTATACACAAAAATAAATAACAATTTTACATCTACAACATTTTAAATCTTATTAATAAAAGAACATTTTTCTGACCAACGTTTATGTTCGGTTATAGCATCATCACCTTCTATGAAATTATATAATTCAATATTGCAAAAAGCACAACGAACAACATCTTTGTAAATAATATAATAAAATCCAGCTTTTGCTAAATCTTCTGCTTTAATGAATACATTATTCCATTTCTCAAATGTTAACAATCTATTAGATTCTTCTTTAAAATAATCAAAAATACACAATGGACAATTTTTAACTAGTTAACAATCTGTTATGTGATCATACCGGACTACTCTGTTATCTGGATGTTTAGTGCATCGTTCATACTTCTTGAATTCAGAATCCGTTTGCCATTTTTTTGGTAATTTGTCCCAAGCAAAACTAATTTGACCACATGTTCTTAACACAAATTCTTTTGGGAGTACTTCAATTTCTTCACTAATCAAATCAGAGAGTGGGATAAAGGCTCCTTTATTTTTTAGTGTATAATACTTTTTCACAACATTTAAGACTGAAGCCTCCAGATTCAATAAATAAACTATATCATTTGACATTTTCACAATAACAAAATTTGATGTAAATTAAATATTTATATATGACAAATACCACAAATACTATATCCGGTGTAAAAGATTACACATTGTTTATTATAAATTACATATCTAATATTTACGTAAACCAAATACCACAAATATTATATCCGGTATATAAGATTACACATTGTTACATTTTTAATACTAATAAATTGTTTATTATAAATTTCATATCCTTGTATAACTTTATATCATACCTCAACTTTTCCAATTTGTATAAATATACCTCTCTTCTTAACCTAAAAATTATTAATAATATAATAATGTATTTTCTAGAATTATATCTGGATACATGTTTAAGAGCTTTTGCATTGCCAAATAACATAAATGGTTTTCAACATTTAATAAAACCTTTATATTATCAATAATATTATCACCAAACATAATCGATTTTGATATGATATCATTGTGAAACTGTGTAAAATTTAAAGAAATTTACATTTTTAAATAATAGTCTATAATAAATTCTAATTCAAATAATTTTGTAAGTGATTGTGTAGCTAAACATATATCTCTCTTCTTCCACTCAATCGATATAACTTTTACTTCATTTATCACATGATAATATAATTTATGAACTCGCAAATTTTGATATTCTACATTACTTTTTCCATCCAAAAAATTCATGATTATATCACGACATTGTAAAAATGCATACCAATCAGATAGCTTAAATCGTATACCATCTAACGATCTTAAATTAGATAATATTACAACAACTTCAAAATTTTGCTTAGGGTCAATACCAATTGATATCCATCTACTTAGACTTTGGTTTAATGGATACCTGTATTCCAACAATAGTCTTTTTCCATCTTCATGATAATGTTGATAATTATCTAGGTCAACGATGGATGGTGGTGGTGGTGGATTGAATACATTTGCAACTATAATGGGAATGTGGGGATGTCGCTGATGTAGAGGTTAAAAAGTTTAGGACCAAGGACGCTGCCTTGTGGGATCCCTGCTACGATAGGTTTAGGGGTTGAGTGTGAGCAATTAATTTTGGTTGTCAAGGATCGGTTTGTAAGGTATGAATAGATAAAATTGGTTAGAGTGGGAGGGAATTGGAAGGAGATATGTTTTGACACGAGTCCTACTGTCCAGACCGTATCGAAGGCTTTTTCGATGTCCAGTAGGGTCATGACCGTGACCTTATTTTTATTGAATTGGGTCGCGATATCGGTTGCAATCCTGCACACCTGCTGCACCGTGCAATGCCTGGCTCGGAAGCCAAACTGGTGATCAGGTGTGAGTTTTTGTTGGGTGTTTAAAAGGCTTATAGGGCGGTACCTTGTGGGTGCAGATGGAACTTTACTTGGTTTAAGAATTGGATGGACTGTAGCAGTTTTCCAGGCAGCAGGGAAGTGATGCAGTTTAATTATGGTTTATTATGTAGTGGAGTTGGATGATGGATTTTCTTGAAAGGTTTTTCAGGATAAGGTTTTCTATTTGGTCGGGGCCAGGAGCTTTGCGGTTGGGTAGGGTTTTAATTATTTTGGTTAATTCGGATGGGGTAGTAAGGAGTCTGGCTAGCGTTTTGGTGTCAGTGTGATGTGTTGTATTTAAATATTGTTGTTTGTCTTGTGTGATTTTATCTCGTGTAGGTGTGCTTGGCGTGTGTGTTACGTGTATTTGTTCAAATGTGTTTGCTATCACCTCTGACTTGTCTTCGTCGGTGATAGCTGTTACGTTGTTGTGTATGAGAGTTGGTATCCTGGTGCAGGGTTTTTTAAGTGTTTTTGACAGCCGCCAGAAGAAGTTATCATTAGGATTGAGAGCGGAGAGTTTTTAGGACCATGTGTTATTTTTGTACGTTTTTATTTGTGCTTAAATTGTGAGTTTAATGTGTTAAGGTGTATTATGTGTA
Source organism: Nebria brevicollis (assembly GCA_944738965.1). Lineage (NCBI taxonomy): Eukaryota > Metazoa > Arthropoda > Insecta > Coleoptera > Carabidae > Nebria > Nebria brevicollis. The sequence goes on along the minus strand of OX122900.1, from coordinate 16,722,222 downwards.
TGGGTGTGTGTGTCCTGTGCCATAGCCTTCTGGTGTCTTTTCGTTGTTTAATTAATTTTGTTATGTGTGGTGGCAAATTAAGATTGTATGTGTTCACTTTAATGTTGTGTGTGTGTATCCGTTTTGCAATGTGTATGGCGTTTGTGAAGTTTCTATTTGTGCATCGAGGACTTGTGCTGTGTTTATTTGATAGTTGATGGGGATGATCGTCTCAAGTGTTTTGCGGAAGTGCGCCCAATTTGTGTGTTTGTATGATGTTATTGTTTTAGTGGCGTTTTCTATGTGATGGTTGGTTAGTTGGAATATGATTTGATTGTGATCTGAGTTAAGCTCGGGTAATGATATGGGTCGAGTTATGTTATGAACATTTTTATTTGTGATTACGTCGATGGTGGAGGGCGTATTTCCGTTTTCAGGGTAGTGTGTGGGGGTGTTTGAGTGAAGTATGATGGTGACGTGTGAGTTTATGTATGATTTGAGTGTGTTGCCGTTTGTGTTGTTTGTAATACAGTCCCAGTCCGCGTATCTCGCGTTGAGATCGCCGATCACCAAATTTTTGTTTTTGTAGTGAGATCTGTGCGTGTGAAGTTGTTTATTGGTCTGTTGTAGGCAGCGTAGATTACTGTGTTGTCTGTAAGTGTTATATTTAGTGTTTCTAGTGTAGTGTGTGGGTTTGGTGTGAGTGTGTGTGTTTCGAGTGTTGACCTTTTCTCTTTAAGATTTTTTTAAATAACACACAGCACTTTAAGTATAAACATTTATTTACAAGAAAAAACACCAAATACGTTACACAACACTAAAACTATGAATAACGTTAAATTTGTTTAATATGCATGAGACATATTACATTGTTTATGTAAATTTTTGGTTTGGGCTCAAGAACTGTGTATTTAAGTTGACTTGAACTCTTGCGAGTCTATACCAGACTGGCTTTGAAAATAGTGTAACTCTCAGAAGGGACAACCCCCACCAAGGTATCTTGTCAGATATGAAAATACTAGATGGTCACCAGGCAACTTTGTACAAACGGCATTCTAAGAAAATTATACAACTTAAGTCCCAAACCATGCAGACTGTCACGTTTTGGCCGTTGAAGGCAATTAACAGAAATCTATATAATAATAAAATATATAACTTTAAAACCTTGAAGGTTCGAGACCTGAACAGTGTGTGGTATGTTGTTTTTGACTAGCACCGCTACGCCCCCAGCGGGTATTGGACCCTGCTGTGGTCGGTCAGCTCTGAAGATTGTGTATTTTAAATTTGTGTGAGTCTTTGTGTTTTGTTTCGTTGAGTAGGCAAATGTGTATGTTGTGTGTTTGTAGGAAGTGTGTAAGTTCACCTACCTTACCCATGACTCCATTGGCGTTCCATGAACAGATGTTTAGTGTTGTTTTGTGTTTAAATGTTGTATGTGTGTACATTTTGGCGAAACTCAGGAATATGGTGAAGTGTTCATTACTTGTTTTTGCTTTTGCCAGGGCTCTGTTTAGATCTCTTATGGTTGCCAGCATGTTTGCTATGTTTATGGTAGCGTTTAGTTTTGCCATCTCAGCAAACAATTCTGTATTGTCGTCTAAATGTTGCGCTACCTGTTGTTGTTGTTGTTGTTGCTGTGGTTGTTGTTGTTGTTGTTGTTGGGTAGTCAAGCACCTTAGCCCCGTAGCCATGGTGCTTGCTGTATAAATGACCATAACTTCGTCACAGCAGCATAGATAATCGAAACTGCCAATTAGCTACATTCAATACTATTTGCCAAATTGCATCAACATTATTGTACTCTTTGGGTGTTGCATTACAGAAGTAGCACCGTAGCGTGGATGCTGTATTGGTAAGTGAATTACAAACTATACGGTCAATCATCGTTAGAACAAGGCCATATGACACTGTAATTTCTTTTGCATCCACAAGTGTTTTGAAATTGACAAGTTTATTTTCTTGCAGTTTAATGTAATTTGTTTCATCAACAGTAGCTTCAGCATGTAATAATTGTATACTTATAGGCCTGCAAAATACAGGTGAACAAGATTTTTCCATAAGACAATACCTTCCTTTGTTGTCATCATCATCTATTGATATGAGTAGAAATGCTACTATGGAAGTAACAGAATTGATTTCATCCGATTTAGTTCCATCTTCATAGCTTAACTTTCGTTTGTTCATGCTTTGACCAGAGGAGAAATTGCAACTGCACTTACAAATTAAATTTAAATAACAAACTTGTTGAATAGCCAGGCTTTTGATTACATCCATTTGAGTAAATAGAATTCGTTCAGCTGATTGATCTAAAAGATTCTGTTATGGCAATTCGCGGTTTAGGTGGGTAGAAATACATTAACCTATCTGTACTTTCAACTCTTGAAGGGCTACCTATTGTCACATCTCGTATAACATTTGTGACTTCCGTTTTTCCTGCAGCTCGGAGACTCATTGCCGTCGCGTAAGACTGTTCTTCGGCACTTACCAAAGAACGAATCCTTTGGCTCTTCTTCGCTATTTCTATCACGTTAGTTTGAAAATATTGATGTAGGGCAACATGGATACAAATTTTTAGTTGTTTCCACAACTTGCTCGATTTCTTTGAAAGAAACAAAAATATTTAGATATTCATGATAAGTATCAAGAATTCTTCCATCCATTTGATTAGATTGCTGCATTTTTATTTTAGCACTAATATTAATTTGCGTGTAATAGGCACCACTGATTTTGAAAAGGTAAAAAAATATTTTAATATCTTTGATATAAAATATTCAATTTTTTTGTATGCCTTTGTAGCATTTTCGTTTAAGTGGTCCTTAAGTTAAATAATATTTCCTTTCTTAGGAAACCAAAATTTCTAGTGTTATCAGCTTAATTAATATATATATATATATATATATATATATATATATATATATATATATATATATATATACATATTTATTTATGTATATATGTATACAGTGAGCGCCAAAAGTATTCGTACAGGTCAAGTTTTCATAATAAAACTACATTTAAAGAAAAACAATTGAAGATAGATCAAAAATAAAAATACGTGGAGTTATATGGAGTCATATGTTCATTTAATTTAAGAAAACTATTTATCAAATATGATATAAATGTGGAAATAAAAATTAAAAACCTATATCACTATCCAAATTAACGCGCAAAAAGTATTCGTACATGTAACTAATCGTTATAATATTTTCAATTTTACACAAATAACCTATATTATTTTGGATATCTATTGGCTCTAATAATAGTTAGGAGTCTGTTTGGTATTAAATTTACCAAATACCTTAAAAAATATGGAAATGCTATACCATTCTTCATGGTGCTCAATTTTTAAATAGTTTTTATTAGAAATTAGCCGATTTCTTATTTCTTTTTCATCTTAAGTCCATAAATTCTTATTTTTATAAAAGTCTGATGATTCGGGAGGCATTTTCGATAGCTTGGTGTATTAAAAAGGATTCTCAATCTGGATTACCAAGCGCTATGTTTTGGATCATTGTCTTGCATGAATATGAAATTTCTCTTGGCTCCCATTTTCTCCATGCTAGGAATCAAATATTCGATTAAAATGATGATATAGACTATATAATCCATAATTCCATCAATTGAGTGTAGTTTTCTAATGCCAGCAACACTCATACATCCCCATACAAGTACATGTCCGCCACCGTGTTTTACTACACGAAGTAAGCTTATTTTGTCAAATTCTGTATGTGTTTTTCTCCCTAAGTGCCCCTATCATCCGAACCAAAATTGTTGATTTTTGAGTCAACAGGATATATAACTTTATTATAAAGCTAAATTTAACATTTATGAAGTCTTTAACAAAAGTCAATCGCTTCTTTCAATTAACTTCGTAATCTCAATATTTTCTTCGAGCAGATCGACCATGATACCCAGTATATCCTAGTACATTTCGGATAGTACACGGACACAAATATATTTCAGTGGTAATTTACAGTTCTTCAGTAAATTTTGGTGCAATAATTTATGGAATTTCTTTAATTCTACTTTACTTTTACGGAACGAAAAGTAAAGCAGAGAACCCTTTCAGATTTGCGTAAACAAATCAGCTACCCGCAGAAATAAAAGCACTTCACCAATGCTTGTTGCATAAGTGCTTAAAGAAATACGCCCGCGACCCTCAATACCAGCATTGCGACGATGCAAATTGTAACTAGGAAACTGCTCGAAAATATGCTCGAGAGTTAGCCTAGTGTTACAAGTGGAGCAGAGCGGTGGTTGTTCGGCTAGTAACAGATGCAAGTGTGTGAGACAAGTATGGCCTATTCTCAGACGAGAGACGACCACTTGGTCACACCTTGTTAAGAGGAGCGGTGCCATCCACTGCTCCACTGACACCTTTACACGTCGCAATTTACTAGGAGATGTATTCCACTCTTCCTGCCATAACTTGAGAAAATGCACAGCCACAGACCTCAACACATCATCGGCGCGCAAGGCATGGTGGATAACGTAGTTGCCGTTGGTTGCTCCAAGAGCAGCTCGGTCAGCACAGTGATTACCGGGTATCCCAGCATGTCCGGGTATCCGAATGAGTATGACATCTCTCTCTAGCTCCCGTAATCTATCGATTTCTTCGAGGATGCTCAAAATGGTTGGATCTGTGGAGAATCTGCTACCGATGCCTAAGATAGAACTCAGGGAATCGATGCAAATGAGACGGTGAAGTCGCTCATCGATAGCTTGACGGGAGTGCCGAAGAAAGTTGAGCATACCATATAGCTCAGCAGTGTTAACTGAACATATGAATGACAGTGTGAACGACTGGGATACAGTCATAAAAGCGCAGCCTGTACCGGAGACTGGCTTGGAGCCATCAGTATATATGTGTTGGAAGTCTGTGTACCGTTGCAATTGAAAAGAGTTCAATCAAGAATATGGCGTAAGCAGTAGAATCTTTTGGTAACTAGGTCAGCTCTACGCTTACGAGTTGCCCATGGAGGGATGTTGGTAAAAATTCTAGATAAAACAGTCTCTTGGTTGTCAATGATGGTATTTAACAACTGTGGAAGTTTCACTGCAAGCGAATAGAGAATTTTTACGCTACGAGTATATAGACGATAAAATACTGGATTGTTGAAAAATATGGAATAGTTTATATATATATATATATATATATATATATATATATATAACAACATTACAAAATCAGATATTAACATTCCAAGACAAAACCTACGGAAAACCAATCATAATGGAAGACTTCCAAATTCAAATCGATACAACAAAAATACCGAAAATCTCTATCGAACTGAACACAATTCAAGAACTCAAGTTGCCGATCAATAAATATCAAGACATCGAACCGTTCAAAAATAACAACAATAATTATAATATCATAATATTATATGTCATCATAATAATTACAGGAATTATTCTATCCGTATTATACGTAAGAAGAAAAGTCCATTAATCAAGAAGAGAAAAAACTGGAAACACCGATTCCAACCCCGCAACCCTGATTGAATCTTCCCGATGAAGCTTCAATCTAAGGATGGAGGAGTTAGGTCAACGTCACTTCTACGAAACCGCCAACATAGCAGTATTCCAAACATGATACTCTCATGTTAAAACACTTGTAGAGACCATGTTTAACGATAAGAAAATACTATGTAATCATTCTGATTTAACAAATAGAAATATTATACTTTTAGTTAGCAGTAGAGATTTAACCTCTGTAATAGTTAGAACTATTTGAATGTACTTAAGAACAATAAAACATTTTTTTATTACAATTATAAATGGAAATTGTATAACTGGCGCAGTCGGTAGGATTCTCAAGCGAAATACATAGTGAAAAAAATTAAAAGTTTTAAAAACAGACTTTTATCGTTCGACAACGTAAAGCATTGTGTTATTTTTGTTTCGTGTCTACGATTAATTGAGAATCGAACAAGAACAAGTCTCTTGGTTGTCAATGATGGTATTTAACAACAGTGGTAGTTTCACTGCAAGCGGATAGAGAAAATTTACGCTACGAGTATATAGACGATAAAATACTGGATTGTTGAAAATTATGGAATAGTTTATATATATATATATATATATATATATATATATATATATATATATATATATATATATATATATATATCTAAGGAAAGTATGAGTGCACCTAGTGG
>OX122900.1:16666082-16711082 GCA_944738965.1 Nebria brevicollis | reverse complement strand
TATTCAACGAATTCACGTTAAGATACATATGCTTAGAATAATTTAAGCAGTTGAAAAAGTAACTGCTTCAATTGCCAAGTGTTTACAAATACGTTCGAAGACTTCAAAAGTGACGGTTATGGTCAGTGGATGCATAGCTGAGTTGGTTAGAGCGATCGGCGCGAAACCGATGGTCGCGGGTTCGAGTCCTGCCGTATCCGTTACTTTTTCAACTGCTTAAATTATTCTAAGCATATGTATCTTAACGTGAATTCGTTGAATAGTAATAACATTATTTCTATTTCATGTACTGTGCGGGTTTCCGTACCTAGTAGCCTACGTTACAATTATTCGTTGTCAATATCACAGTGTGAAGTCTTCGAACGTATTTGTTAACACTTGGCAATTGAAGCAGTTGAAAAAGTGACGGTTATGGTCAGTGGATGCGTAGCTGAGTTGGTTAGAGCGATCGGCGCGAAACCGATGGTCGCGGGTTCGAGTCCTGCCGTATCCGTTACTTTTTCAACTGCTTAAACTATTCTAAGTACACAAGATAGACATTCACTTCATAAGCTCGCAGCACCCAGAATGCAACGGAATTATCGAAAGATACATTCCGTAGCAAAGTTAAAAACCAACCGAAATTATTTCTGGCTATCTAGATTCAAAATTCCCTTTTAACGTTGATCTTAATAACCAACTAATAACAAACTACATCACTGAACAATAAAATAAAATACAATTACTCTACCAGAAAATCAATGAAAAAACTCACGCAACAAAAAGGAAAACAATAGATAAGGTTATTAAAAATAGAGAAGAACTCCCGGACCTACCACAAATAATTTATATTAAAAACAAACACAAAAAACAAATACAAACCCGAACAAATAAAAGAAATTAATCGCGAACTAAAAACCGCTAAAGTAAAAGCTAAACACGGGAATACCGCGCAAAATATTCATTTATCTAACATTAAACGACCAAAGAAAAAAACATACCATTTTAAAAATATTTCAGGCTGTTCGCAATAAAAATATCGCCGACAACTTAGAAATACTCCCGATAAATTTGGGTCCTGCTAAACTAGAACGAGCAAAACACACTTTCATCCATTATTATGAATTAAACCCGTTACTTAACATAAAGAATATGACAATTTGAATCTTCAGTACGAAGTCATAAAATCAAAACTTATTAACGACACACTTGTTAGTGGAGAACTAATTAATTATGACAAAATCACACAATTTGTGAAAACCAACATCAATGCTTAATTAAATAATATTCAAACTCATTCCAATTATAGTAGAACCAAACGAGGATTAATAGACGGATTAGGTACAATATATAAATTCTTTACTGGTAACTTAGATGTTGAGGACGGCAAAAGATGCAACCCTATTATGGAACATTTACAAAGAAATGAAAACCACTTACAAAATCAACTTCAAATGGCTTATACCGTTAATCATGAAATAATGAAATAATTAAACTAAAATCTAAAATGGTGAAACTACACGGTATATTGAAAGACGAACTAAAAACTATATATATATATATATATATATATATATATATATATATATATATATATATATATATATATATAAATATATATAAATATATATATATAAATATATATATATATATATATATATATATATATATATATATATATATATATATATATATATATATATATATGTATTTCATTATTCTGAAAAAAAAAAGATATAATATTAGAAAATTATATTACCTAGTTGTAGAATCCCCATTAGCAATTGAACTACTCCAGTTAGAAAACATAGCAATGCTGCAACACCTGGTCCAAATTTAATTACTTTTTCGTACGTCATGAGCGCCATTAATGCTGTTGGGCCAATTGTTATATCCGCACAACTTCCGAAGATGAGATAAATGAAACAGCCCATAAAAGCTGAATACAAACCATACTGCAAATTATAAAAATTAAATGAATTTGAGCGACTAGGAAAATATTTAATGTCACGCTATTAAAATAATATACTTAGCACCAAGTGTGATACTTGTTTACAAAAGGCCCGTGGATTTTGTTCAAAATTCAATTCTATTGCATACAAATTAGGTTCTGAAAATATATTAGAAAGAAAATATTTAATTTTTAAGCTATGAGCTATTGAATTATTTTGGGTTCAAAAATTAAATAATTAATATGTCAGATCCTAATTGATTGAAATTCATGCAATATTATTCAAATGTGGCTGTTATAATAAACCTATCTAAATATATTTAAACAAATTAATTTACGTTTAATTTGTATACAAAAAAACTAAGGTTTCAGTAAACAAATAATATATTTTTCATGTTTTTAATGTGCATGAATGTTAATTTATCCACGAGATTGTAAAATTCATTCTCTTAATAATGAAATAATATAATTTACGGGCCCCGAATTAGTAACCAAGTTATAGTGACTTTCGCGAGTCACTAACGTCAAGGCGCAAATTCGAACATTGTTTAAATTTAATGAAAATGAATTATTATTTATATTGTTACATTTAATATGTGTTACAATAGTGAAATACCACAGCGAACAGAACATGAATACAATTTTTTATTTGCTTTTGTATGTAAATATATGCTTACACTATAGTCTAATTACTACTCATATTGCACAGGAAACCGCCAAGTGCTACATGCTGACATCAAATAAAATCAGAGTAATGATGATGAAATAAGAGATACAGTCATATATAATTCGAGCGCTGTACATCTAACTAAAATGTTTGGGGTTCAAAAGACGTGATATAAATGAATTTGAATAAATGTTAACTGATATCAACAAATAAATAATTATTTACAAATTAATAATTACTTATAAGCAATAGGAGTTTGTGTACACCCCCTATGAACCCCCAGCAAAAGGGTGCAGGAGGAAAATTATATAAATCCATGGATGCATGTTTTTTCTATATGTGACAAATATTCCCAAACCCAAATTTGTCATAAACGCAATCTATCAAAATGTAGTGTATCATTTTGGCCGCTGCGAAAGCAACCTTATCGGTTTTGCACCACTTCACACCCCTGTACACGCTCGTGGTGGAGTTGTAAGTAGAATATTACCCTAACATCGTAAAATTGAGAAAGTTTCCTATAAGAAAACAGGTTTTGTATTCGCATTGGCTGGAAAACCTCGTCAAAGCAAAGTCGTGGAAAGTTTTGGTCGCATCGGCGTTAATGGGTTAATACAGAAACAGCTAGCTCACTAGTAAAATAAGCGTTCGTTGAAAATTATCGAACAAATAGACAATGTATAGGCACATTAACATTAATATCGGGGGAGGGGGGGGGGGCGAGGTAATGCCTAATGAAACATCTAGGGTACATTAACATGGGAATACAATGGGACAGCATGCAGAAAACCGAACCACCCAAACTGAAAGACCATTTCGATTTAGAACGTTTTGATGAAAATATTAAAAAGCAAATGATAAGCATATTAGTGCACTACAAGGACATTTTTCTAATAAAATGAGAAAAATTGTGGTGCACGCATAAAGCAAAAGAAAAAATAATAACGGAAGAAGCACAGCCAATCGCGAAAACAGCATATAGGGTCACATTCAGTCGAAAAGATTAATTGCAAAAGAAATTAGCAAAAATGTTAAAGGAAGGGAAATCGACCTATAGGACACCCGATGGCCTTCAACAGTATTAATGGTACCAAAAAAATCTGAAAAGGGAGACAGCAAGATAAGAGTTTGTATAGACTTCAAAGGCCTGAATGAAGTAACAAAGAATGATCATTTCCCAGTAGCAAACATGCAGGAAACCAACCAACTGGGAAACTCGAATTTATTTACGACGCTGTACTTAGCATCAGCTTACTCGCAAGTAGAATTAGAAGAAGACGATAGGGAAAATACGAAATTCACAACCGTAGGGCACCACTACCAGTTTACGAAAATGGCGTTTAAACTACCAAATATATTCCAAAGATTGATGAATAGTGCAATGGCAGTATTAACTGGCGTAACATGTTTATTGTACCTGGATGATGTGATTATATTAAACGGAGAAGGCACAGGATATCACATTTCTAGATTGACTAAAGTTTTTAACCGTATGCGGAAAGCAAATCTAAAACTACAGCCGAATAAATGCTAATTCCTAAAACGTGATACAGGGGACCTATGACATGTGATAAGTCTACACGGAATTATGCCGGAACCGGGAAAAAATTCTAGAATCAGAAACTATCCAACACTGAAATCTGTGAAAGAAATACTGGCACTCCTAGGTCTAGTGGGCTTCTACCGGAGATTCTGAACAAGATATACTAAAACAGCATTCCCATTAACACAATTAACCAACATGGATGAAGAATTTACATGCCCCAAAGGTTGCGTTCGAAATATTACAGGAATCATTATGCACAGAATCGCTATTAGTACATCCAGACTTTAATAAGATATTCATCCTCTCAACAAACTCAACTGGATTTGCAGCCAGTGTAATTCTCAGCCAGATACAGAACGGATACGAAAGACCATTTGCAAGCAGGCAATTGCATAGAACGAAAACAAACTATGACACATCAGTAAGAGAATGTCTAGCTATAATTTTGGGTGTGAGGCACTATCGCTGCTTTTTGTACAGACAAAAATTGACGACAATCACCGATCATAAACCACTGAAATGGTTAATGTCACTAAAAGATACGAACTCTCGTCTGATGAGATGGGCTCCTCTTCTGAGTGAATTCGGAAACTAGGTATTGCACAAGCCTGGAAAGAAGTATATAAATGAAGATTTACTCTCAGGAATACCAATTTATTAAGTTTCATTCAAGGATAATATATACTTACCGATTTGGGACTGAGGCAAAATTCGTAATCTACAAGAAAACGACGAAGATATCAGGAGATGCACAATAATAGAGAGCTACTTCCAGAACGAAACAGTATTTAAGTTTATAGAAAATACGGGAAAAGAGAGAGATCATACCCAAAAAGATATCATTCCAAGTGTTACACGACTATCACAACCTGCCTATGCAGGCCATCAAGAACACGCGAGAACAATAAAAAGAAACATTTGCAGGGTCATGCACTGAGCTTTCTTATTCGCATTTCAGTTAGATCATATTTAGACTATTTATCTAATTTATAATATTTTACTATCCATGGGAACTTCTTTTCACTTAATTATATCTTAGAATAAATATTAAATGTCAAACTCAAAATAATACAACTTTTACACAACTATATATATCTTGACTTTCCACGAGCAATGTTCCTAGCACCCAGAAGCATTTGCGATCCAAAACCCAACAGCATAAACGATAGCAAGGACATTTGCGCAAGTAATTATTGCCAAACACGGAGTAACAAGGCCACTTCTGATGGCTCAAGAGAAAAATGTTATTTCAAATACATTGAAGAATGTGTGCATATTATTCAACATTGAGAAACTGCAAACAACTGCATACCGCCCTCAAACAAATGGAGTTAAAAGCAGAGATCAAACTGATTGGGGCAAATGGTTACCATATGTTCTGATGGCTTAAAGATCAGCAGTACATAAGTCGACAAGGGAGACACAAAGTTTTATTATGCATAGCAGAGATATGGAGATGCCCTACGATGACATATCATGACCATGAACGTTACGGCTATGATGACAACTATGCAGCCGAAATAAAAGGATTATACGAATTGCGTTTAAGTAAAAACAACGTTGAGACTAACAATTAAACAGTGAAACAAGAAATTTAATGTTCCCACCCCTTAAACAAAAACAGAATGCGGTCCACCATAGCATAACCGCAAATCCACAAAACCAGGCGTATCATACGCCCAAATAACAAGAGCTAAGGTCCAAGAGACACAAAAAGAACATAACATACAACCAAATTTAAATCAATCTTCCGATAAACTGCAAGTTAGTAAACTAGAAGCTATGATGTTCAAACTGATGGAGGGCATGGACATCATGCTAAATCGCCTCACTATCCTTGTGGCTAAAATGAAATAATGCCCCAGCTCCTAAAAATCGCTCTCTGGAATATTTATAGCAGGAATATTTATAGAGAACACAACATATGAGTGAAGCTCATTTCCGAAACTCACTTTACCAATAAGACGTATCTGAAGATACCAGGATACACAATATACAATACTAAACACCCAGATGGTACTGCCCATGGAAGCACTGCCGTAATCATCCGACAACAAATTAAACACCATGAACTAAATAAATACCAGCACGAACACCTCCAAGCTACTAGCATTGTAATTAACGAAGAGACATCAGGACCTCTAACTATCTCAGCTGTCTACTGTCCACTTAGACAAACAATTAACAAAGCACAATTTAACGACTTTTATAACACTCTGGGGTCTAGATTTATAGCTGGAGATGATTACAATGCGAAACATCCCTACTGGGGTTCACGACTGACCACCCCTAAAGGTAGACAACTCTACCAAGCAATGCAAGAGAATAATCTACATCATTTATCTACTGGCCAACCTACATACTGGCCTAGCGACAGAAGAGAAGTTCCGGATCTCATAGACTTTTGTGTAGCAAAAGGCGTGTCATCACATTATCTAAATGCCGAAAGTTGCTTAGATCTATCATCGGACCACTCTCCAGTCATAATTACTGTAAATAGGCAAATAACAATAAAACAAAACATTAGTAAAAAAACAGACTGGCACACATTCAGAAATCTGCTGGACAACAAGCTCTCGCTCGAAATTTCACTCAAAACCGAACACGAAATACATGAAGCCATAGAATTTTTAAATGATGCAATACAAGAATCAGCATGGGTCGCAACACCGGTAAAAAACGCCAATCAAAACGAGATAATTGTCCAAAAATCGATAGGGACATCGTCGCTGAAATACGGAAGCTACGCAAACAATGGCAAATAACAAGATCACCATACGACAAAACAAAACTTGACCAGGCAATAAAAGTAGTCAACAAGTTACTAAGCAACCTGCGAAATAAATCTGTCGAAGAATACTTAGAAAATCTAACTCCGTCAGCATTCACAGACTATTCCCTCTGGCGAGCAACAATAAAGCTCAAACAACCGGAACAGTCAAATCCACCCTTATTCCTAGCAAATGGTAGCTGGGCCAGAACCAATCACTCAAACGCGAACACATTTGCGCAACATTTATCATCAGTATTCCAACCCTTTCCTAGTGAAATTTCGGTAGAAGAAGAACAAACAATCCTGCAATCCTGCTTGCCAATAGTCAAATTAAAAACTAGTGAAATAAAAAATGCTATAACAAATCTTGACCCCAAAAAAGCTTCAGGATATGACCTTATAACAGGAGGGATTCTGCAAGAACTTTCTTCTAAAGGAATCAAGCTGATAACAATGATCTGTATCTCAGTCCTACGATTAGATTACTTTCCCTCTCAGTGGAAATAAGCCCAAATTATCCTTATACCCAAGCCAGGAAAACCTTCTGAAAATTTCCAAACATTTCGAAAAGTTATTTCTTAAGCGCCTAAAGCTAGTTCTAGAAGAAAAAGACATAATTCCAAACCACCAATTCGTACTTAGTACGCAACACGCAACAATTGAACAAATCCAGAGTCGTGAACGAAATACGCAAAAATCTAGAAGAGAAAGAATACTGCTCAGCTGCTTTCTTAGATATAAGTCAAGCTTGCGATAAAGTCTGGGACACCGGGCTATTGTTTAAATTAAAAGAATCCTACCACATAATTACTACCAAATCCTCAAATCATACCTTTCCAACAGATACTTCTATATTAAATATAAAGATGAACGAACCAGACTCTACCCAATAGAATCCAGTGTCCCACAAGGTAGTGTACTAGGACCCATACAATATCTCCTATACACAGCTGACCAGCCAACATCAGAAACAACATTCATCGCAACATTCGCCGATGATACAGCAATACTTGCCTCTCACGAAAATCACAACGTGGCCACAAGATATCTTCAGGCACATCTGAACAAAATTCAACCATGGTTAACAAAATGGAGAATTAGAGCAAATGAAACCAATTCTACCCATGTCACATTTACAATGAGGAAAGAAACCTGTCTTTTTGTGTATGGCAAGCCCCTCCCACAGACAGAAGAAGCGAAATATCTAGGCATGCACTTAGATCGTCGTTTAACATGGAAAAAAACACATTTGGACAAAAAGAAATCAACTTGGCCTGAAATTCAGTCGCATGTACTGGCTATTAGGCCGCCAACAGAAAACAAAATTCTTCTTTACAAGACTATCCTCAAACCAGTCTGGACGTACGGCATCCAACTATGGGGTACCGCCAGTAATTCTAACATTGAAATCCTGCAGAGATTTCAGTCCAAAGTGCTCCGCTCTGTCCTTAATGCACCATGGTTCGTCACCAACGCCATAATACACCGTGATCTCTCCGTAGTGATAGTGAAAGAAGAAATTAAAAACTTCAGGGAGAAATATCATAGCAGATTACGTGCGCATCCAAATACTTCAGCACGTAATTTGCTGACAGTGAAAATACAACAACGCTTAAAACGTGATAACATACTAGACCTACCTAATAAATAACTAACAATTTCAACGTTTTTAGTGTCATCATACCTGTTATGCAGAGGCAACAGAAAAAAAAGCCACCTAGAAAATTCTCAACCTGTCATGCAGAGTCGACAAAAAATAATAAATGAGCCAATATCACAGGATAGCACCCTCTACATGTGAATGTATTTTTGTACATCTTACTATAAGTTTTACTGAATGTCGGACAGATTGTAAATAAAAATGGGTTAAAAAAAAACATCAGACAGGGTCTTCAAGTAGAAAATTTGGAAAATAAAACTTCAGTATATATCCTTTTGTTTAGACTGACAAACGTTTCAATTTAGTCTGGGGGCAATTATGATCTGTCTATACCCTTTTTTGCAACCATACAAAAGAATTAGCTAAATAAAAGTACATGTAATTCATGGGCAGAACTAGATTATTATAAAAATTTTAACTATATACAACAATATATTTGTGTATGTGTGTGTGGTACTTTGCACTGTCAGACGTAACTTTTGCAGTTATAAACTGCGCCTCCCTTTGCTTAAACCACAGAGTAGGATTTGCCTGCCTAAAATGGGGGAATTCTCAGTGAAGCTTTGAAAATGTCTATACTCTCTTCAGCCACGTTGAAATAAAAAAAAGACAACGTTTCAAATATCGGGGTCACCAATTTGTAACAACACAGTTGTACAATAAAATCATTATTCTTATTTTTTTAGTAATAACAAAGTACTGAATCCAAAAAGTCTCTCGACATGAGTAGTCTTCTTTTTTTCTTTTTTTCAAAGCCAGCCAAGTTGGATATTCGCAATTTGCTACAGACGTATCAGCAGCAGTCCTGCTTATATGATAAATATTTTATAGTTTTCGATATAAATGCAATTTAAAGTAATCGCAGAACAGTAATGACAAGATTGTTTGCAAATTAGTAACACATTTGTTTATTCTATTAATCACCTCTATTGGGTAAAATATTTTAAATTTAGCCTGAATTGCAAGGTATTATAAATTCGAGAATTATACATCATGTTCGTATAGTTTATTTAAATGTAAGTGTGTAGTAAATATGTTATTTGTACAGATACTCGTATTTGAGGAACAAATAACGAAACAACAGTTTTTACGCATTTGTTTGGTTGTCCAGCTAAAATGCTGGTAAGATTCAGTAGTTATAAGGATGTACAATTATAACAAAGCCTTCTAGATAAATATGTAGGCTCTGAGAGTGGCTTGACTCCTATATTACTTTGATAATTTTCTTTAGATGACATACTCTTTAATTATTTAAGCGTCCCTCGCACGTCTTTGTATTTGTTATTGTTTGTTTAACTGCATTGTATAATAAACGGATAACTTACCTGCGGTTCTAATCCTGCTAATGTTGCGTATGCCAAGGCTTGTGGTATGACGGTTAAGCCAACGGTTACTCCTGCTATAACATCACTGATTAAATACTGCCTACGGTAATTGGGTAGCCATCGCAGTATAGGCATCCTTTGTTTTAGAATTGTTGGCAGCGACTCTTTGAACCTTATCCAGCAAACCATTATAGATTTCGAATATGACCTTTCAATAAAAATGCATAGAGTTATCATAAAAAGCCCTTTGTTGATCTATTTTGAATTGTATTGGACAATGTCCGACATGTATTCAGTTATTATAGGTACAGTATATGCAGTCAAATATTTTCATTGATTGCTACTTCTGTTGGATAAATATTTAAATGAAATTTAGTTAGGAATTAGTAATTTACAAATTATGTTCTGAAACATTTAAAAACATATGCTCTATATGATGACATATTTTGATAATTTGAACGAATGATGCTGTTCTCACGCGGTAAAACATTATAACAATGAAATAATAATTCTCGGTGAGGTTTCAGTATAACTTTATTGAGACAACTAGTTTCGGCTGTTACACTATCTTCAGGTCTGACATGAGAATACAAAAACTGGTCTTAAATACAAAAAATAACTGTATTTACAACATGGCATTATATATGTCGGGAAATGATGAGAAACAATTCTTGTCGGTGTGGGTATCTGTCAATTGGAACTAGGTGGATTAAGACAGGTAATGAGACCAGATTTGTTTTTGTTACATTAAAATTTTATTGATAAAAGGGATTATTTCTGATGGAAAAACGTCTACTTGTTCATTACGGATGGGTTTCTTTACGTATATGGCTTTGTTAATCTCTAGGGCTTCTAAGACAGTTAGTTTTGCACCTTTCTCTGCTCTGTGTAGGACTTTTAAATTTTCTATTTTACATGTATCTCAATTAGATGATTTGCCAGATTTGAATCTGTTTTTCCTAATTTCCAAGAACGCATGTGTTCTATGATTCTCTTGTGAAAACTCCTTCCTGTTTGTCCTATATAGCTGTATTCACTATTGTAGTGTTGAATTTCGTATATTCCTGACGAATCTAGTTTGTCTTGTGAGTATAATTTTATGTTAACCAAGATATTTCCCATAAAATTCAATCCTAACTCAGAATGTAAAACAAAAAGTTATAACAAATACAATCACAATGTTCAAGCACACAACGCAATACCACACATTCATAGATATACATCCCGCTTGTGACTAGGAATACTGGCAAAACCAACCATGTTGTCCACGCAATAGTGTATTAGTATAAATAAAACAAAAATTAAAAAAAAAGGATATTGCATAATTTATTGTTGCCCAAGATATTTTTTAAGCAATTGTTATTATAATAGCCAGGTAAGATATTTTCGGATCTGAATTTATTTGTAATTTTCGATGTGTGTGGGCCAATGTATTTAAATGTCATGTACTTATTGTTAT
This sequence comes from Nebria brevicollis, assembly GCA_944738965.1. Taxonomy (NCBI): domain Eukaryota; kingdom Metazoa; phylum Arthropoda; class Insecta; order Coleoptera; family Carabidae; genus Nebria; species Nebria brevicollis. Next base: position 16,699,722 of record OX122900.1, on the reverse strand, counting down.
CTATTAAATTGTTTCTGTCTTTATATAGTTGGTTAAGTAATAAATTTGTATACATTTTATTCATTATTCTGTAAAATGTATCTTGATTGTATCTATTATTAGTGGTAATCGTTTTGATCGTGTTTAATTCTATATTAAAATGTTTTTGGGATATAGGAATATTCATAAGACCATGAACCAAACTATTGAAGGAAGACATTTATTTATATTCCATGGGTGGTTAGATGAGTTCGGTATTAAGGTGTCGGCGTATGTTTTTTTCCTATAAATATTGAATGTGATGGATTTGTCTACCCGTGTTAGGGTTAAATCTAAGAAATTCAGGCTATGATTGTTCTCTTTTTCAATTGAGCTATTTTGGTTGTTTAGCAAATTCAATAATTGGTATAGCTGTCTATCAGTACCTTCAACTAGACAAATTATATCGTCCACATAACGATACCGGAATATTACATTTTCAATTAAGTGCCTGTTTCAGTTTAAAATATTATTTTCGAATTAGTTCCTATATATAAATATATATATATATATATATATATATATATATATATATATAAATATATATATATATATATATATATATATATATATATATATATATATATATATATATATATATATAGATATAGATATATATATATATATATATATATATATATATATATATATATATATATATATATATATATATATATATATATATATATATATATATATATATATATATATATATATATATATATATATATATATATATATATATATATAATATATATACATATATATATATATATATATATATATATATATATATATATATATATATATATTATATATATATAGATATATATATATATATATATATATATATATATATATATATATATATATATATATATATATATATATATATATATATTTATATATATATATATATATATATATATATATATATATATATATATATATATATACACATATATATATATATATATATATATATATATATATATATATATATATATATATATATATATATATAATATATATATCAGCTAGTGGAGAACCCATCGGCCAACCATCTTTCTGATTATAAAAATGTTCTTTGAATTGAAAATAGTTTTGGTCTAGGAAACCATTTAACAGTGAGGTAATATCGTTTTATTATTGTGCTTTTACCATGGCACAGATTTAAATGAAGTTTTATGATATTTTTAAGTTTCTTAATAGGTACGGAAGTAAACCAACTTGAAACATCAAAAGTGATTAATTTGGCTTGATCAGTAATTTTTAACTGTTTTAGTTTGTTGATTAGATCTCCACTATTTTTTAAAGTGTACTTTGGCTGATAATCTATTAACCCTGGGATGAGTGAATTCATAAGCTTACATATAGAGTCAGGTATTTTTAAACGCAACTTCAAAACATACATACAGAATAAAATTCATAAAAAACAGAATTCGAACCAATAAATTAATTGTGACCAAGGCAGACAAAGGCAATACCTTAGCTATTTTAAATGAATCTGAGTACATTAGCAAAATTAATAAATTCGTTACAAACAGCAGTATTACTATACGAACAATAAACCCTACTGATAAATTCCTAACAGAATTAAAACAGTTTGTAAAAAAATGCATTACTCTCATACCTAAAGGCTCTCAATTTAAATATTTCCACATGAATCCTAGTGCACCTATTCCTTACGGCTTACCTTAATTGCAAAAGGAACTAATCTTTATCCGACCTGTAATATCCTATATGAAAGCTCCCACATAGAAAATGTAAAAATTATAAACAGAGCAGAGAAAGGTGCAAAACTAACTTTCTTAGTAGCCCTAGAGATTAACAAAGCCATATGCTTAAAGAAACCCATCCGTTATGAACAACTAGACGTTTTTCCATCAGTAATAATCCCTTATATCGGTTTAATTTTACCCTTACAAAAACAAATCCGGTCTAGTTACATGTCTCAATCCACCTAGTTCCAATTCACAGATACCCACACTGACACGAGTTGTTTCTCGTCATTTCCCGACATATATAATGCCATGTTGTTAATACAGTTATATTTAGTATAAAAGACCTTTTTTTTTGTATTCTCATGTAAGACTTGAAGATAGTGTAACAGCCAAAACTAGTCGTCTCAATAAAATTATAGTAAAACTTCACCGAGAGTTAATATTTAAATGACATATTTTGAATTGTAAGCTCTGAATTTAAAAAATTATCTAAATTGCATGGATACTATAGAATAAATGAAGGTAATAGATATTTGAAAAAATTTCTACTTAAACTAAGAGTAAATCGATGACTTAAAAACAAAAAATCGCGGACTAATTTTACTTATGCTTTCCAAAATCCAATTTGAATTTTTTTTTATTCTAAACAAAATCTATTTCAGATGATAAGTGCTCCTGCAAGAGCTGTCACCGCTAAAGACTTTTTAAAAAAAGTCTTCTCCAAGAAGAACTACCAGTACGTATTTTTACATATAATTTTAAACTTAAGTATACGCTGTATAAATGAGATAACAGATTTTGAAAATGTTGATTAGATTTCTAAAATAAACTCTCAAATATTCGCTGTTTTTGCCTTGCAGGTATATAAGTAAAAAAGAGGAAACAATGTATATTATTATCAATTGGGTTGTCTGAAAACTCTTACGATCATTCAAATATGCCCATTTTCTCGCTTTTCAACTCTATCTTTACATATTTTTTATGCTTCATTTATTATTAAAAATTACTTTATACATGCTTTTATGACAACATGGTGAAAAGTTCGTGAACTATCTATGAAAGACTTTGTTTTGAAATTATTAAATGTGAACAGGGGGTGTGTCTTAAAATGTGATTTTTTTTGTTTGCAATCTTCCCACGAATTTATTCATACAGTTGTCCAAAAGACTTGCGTAGTATTTACCAGTTATATTTTTACCCTTTTTAAGGAAAACACTGGCCTTGACCATTCCGGCAGATGAAATCGATTTCGCCTCTTTTGGTGCAGAGCCACCGTCTTCCAACCAATGCTTAGATTGCTTTTTCGTTTCTGGCATATAGTGGTAGATCTACGTCTCATACATAGTAACAAACTGGAGCAAAATATCAGTTAAATTCTTTTTAAAACTCTCAAAGCATAGTTGAGAAGTTTGTTTTCGCGTTTATTTTGGTCAGCATTTAACAAATGCGGCACCCATTTTGCACAAAGCTTTCTCATATCTCACTCTTGATGTAAAATATACCGTAACAATTCTTTTGATATGCCAATATTATGGGCTATCTCATACACCTTTGATCGCCGATCGTCCAATACCATACTGTGCACCTGCTCGATATTTGCATCTGTGGCTGCAGGTTTTGGTCGTTCTTGACGAGGTTCATCTTCAAGAGTTCTTCGATCACGTTTAAGCTCAGCCGTCAATCTCTTCACTGTTGAAAACGAAGAAGCAGTCTCCTATTAATCTTTTACCAACTTTGGATGAATTTCCGTTGGCGATATACCATCCATATCGAAGAACTTTATGACGGCAGGATTTTCTCGTTAAACCATTTCAACAAATAATACACAACACATCTAACTAAAAAATTCTCATTATGAAAACTATTCGGCAGATCACGATAAGTCTTGATATTAGGTATCGCAAAAAAATTTCATTGATAGAATATTTCAACTTTCCCTACTATATTATACTTTCTTATGGATTTTCCTTCACGCGAGTTATTCTTGATCATAGCCCAAGAAACATGGAATGTTTTACGTTTCATTGCTGTATTATTTGAATATGACATCAATTATAAACATGTACAATATAACGTAGGGTAAAACGACCAGTTTTGGCACAGTTAAGAAAATTCTCTACTCTTTTGAGGATTAAAAAAAATATGGATAATATATTTATATAATAATTGAAAATTTTTAAAGTTTAAATGTTTTATAAAGTAAAAAAAAAATTAAATTGTTTATAGATGTTTTAGGTAATTTTGTTCACAATTTATAATTCGATGTTAAAATGCCAGTTTTGGCACGGTGGTTGCCTTTAAGAGCACAGTCCTTTCTAGTAATAGCACGGCAAATTATATTTTTTGTTAAATGAACTAGGTAAATCAATAAATAAATAAGTTCTATTATAAATTTAATTTTGATTAAATATGGTTTATAAATTTAAATATTTTAGCTAGTCTTTATAAAAGAACACTTACAATAGCTTTGTTTTCTAAAGTTTTAAATTACATAGGTAGTATATCTATCTAAAGCTAAATTATTATAAAATTATAATTAATATAAACAATGAAAAGTTTAATTCCTTCTTTTTATATTTTTAGAAAAGAATTTTATTTCAGCATGTAATTTTTTTTGCCGTTCAGATAAAAGTTTTTTTTGCACTTTAATATCAGCTAGTTTTTTATCTGCTTCTTCTTTTACTTTTTGAACTTCTAACTTTTTTCTTTTATTTTCTTCTTTGGCTTATTCAGCATATCTCCTGCAGCATTTGTTGTATATAGCACTGTTATTGCTTCTTTCTCTTGTCCACTGCATAACTGGTAAACATTTTTAGTGCCTTTTTTTGCCAGTACCATACCCAATTTTGGATTCAAACAAAATGCTGATTCATCGAGGTTGAATACTCGTGATGCATCAATATCAATTAGATTGTTTTTTGTTAAATATGATTCTACAAGCTGGAACCAATGTCTGATTTGCTCCTCAGTTACATAAGCTCTTGCCTTACTGAAATTTTCAGTACATCTTTTGGTTAATCTGTCTTTATGCCTCTCTAAAAACAAAGAAAACCACTTGCTCCCTGGACGATTTTTAATGAAAATGGTTTTCCTATTTGATACAACCATTAGCTCCTGTACACTGTCTAATAGCTGTTTCTTTGTGACTGGTGACCCTTTATCGCCACAAGCAATTATCCATTCGACTATTCTATTTTCTTCTTCATATGAACAAACTGTTGTAGGGCCTCTTTTTGCAATTATTGGAGTCTTGTTATGATACTTTGCAAATAGTGTACTGGGTGGTATGCCATATTTTACTTTTGCTGCTCTAAAACTAATTTTTTTCTCTTTTATCTCTTCTAAAGCTTTCATTAAATTTTCAAGCGTATATGATGTTTTGGTCCTAGTTCTTAATTTTGTATGTTTCTTTTTTTTTTGTATTCAAATGAATACAAAAATAAATTAAAGGGGTTATGTTTTCGATTTTTACTTTTTATGAGATAAACAATAAAGTTTCAGTATAGGTATAATGTAAATAATATATGTAAACTGATACATACTTTTTAAAGAATTATATATGTGCAGATAAAATTCGTTTTGATATAAAATATGTATAAACATTAATAAACTCGCTTGCTTAGGTACCGTTCCATTTATAGCAGCGGCTCCCAATAGAAAAGCGCTGTAAGCATAAAGTGTTTCGATAATTGGCGTGCTCTTCAAATTTCATACCAATTAAAAAACACGTGTTTTTAATATAAAAAAATAAAAAAAAGTCAATATTCAACATTTGAAATGTTTCGATGAACTATTCATTTAACCAGGTACATATTAAAAAAATACATTTTTCTAGTAAATATGATTGTAATTGCTTAAGCTATGGTGACCGTAAACTAACTAGAAATGGCTGTGAAAAGTACAATTTTGATATCGCTAAGCAATATTCGTTTTTTTTTAATTAATAATTTTAAAATGGACGTTCTAAAGGTTTTTTCTTGTTTAAAACTATATATAAATATTTAAATCATTGTTATACCTACGCATTTGCCCAATTTTAAACGTATAAAACCAAGTTTTTGATACCTGTGCCATTACTAGCGATGTGCCAAAACTGGTCGTTTTACCCTATCTAATTTGTTTTATTTTACTAATTTTAAATTTATTTGTAGGTCTTAAATTGTTTAAAATAATAAATGAGTGTTACGATTTCAATACACTTAATGCACGGAATTCGGAAATTTGTAAAGTTTATCATTTTACAAATTAAAAATATAATTTTAACCCATTAACGCCGACACGGCCAAAACATTCAACGACTTTGCTTTGACGAGGTTTTCCAGCAAAATCGAATGCAAACCCTGTTTCATATAAAAATGTTTCTCAAATTTACGATTTCGGGGTAATAGTTCACCTACTACCCCACCCCGAGCATGTACAGGGGTGTAAAGTGATGCAAAACCAAAAAAATTGCTTTCTCAGCGGCCTAAACGTTCCGCTACTTTTTGAAAGATTGCATTTATGACAAATTTCAGTTTGGGAATGTTTGTCACATATAAAAAAAACATGTTTCCAGTGATTTTTATTAATTTCTTCCTTCACCTCTTGGCGGGGGTATATAGGGGGTGAAATTGGATAATCGGCTACATGGAATGAAAAACCCTCTTTTGCAAAGAAATATAAGCCAATGGATTACTTATGATGTCCATAACCATTTACATAGTGTTTTACATTAATACTATGTAAATCTATATGAATTTTTGTGCTTGAAATAATATTTTTCAAAAAATATCTTTACCATTGCATTTTCAAAAGATATAGAATCAATAGTATATGAAAATTGAACAATTGATTTTTTATCCCAAAAAATCAGAGGGACTTCTTAAATATTGTTTGAAAAATGGCATAGTTCCGAATGTTTGGAAGTGTGCTGTAATTGTTCCCCTTTACAAACGAATTATTGGAACTTTTGTAAATTTTGAGGTGTTGTTTATCATGATAACCGTATAAGTAAATTAGTTTTTGTTTGATTTATTAGAAAATGATACATTATTAAAATTGGATCTATCCTTTTTGTTGAGGACTTGCCTGGTAAGCTGCGCTACCTAATCTTCTAACCATACTAAACCCATTCTTTTATTATTTATTTAATATGTTATGATAGAGTAAAAGTGAGAGTAAATATCAAAACAAATATATGTTCGCAACTTGGAATGTTAGAAGCCTAAATGGTACAGAGAACGAACTTTTGCATTTATTGTGTAAATCTGGTTTGCATGTTTTGACTGTGTGTGAACCTAAGACGAAAGAATATAGTGCCAAGAATGAAAATTGTGTGTTCAGTTTATGTCTGGTGTAAATGAGAATAAGCATGCTAGAAAAGGGGTCGAAATACTGGTCAGTGAGCTAATCAAATCTTGTATCCGAGATTATAAGAACGGATCTTCAAGAAAAATAAGGCTCAGAATGAAAATGGGTTTGATTAGACTCTTCATAATATCTGTCTATGGTCCGTATAAGGCTGAGTGTGACTCTGAGAAATAAAGAATTTGGAATTAGATGTTCAGTGTAGTGAATAGCTGTGATCGCAATGAAAGATTGATTATCTGCGGTAATCTACATGGATGGGTTTGTGTTAAGCAAAGCGCTAGTAGTAGTGTACTAGGAATATTTGGAGAAGATGGAATAAATGTTAGCGGATCTAAAATTTTAGTTTTAGTTTGGAATTTAGACTCTTAGTGACTAAATTATGCTATAAGCATATTAAGTCACATACTTACACGTAGGAGAATGTAACTCTAAATCAGCGCAGTGTGATTGATTTGATTATTAGTGACGAGCGTTTGCGAAGTATGATTGTAGATACAAACGTTAGACGTAGGGCTGAACTAAGTACGCATGGTGATTATTTAATTGACTCACGTTCATGTAAAATCGTCTTGTGTTAAGGGCAAATCAGAAAGCAAATATTGTGTTTTAAATTTTAATGTTGCTTAGTCCTTATTTGAGCTTAAATATAAGTGTGATGTGAATGTGATCTGAAGTGAATTTAAAACAGGAGTTATAAAATGTGCGACTGATGTATGCGGTATTTCAAGAACAGGTGAACGTATCCAGGATGGTTGCTGGATGATAATGTTGAAGAAGCTGTCCATATACCAATAATGAAGCATACTTGAGATTTACCTAGTGAAGTTCATGATGTTTGTTCGGCTAAATATAAATTGATGAAAAGAAATGCGAAAAGAATTGTGTATAAAAGCAAATTGGTTATGGAGAAGGCAATTAATGAAATGTTGAAATCTGACTTCAGTGAGAACATGAAATTGTTTTGAGCGTATGTAAAAACAATGGAAGGTGACAGCAATACCAATTACGTGAGAGCTATATAGAACGATTGTGATGAATTTTTTTGTAAAGAAAATAATGTAAGAGTGTCAGCGTGTATATTTTTCTAAAATTTATATGGTGGTTCAAGTGGATGCAGTAATGATTCATATGTTAGTATTGAAATGGTTGTTGATGATGTATATGAGTGTTTGTCGCAAATGAAATGTGGAAAAGCTGCTGGAGTAGATGACATAACTGTGGGAATGCTAAAATTTGGAAGTGCGTGCATGTTCGATTGTTAAGTTAAAAGGATAAACTTTTATTTGAAAAATGGGGTAGTTCCGAATGATTTGTAGCATGCTGTTACCATTTTCAAATAAAAGGGCTAATAGAGTGACTAATAACTATAGGGCCATTGGTTTGTTGAGTGTTGTTAGTAGTATGTATGGAATTATTTTAATTGTGAAAGTGAGGTGTATGTCACGAATAAAACTGCATGATATGCTAGGTGGCTTTCTGTCTGGACAAGGTGTGTTGCCAACTGTTTTCTATTCGTATGAATGTCGAAAATTCAGAAAATATTAATAAGAAAGTTATTTTGTGGCTCTTATATATATATATATATATATATATATATATATATATATATATATATATATATATATATATATATATATATTCATCCAAGATACACCATATGCGGTCACGGACTACAATATCCTAATTCGAAAGAGCCACAAAATAACTTTCTTATATTAATACCGGGTATTCCAGCATGTCCGGGTATCCACATGAGTACGACATCTTTCTCTAGCTCCCGTAATCAATCGATTTCTCCGCGGATGTCCAAAACCGTTGGGTCTGTGGAGAATCTGCAACCGATGCCTTAGATAGAACTCAGGGAATCGGTGCAGATAAGCAGGTGACGTCACTTATCGATAGCTGGACGGGAGTGTCGAAGAGAGTAGAGAATACCATATAGCCCAGCAGTGTACACTGAGCATATGGGTGACAGTGTGAACGCCTGGGATACGCCATCAATCACAAAAGCGCAGCCTGTATCGGAGTCTGTCTTGAAGCTATAAATATATGTGTTAAAAGTCTGTGTACTGTTGCAATTGAATGAAGAATTCAATAAAGTATATGGCTTTAGCAATAGAATCTTTTGGCAAGTTGGTCAGCTCTAGGTTTGTCGTTAAAGAGAAAGATACCCATGGATTGATATTGGTTGTTAATGATATTTAACAACCTTGGAAGTTTGAGTGCAAGCAAATACAGAGAAATTAAACTATTGGTATATAGCCGATTCAATACCAGATTATTGATAAATATGGAATGGTTTATATGCTGCATGAGCGAAAGAACTTTGCAGACGTATCCCAAACCAAGTTTCATGTACCTTGTGTGAAGTGGCGGTACACCGGCTTCACAGTGAAGGCTTGGAATTGGGGTGGTTCTGAACGCACCGGTGACTGCTCGAATGCCAGCATTGTGTACGCTCTCTAGCTTCATCAAGTGGGAAGCATTAGCACTGTACACAATGGTTGCACAGAAGTCTATTCTGGATAGAACCAGACTGACGTAAACTCACAGCAGAGAGTCCCTATAGGCTCCCCATTTTGTGAAGACAATACACTTGATGGCATTCAATGACATTCGGCACTGCGCAGAAACAGTGTTGATTTGTCTCAGCCATAAAAGACAAGGACAGTTGTGTGCTTTACGTAGTCGACAAAAGTCGAAAGCACAGGTTTTCTCCGGAGAGAATCGAAAACCACGGTCGCATGCAGCCAGAGAAACTAAGTCGACAGACTGCTGTAATCTTTCCTGACGGAGAACAAAAGATTGGGATGATTTGAAGATCGTGAGTTCATCTACATATTGACAATAATCAACAGTATTTGGCAGGTTGGACACAATGTCATTGATTGCAAGCAAGAATAGTGTTACACTAATGGAAGATCCTTGAGGAATTCCGTTTTGCAACGGTCGTAAAAAAGAGAATGTTTGTATAACTCGAACTCTAAAGGAACGATTCGAAAGAAAGTTTTCTACGAATTGAAGCAGATGGCCTCGTAGATCCCAATTGTGCAATTTTCGTAGAATTCCGTAACTCCAGGTCATATCGAAAGCTTTCTCTAGATCAAAAGATATTGCAACCAGATGTTTGCATTTTAAGATGCTAGATTGAATAGCGTTCGTCAGATACACATTTAGGTCAATAGAAGAGTGGTGCTGACGAGATCCACGTTGATGTTGGTTGATGATATTGTGGGATTCTAGAAGCCAGCTGAGTCGATAATTGATCATGCGCTCATATAACTTTGACAGATGACATGTCAAAGATATTGGACGGTCGCTTGATGCAGAAGACACATCTTTGCCCTTCTTGTGTATCGCCACAATTATCGCTTCGCGCCAGATGTCAGGGTAGAAATTTTCAACCCAATGCCGGTTGAGAAATTCCAATATTCTATGTTTAAAGATGATGGGTAAATGACGATTCATTGCGTAAGCAATATCATCATACCCAACAGATGTATTGTCTGTGTGACTCAGTGCAAATTCAAATTCTGCTAGAGTGAATATTGAATTATGACTCTCAGAATTATTACACTCAAAATTAAGAGGAACTTCGTCAGCCGCTTTCGAGCGTAGAAAATGGAGCGAGTAATTATCCGAGTGACTAACGGACTCAAAGTGGTTTATTAGAATATCACAAACATCAACTCTGACCGTGTGTACCTTCCATTGACCAGGAGCATTGGAATATGGGAACTTATCTTGTAACCGTTCATATACCTGATTTTCTTCCAAAGCAGAGTTTGGTCGAAATCAGCACCAATAGAAGAAACAAATCCGCGGCATGACTCAGTTTTAGACAGAAGAATTGAACACCTGGATAGCGCACGGCTTTTTTGAAAGCAATTTGGTTTAAAAGTGTCGGATTTCTCGGGTACACTTTTAGTGCGCGCTTTTTAGAAAGTATTGCGGAAGCAACGTGTTCGTTCCACCAAGGAACCGACTTCTTTCTGAGACAACCAGATGATTTCGGTATTGATAACGAAGCGGAATGCAGAATAGAATCGCTTTGATGCTGCAACTCAGTGCCAGTACTGCGGAGTTCTGTAGTACAAAAGCTCTAGCTTCAGGCAGGCAACAGTTCTATAGAGCTTTTTACTTTATGATCTGATTTAAATTTTGAACAGTTTTTGGATAAGAAAAGATGCCCTTCACCATAATTCACGCACTTTACTGGATCGGTACAGCGCTGTTCTTCGTGGGCTGCTTTTCCACATATACAAATTTATTGTCCTTGCATGTTTTTGAGGAATGTCTGAACTTTTGGCAATTGACGCATCGCATGGGATTAAGAATGTAAGGCCTAATAGGAAAACTATACATTGCAACCCGGATTTTGGCTGGCAACATACGCAACGAGAAAGAAACAATAATGGACGCAGAGTCTTCCACTACGCCATTGCCTTGCGGGTAATCCGCCTGACCTCAGAAATTGCTTGTGCTTTAATATCTGAGCAAAGCACATCAGTTGTGCAATTTAATAAATCGCGACACTTATTCACTCCCTTGCCGGTATTAAGGGTCGAGTAAGAGGACACCTCAACAGATACACCAGCAAAAACATTTGTTTGCAGCAACCGAGTAGCTTGCTTAGCAGATTTTGTTTCTACCAAAAGACCTTCGTTAATTTTTTTTAAGGACTGCACCTCACCCACCATACTTTGCATTTGTTTATTGATTAAAAACGGACTGACCTGGAATATAACAGATTCCGTCTTTTTTTTAATGACCAGAAACTGGGGACATTGATCCACCGTCCACTGGCTCATTACTTTCTGCTTTTTAGAAAGGTTTAATGCAACGGAGGAGTTGCCCTCCCCGGCAAACACCACGTCCGCCATCGTGGACAATTAATAGAAAGGAAAGAAAATGAAAAACCCACCTGAAAATAAGAAATTGTAGCCAAAACTACGAAAAAAGAGCAATATTCAATCGAATTGAACCAAAACCGAATGAGATCGATCGATAAACAAACAAAACAATACCATACACAGCAAATCAAACACAGACAAACGAGAAAAAACCTAAGTTTCGACACGAATTTTATTTGTTTACAAATAACATGTATACGCACAGAGCTCACGTAAAAACCGTCCGCTCACTCTTGCATCTAGTACACGACTGAATATATATATATATATATATATATATATATATATATATATATATTCACCACGGTCGTGTACTAGATGCCAGAGTGAGCGGACGTTCTTTACGTGAGCTCTATGCGTATACATTTTATTGGTAAACAAATAAAGCACAGTGGAATGTGCCAGAAAGTATATAAGAACAAAGCCCTTTTAAGAAACTATCAATGAGAAAATAGAACATGTGAAAATAATATAAATATTGAAATATAAATTCTGAAATAAAGAGATTAAGAATACGGTTTCAAAATTTGATTGAACAGGTCAACAGCTCAAAGAAAAAAGAGCACAGGTTTTCTCGGTAGAGAAACGAAAACCACGGTCGGATGCTGCCAGAGGAGCAATGTCAACAGCCTGCTATAATCTATTCTGACAAAGAGCAACATAGTGGAAAGAAGTGAAGATCGTGAGGTCATCTACATAGACGCAATAATCAACAGTTTTAAGTAGGTTGGAAACAATGTCATTGATGCGACCAGGATTAATGTTACACTAATGGAAGAGCCTTGGGAAATACCCTTTTGCGACGGTCGTAAAGAGGAGAATGTTGCTCCAACCCGAACTCTAACTGAACGGTTTAAAAGAAAGTTTTCTACGAATTGGAGCAGATGGCTACTTAAACCCCAATTTTTGCAATTTTCGTAGAATTCCATATCTCCAGATCATGTCAAATGCTTTCTTTAAATCAAAATTCTCAGCAACCGCATGGTTGCGTTTTAAGATGCTAGATTGAACAGCATTGGTCAGATGACATTCAAGTGAGTAGTGGAGTGGTGCTGACAAGTTCCACATTGACGTTGGTTGATGAGATAATGAGATTCTAGAGAAAACCTTATTCGGAAATAGATCATGCGTTCATATATCTTTGACAGATGACATATCAAAGATATTGGACGTTAGCTTGATGCACGAGACACATCTTTGCCCTGCTAATTTATCAGCACAGTTATAGCTTCGTGTCATATGTCAGGATAGGCATTTTCAGCCCAAAGCCGGTTGAGAAACTCCACTAATCTTAATTTGAATTGGATGGATAAATGCCGATACATTGCGTAAATAATGTCATCATACCCGACAGATGTATTGGCTTTGTGACTTAGTGCATACAAAAATTTGGCAAGAGAAAATATTGAGTTATGACTATCAGAATTAGCAGACATAAAAGTTAGAGGTACCTCTTCAATCTCCTTTGAGAAAATGGAGCGATTAATTATCAGAATGACTAATGGACTCAAACTGGTTTGCTAGAATATCACAAATCTCATATCTGACAGTATGTATTTAGAATATAGCGACTTTTCTTGTAGCCGTTCATATATCTGAATCTTTTCCAAAGCAGAGATTGGTCGATAGCAGTACCGATTGAAGAAACAAAACCAAGCCAAGACTCAGTTTTAGACAGAAGCATTGAATGTCTGGTTTTTTCACCTGTCTCTTTGAACGCAGTTTGGTTCGACAGTGTCGGATTTCTCCGGTACACTTTTAAAGCGCACTTTTTCGAGCAAATATCGTTAGCAAGAAGTTCATTACACCAAGGAACAGACCTCTGCCTAAAACGGCCTGATGACTTCGGTATTGAACACGAAGCAGAAAGTAAAATACAAAAGTAACACTTTTATAGCTCAACATATAAATCTAGATAAGAATCAAGATGCTTTAGGTTGTTACTAAAAGCTTGCCGATCCGCCATATCGAATAATCATCTTGTTGTTGATGTTTGGGCATCAAAACCAGAATTTCCGAAAAACTTCTTGATCTTCTTGATGATCATGTGCGTGGCTGAGCCAGTATTGAGAAGAGTGTAATCATTGTTGTCAAGAAACCCTTCGGCAATCTGACCACGAGCATCTTTGCTTACAGAGCCCCAAAAAATGTTATGAGAATTAAAGTCTTATATTACTCTCTCGGATACAATTTAATCTGGCATTATGATCCGCAATTAAGAGCTTTAACTCAGCTAGGTGGTTGACTATTCCATTACAGTTCCATTGAATGTTGAATGAACGTGACATAAGAAATGAATAGCGAGAGAAAATAAAATAAATCGGAAATGGCTCACTTTAGAGGAAAATCCAAAAAGTGTTACGGTAATTTTATATTTACAAATCTACCATTTCTATATCTGTTATACCATTGGTCCTTTGTTGTTTCTTATTGTTAAAGCATTTTATATTTTATACAAACTAATAAGTAATATGGTTACAATAATTATACTTATTAATATACTTTGAGCATGATTATAATGATTATTCATGTGTACATATGTCGCTTGTTTTAAAGTTATATTTGGAAAAGTATATTTTTGATAATGTTGAATTATACTATTATTCAGAGGGAATATGTCCTTTTCGGGATTTAAAAATGTATTAATTTGTAAATTATATTCTTTGGCCATAAATTCATTATTGAATTTTTCATTATCCATAAAACAGTCGTTGTTTATAACTTTATGTATTACTCAAAATTTAAATTCTTTATTTATGTTTGTACAGTCCAAATGAACATTTTTTATTTTATTATAAATATAGATTATATTTGAATGAGGTATTTGTTCAATCCATTTTGTGGTTTTGAATTCATTAAAATCACAATTCTTATTGTTACTATCTTCTATTATATTAGTGTAGCAATTATCAATCATTTTATAATTATTTTTACAATAGTTAACATTGTTTATTTCATTACGTTTATGTAACATATAATTTTTATTGCTTTTTACAATATAAATTATTTTCCTGTTATTTAACATATATATTTTTGCTTGAAACATAAATGGTATTGTAATTATCTGTTTAGTAATATATTGCTCATGATCATACATTGGTACAATCATCAAAAATACAATTTTATTATCATTAATTTTGCAATTTGTGGTTATAAGTGATGCATATTCCCAGAAATGATTGAATTGAATGTTTATGATTTCACGAATATATTTGGTTACTATTTGAAGATTATCCGTTAAAATTTGAGAGGAATGTAATTGATATATATTGCAACACGTTAAAGATGTTTCTATATCTTTCAGTATTTATATCAATTGTTGAACTTGAATTTTAAAATCAATAACTTCACTTATTAACCATAAGATTTTGTTTTCAACGAAACCACGAGAAAGGGTTTGTAAAATATGTCTTAAACTAGTAGTAATATAAAATTGATTTTTATTAATTAGCTCTAACTGTTTATTATAGTGTTCATTCATTTCTTTAATAATTTGTAAGTTTTGTTCTTGGTTCTGCATTACCGTATATTGATTTTTATTACTTTCCTCAATTATTTGATCATATCGTTCTTTATCTTGATTGTCTAAATTTCCGGTTATACTTTTTATTTAAGGGGTTTTTTAAATTTAGTTATCAGTCTAGGATTCTGTTTTACATACATGTTTTTCTTTTTTATTCTTTTGTTTGTTCCGGAACATATCTTTATTGCTTTTCTTGCTTTATTCTATCGGTTACGGTTTCTTTTATTTTCTCTAAATTTGTTTTATAATTGTTGACCTTTTGTTCTTGAGTTTCATGGTGTTGTTTGAGAAATATGTTAGCTTTACTTCTTCCATATAATAATTCTAATGGTGAATGTGATGGTTTGTATTGTGTTGTTGTAAAAGTACATGACTATTTGTAATTTATCTTCTAATTTAATATTGTGTTTTTCGGCATGTAGTATTATAAGCTGTTCTATAATAGCAGAGTGTAATCTTTCTATTGAATTAGACTTAGGATTATTGATACACGTAAAATTTAGATATACTCCTTCTTTTTGACAATATGTTTTTAACAATGCATTATTAAATTCGTTGCCTTTGTCAACTATTAGAGTATTAGGATATTTATATTGCTTAAAATATTCATTTAATTTTTCTAGTGTGTTTTTAGCATTTCTGTTGTTTAGTTTTGTGATATATCAGTATTTTGAGAATTGGTCATACATAGTTAAGTATAATGTTTGATCTAGTGTTAAAAGATCTGTATTCACCATTTCTAAATGTTGTTCAGGTGTGGGTGTTGGATTGTCTAATATTTTTATTGGATTTCTGTCATATTTGTTTTTTTTTGCAAGTTTTACAGGTATTGATGAGGTCATTAATATCTTTAATCATGTAAGGCCAATAATATGTTTCTTTAAGATGTCTATATGAAGCCATAATTCCTCTATGATTCATTTTGCCAAAATGGTCATTGTAAATAATTTCGTCTCGTTGATCTTTATCTTCTATATTTTCTACTATTTTATTTACGGCTATGATTTTTATACTATTTATTTCAAAATTATCCTTAAATACTTTAGAGAAATATATATCGGAATTATTTTCAGAGATAGCATAGTATTTAATTTTCGGAATAATAAATTCTTTGATAAAATTTAAAATTTAATTTTCTATGTCATTTTTATTGATAACATTCTTTGTTTTGGATGTTTTTTTACAAAAAATTTGTCGATTTTTACTGTGAATGGTTCGTTAGTGATTTGAATAATTATTAGATTATCTGCTATGTTTAATCTATATATATATATATATATATATATATATATATATATATATATATATATATATATATATATATATATATATATATATATATATATATATATATTATACGTAAGAAGAAAAGTCCATAAATCAAGAAAAGAAAAATCTACAGAACTGGAAACACCGATTCCAACCCCGCAACCCAGATTGAATCTCCCCGATGAAGCTTCATTCTAAGGATGGAGGAGTTAGGTCAACGTCACTTCTACGTAACCGCCGACATAGCAGTATTCCAAACATGATACTCTCATGTTAAAACACTTGTAGAGACCATGTTTAACGATAAGAAAATACTATGTAATCATTCTGATTTAACAAATAGAAATATTATACTTTTAGTTAGTAGTAGAGATTCAACCTCTGTAATAGTCAGAACTATTTGAATGTACTTAAGAACAATAAAACATTTTTTATTACAATTATAAATGGAAATTGTATAACTGGCGCAGTCGGTAGGATTCTCAAACGAAATACATAGTGAAAAAAATTAAAAGTTTTAAAAACAAACTTTTATCGTTCGACAACGTAAAGCATTGTGTTATTTTTGTTTCGTGTCTACGATTAATTGAGAATCGAACAAGAACTGCAAGTCCAAGAACAAGACATCGGGGATCTCACAATCTACGAGCGCACATCGTACGAAAACAAAAGACCACCAAGTCATCGTTCTCAATTCCTGCCACGCTGACCCGTCGGTAGATGCCAATGGACAAGTCGATATTGATATTATTGCTGTAAGTACATATGTCCTTCAGAGATACGCGTCAAATAGAAACTGATACGGATTCAGATAAATCCTCTGACTCACCCCCATCTACCCCTACAATTGTTACTCCAATCAGTTCAGATTTAATTGCTCAAATCAGAAATTTAAATCTAGTCGAAATGGCAGTACCTATACTTAAAAAGGATTACTTAGAAATGATCCCAGATTTTTATGGAGACACTAAACTTCTTCCACGGTTCATTGAAATTTGTGAAAAGTTAGTGAATAAATTCTATAATATCACAGACACAAATGATTTTCAAAATGAATATCTTATGTCAAGCATTCTTGCAAAAATAAAAGGTCAAGCCGCGATTAATATAGCTAGTTGCACAATTACTCGATGGTTAGATATTAAAAATGCGCTACTCAATACGTACGCAGATAAAAGGGACTGTTATACCCTCAATATTCAAATGACAGAATTAAAACAAGGAAACGAAACCGCATTCGAATTCTATGACAAAATACAAGATTTATTAAATCTTCAAGCATCATATCTTAGTACACATATAAAAACTAGTGAAGCGACCATCCTTATTCAATATTTCAGAACATACGCGTTAAGAATATTATTGAGAGGTCTTAAAGAACCCTTAGGAACTTTTATGCGCACTAAGAACCCCACTGATCTAAGTAGGGTAAAACGACCAGTTTCGGCACATCGCTAGTAATGGCACAGGTATCAAAAACTTGGTTTTATACGTTTAAAACTGTGCAAATGCGTAGGTATAACAACGATTTAGATATTTATATATAGTTTTAAACAAGAAAAAACCTTTAGAACGTCCATTTAAAAATTATTAATTAAAAATAAAACGAATATTGTTTAGCGATATCAAAATTGTACTTTTCACAGCCATTTCTAGTTAGTTTACGGTTACCATAGCTTAAGCAATTACAATCATATTTACTAGAAAAACGTATTTTTTTAATATGTACCTGGTTAAATAAACTAAATGAATAGTTCATCGAAACATTTCAAATGTTGAATATTGACTTTTTTTTATTTTTTAATATTAAAAACACGTGTTCTTTAATTAGTATGAAATTTGAAGAGCGCGCCAATTATAAAAGCACTTTATGCTTACAGCGCTTTTATATTGGCACCGCTGCTATGTGTGGAACGGTACCTAAGCAAGCGAGTTTGTTAAAGTTTATACATATTTTATATCAAAACGAATTTTATTTGCACCTTTAAAAAGTATGTATCAGTTTACATAGTATATTATTTACATTATACCTATACTGAAACTTTATTGTTTATCTCATAAAAAGTAAAAATCGAAAACATAACCCCTTTAATTTATTTTTGTATTCATTTGAATAAATTATTTTTATTTTAGTGAAAACTGGTGAAAAAAATAACACCGATATTAAAAAGGGCAAAAAGAAATATAAAAAATTAAGAAATAGGACCAAAACATCATATACGCTTGAAGATTTAATGAAAGCTTTAGAAGAGATAAAAGAGAAAAAAATTAGTTTCAGAGCAGCAAAAGTAAAATATGGCATACCACCCAGTACACTATTTGCAAAGTATCATAACAAGACTCCAATAATTGGAAAAAGGGGCCCTACAACAGTTTGTTCATATGAAGAAGAAAATAGAATAGTCGAATGGATAATTGCTTGTGGCGATAAAGGGTCACCAGTCACAAAGAAACAGCTATTAGACAGTGTACAGGAGCTAATGGTTGTATCAAATAGGAAAACCATTTTCATTAAAAATCGTCCAGGGAGCAAGTGGTTTTCTTTGTTTTTAGAGAGGCATAAAGACAGATTAACCAAAAGATGTACTGAAAATTTCAGTAAGGCAAGAGCTTATGTAACTGAGGAGCAAATCAGACATTGGTTCCAGCTTGTAGAATCATATTTAACAAAAAACAATCTAATTGATATTGATGCATCACGAGTATTCAACCTCGATGAATCAGCATTTTGTTTGAATCCAAAATTGGGTATGGTACTGGCAAAAAAAGGCACTAAAAATGTTTACCAGTTATGCAGTGGACAAGAGAAAGAAGCAATAACAGTGCTATATACAACAAATGCTGCAGGAGATATGCCTCCGCCCTTCATTCTTTTCAAGTATGTTAGAGAACCTAAAACAGTGGTCGCAGAATTGCCTGATGGTTGGAGTTATAGTTGTACAGAGTCTGGATGGATGGACAAAGACAGTTTTTTTGACTACATAAAAGGAATATTTTACCCATGGTTAAAATTGAATAACATTCAATTTCCAGTTGTCTTATACGTTGATGGACATGCATCGCATTTGACTCTAGCATTAACAGAGTTTTGTGAAAAACATGGCATTATTATTATAGCTCTTTTTCCAAATTCAACACATTTTCTCCAGCCTTGTGACGTTTCTCTTTTTCACCCATTAAAAAATTCTTGGAAGAACTGTGTTAATGAATGGCGTGAAACTAATCCAGACTTCACAAAAAAAGTCTTTGGAAATGTATTAAAAAAAGCAACAGATTCTTTAGACATTAAAAAAATTATGCCAAATGGCTTTAGACGATGTGGACTTTACCCATTTAATGCTGAGGCTATTGATTATAAAGAATTGAATAAATATTGTGAAATACAATACGAAAAACAGCTAACTGATGTGCATGGTGAAATTCAAGGGCATCCAAAAATAGATCAAATACCATTAAACGAAGATGTAAATTTACAACAGTCAAACAAAGCAGTACCTGCATGAAGGAGCTTGAAAAATATTTACCAATGGAATTGTTTAATGAATTTCAACGAAAAGAAGTTTCTCAAGAGAGTAATAAAGGCTTATATAATTTTTGGCTAAAGCTGAAACGTGGTATTTACTATATTTTTTATAAATCAGTTAGATATTTATTTGATAATGCGATTAAATTAAACAAATTTACAAATTTCTTTTTTTTTTCTAAATCTTTTTTATATTTTTCTAGAAAAAAATGATCCTCATGAAATAATAGAAAACAACGATGTTATTTTAATGAATGTAAATGGTGATATAATGAATGCTTCTTTTGAAAACAATGTTTCTTTTGAATATATTGATTTAAGTAACATTTCTAAAAGCGATGATGAAGCTCCTCTTGATTTAACTTTAGGATCTAATAATAATTTAGATCAGCCTTGCTCCTCAAATTATATTAATGATTCTTTAAAACTTAAATATGTTCCTAAAATTAAAAGTATAGTACAAACATCTTTGATAAGCAATTCTCAAGCAATAAATAATGAATCTGCAGATGCTAATTTAAATAATAATAAAGAGAATCTTTCTTTAAATAATAATGAAAATTTTAAAATTTTATCATCACCAATAGAAGAAAATGTTAATACAGGCAATAGCTCAAATGTAATAAAAGATGACCAGAATCTTGTTACATCAAAAACTTCACCTTTCTCACAAGCGTTTAAAAAACGTAAACCACTCGTTAAGGCAGTAAAAAAAGGAAAACATCTGCTAAGAGACAGCTTGCCTATTCTTCTCCAGTTTTGGTATCTGAAGAAAGTAGACGGATATTGAAAGATGAAACCGAAAAAAAAAAAACAAGCAGAATTAGCCAAAGAAGAAAATAAAAGAAAAAAGTTAGAAATTCAAAAAGTAAAAGAAGAAGCAGATAAAAAACTAGCTGATATTAAAGTGCAAAAAAAACTTTTATCTGAACGGCAAAAAAAATTACAAGCTGAAATAAAATTCTTTTCTAAAAATATAAAAAGAAGGAATTAAACTTATCATTGTTTATATTAATTATAATTTTATAATAATTTAGCTTTAGATAGATATACTACCTATGTAATTTAAAACTTTAGAAAACAAAGCTATTGTAAGTGTTCTTTTATTAAGACTAGCTAAAATATGTAAATTTATAAACCATATTTAATCAAAATTAAATATATAATACTAGAACTTATTTATTTATTGATTTACCTAGTTCATTTAACAAAAAATATAATTTGCCGTGCTATTACTAGAAAGGACTGTGCGCTAAAAGGCAACCACCGTCTAAAAACTGGCATTTTAACATCGAATTATAAATTGTGAACAAAATTACCTAAAACATCAATAAACAATTAAATTTTTTTTTTTTACTTTATAAAACACTTTTCAATTATTATATAAATATATTATCCATATTTTTTTTAATCCTCAAAAGAGTAGAGAATTTTCTTAACTGTGCCAAAACTGGTCGTTTTACCCTACTGCACTTAACATGCTTACCAATGATTTCCAATTGGAAACTCAAACAAAGAAACATTCAAATTATAATAATATGAAACAGAGACAACCTCTTAATTATATAAATACGAAACCTTTTCAATATAAACCGAATACAACAAATTCTCAACTAACATATCGACCAAACTTATCTAACACCTTTAACAAAACCTCATCAGCACAAACAAACAAAATTTACGTTTTTAACCCAAATCAAAAACGTCAATTTAACAAACCAACACCTATGAGTATTTGTACTAAACAAACATTTACACCCAAACCTGGACCATCATATACAAACACCACACCTCGTCCGCAACAATATGCGTATAGACAACAGCAATCTAAACCACCAAATTATATTTCCGAAGAACTCTTTAATACAGAAATTTACGACATACCCGATAACGAACAATATCCCGATGATACTAACGTTACAATTTGTGAAATAGACCAAATCCCGGAAGATTATGAAAAAATCGACTCTGATTCTTTTTTAGAGACAATAGCCTCGGAAACAGAATAGAAATTATGAATTTAACACATAACGAAAGTGAATTACCCTTTCTAATATTTCCAGAACACAATTTAAAAGCACTAATTGACACAGGTAGCACACGTTCGTTCATGAAACCCGAAATTGCAGAAAAGTATTTTAAAAACCAAATTAAGAAAGACCCATTTAAAATCACATCCGCACACGGAACATCCATTGAAAAATTTAGCATTTTTGTACCGTGCTCAAAATTATTTAAAAAACAAAATGTAATATTAAAATATCATTTATTCAACTTCCATAATCAATTCGATATTTTACTTGGCTTAGATAACTTAAAAATCTTAGAAGCAATAATAGATTTAACACGTGACAAAATTATCACCCCTTCATTAGACATTAAAATACACTACCATAAAATACAACCATATTCACATTACACCACAGTACCACCCAAAACTGAAAAACTATCAAAATTCTATGTGAAAAACATTAAAAATGGCGAAGCATTTATTCCAGAAACCCATATTAATAATCTAGTAATTCCCGAAGGATTAGCTAATGTTCAAAATCACGAAATTGTTTACCCACTTATCAACCCATACGATTATGAACAAATTATATGTTCAGTAAACCCTATACGTGGTCAACCCCTAAACAACTACGAAATAGACACCGAATATTTTAAAAACAAAAAACAAAACATTAACTTCGACATATCTCAAATTCGTACCGATCACATGAACAAGGAGGAAAAAATAGCTATAACTAAATTAATAAATCAATTCACTGATATTTTTCATTCAAAAGACAAGCCATTGTCTTTTACTAACGAAATTAAACACCATATTCGCACAAAAGATGAAATACCGATCTATAGCAAAACATACCGATACCCCGAGATTCATAGAAAAGAAGTTCGAACACAGATCACGAAAATGTTAGACCAAAAAATTATTAGACCCTCTCATTCACCCTGGTCATCCCCCGTTTGGATCGTACCAAAAAAACTAGACGCATCAGGCGAGAAAAAGTGGAGAATAGTAATAGACTATAGGAAATTAATCGAGAAAACAATAGACGATAAATATCCTATACCAAATATAAACGAACTATTAGACCAACTCGGTAGATGTCACTATTTTACTACCCTCGACCTAGCATCCGGATTTCATCAAATTGAGATGAACAAAGACGATATCCCAAAAACTGCGTTTAATACAGAGAACGGTCATTACGAATTCTCGCGAATGCCATTCGGTCTTAAAAACGCGCCCGCAACATTTCAACGTGTTATGGATAATGTTTTAAAAGGATTACAAAACGAAATCTGTCTTGTTTACCTCGATGATGTCATCATATTTAGCACTAGTCTCCAAGAACACATAGACCGTTTAAAAAATGTATTTGATAGATTAAAAAAGGCAAATTTAAAAATTCAGCTCCTTCGTAAAGAAGTTGCATATCTTGGCCATATCGTAACACCGGAAGGCGTAAAGCCTAACCCTGACAAAATTAAAGCCATAAAAAATTATCCTCTCCCGAAAACGACAAAACAAATCAAAGGATTTTTAGGACTATTAGGTTATTATAGAAAATTTATCAAAGACTTCGCGAAAATAACCAAACCAATGACTAAGTGTTTAAAGAAAAATGTTGACATAAAACCAAACGATCCTGATTACGTAAACTGTTTTAATATTTGTAAAAACCTTCTTATAAACGAACCAATATTACAATACCCTGACTTTAATCAACCCTTCAACTTAACAACCGACGCAAGCAACTTTGCAATTGGTGCCAAATTATCGCAAGGAAAATTCGGATCTGATTTACCCATTGCCTACTCCAGCAGAACCTTAAATGATTCAAATCAAAATTATTCTACTATAGAAAAAGAGTTACTCGCAATAGTATGGGCAACCAAATACTTTAGGCCATACCTTTTCGGCAGAAAATTCAAAATTATAACAGACCACAAACCTTTGCAATGGTTATTCTCTCTTAAAGAACCAAATTCTAAATTAGTAAGATGGCGGCTCAAATTGGAAGAATTTGATTTTGAAATTGTATATAAAAAGGGTATTTTAAATAAAAACGCGGATGCACTTTCTCGAATTGAAATAAATGTTAATTCGACAGACCAAGGCACAGACAACTTCTTTAATTATATGCAAAATTTCAATGACACTTTCCGACCAGCAAACGAATCACAATCCATGATTGTTGAACCAGATAACTCACATAAATCAGACACAGATAACACTGTTCACTCAAATTCAGAAGACCCTATAATTGGAATACCTGTCAGTGAAACACCCGTAAATATAGGCAAAAATCAAATAATAATTACCGAAGTATTACATTCACCCTCAAAGCCAAATATCTCCAAATTACACGCAGATAAAGTAAGAATACACATTCAATTATCTCAAAATGAATTCGAAAAAGACTCCATTGAATTTATAAAGGAATATATCATACCGAAAGTAAAATATTATTTATACTTTGAACAACCAGTTTATGAAAAACTAAGTAACGTCTTACAAAGCCATTTTAAAAATTCCGAAATTAAATTTATTAAATGTACTAATAAACTGATAGACGTAGAAGCAGAAGACGAAATATTAAACACAATAAAAAACTACCACGAAGGAAAAACTAACCACCGTGGCACACGCGAATCGTATTTTCAGATTAAAAAATTATATTACTGGCCAAATCAACTTAAAACTATCACAGATTACATTAATCAGTGCGAAATATGTTTAGCAGCCAAATATGAACGCAACCCGTTAAAACCAAAATTTAATATAACACCAACCCCCAAAAAACCATTCGAAATAATTCACATCGATAGTTTAACATTAGAAAAGTGTAAATTCCTAACAATAGTCGATGCTTTCTCAAAATATGCTCAAGCATATAAAGTTGAATCTACAAACGCTTTAGAAATAACAAACAAGCTAATGAAATATTTCTCACACCATGGAATACCAAAATCAATAATCTCAGATAACGGCTTAGAATTTAAAAATATTATAATAAAGGAACTATTAAATTTACATAAAATTGACATACACTTTACTTGCTCACAACACCCCGACTCAAATGGAGTTGTAGAAAGGTTTCACTCCACATTAATTGAACACATCCGTTTATTTAATGTGCAGGATAAATTTAAAAGTGAACCAATAAAAAATAAGATTTACTATGCATTATTAGCATATAATAATACCAATCATACGTCCACAAACTTAAAGCCTATCGAAATAATCACAAGACATTTAGACACCAATTCACCACTCAATGTAGAATTAGAAAAACAAGTCACGCAAGACTACATACAAAATCATAAAGAAAAAACGAAAATAATGTACCAAAATATTAACGAACAGCTACAAAACAGGAAAACTAAAATAATAAATAAACTAAATGAAAATCGCGAAAATTTATTAGAAATACCGGAAATCGTTTATGTACAAAATAAACAAAAAGTTAACAAAACGAAAAACGAAAAATTTAGAAAAGAAAAAATAAAAAAGTTAAATTTGAAATTAAAAACCGCAATTATAGAAACAGACCCTAAAAGTAAAAGACAATCTAAAATACACTTATCTAATATAAAAAGACCCAGAAAAACTGCTCACAAAACTTCAACTTTTACAGATCCCTCTATTCCATCCACATCTACGGAATAAGTATCAGGAACATTACACACAACCCTGGACTATTGACAATTAAGCTAGGACCTGCCAAATTACAAAGAACAAAACATACGTTTCTTCATTTTTATGACTTACAAATATTATTTAAAGAATACAATAACTTAAATGACCAATACAATAACCTCAAACTAGCAACCGCCAACAACCAAACTATTCAAAGAGAACTGCAAAACAACGACAAAATAATTAAATACGTTATATACTCAATCAGTAACAAAATAAATCATATAACGACCCATTCGAAAAAACATAGAAATAAAAGAGGCCTAGTAAACGGATTAGGATCCATAATTAAAGCTATCACCGGCAATCTAGACGCCGAAGACGAGAAAAGATACGACAACATTTTAAACCAACTACAAAAGAATCAACATAAAATAAATGACCAGTTAAAATATCAATATACCACTAACAATAAATTAATCAACGAATTCAACCAGACCATAGAAACAATTAGACACAATGAACTTGTTCTAAAATCAAGAATTATGCAACTAGCACAATTCGTGAAGAATGAAATTAAAATGCAAGATATTCTATTCGCAAAAGATATTTATAACCAACTATCTACACTATTTAATATAATCTTAAACATATTACAAGATATAGAAAACTCTCTGACTTTTTGCAAATTACACGTGCTCCACCCAAGCATAATTAAAACTCACGACCTTTATGAAGAATTAAACAGAATTTATAAACATTACAAAAACGAATTCCCTGTAGAACCAACCCTTGAAAATATGTACGAACTTGAAAAATTAATCACTGTTATCTGCGAAATCGAATCAGATAAAATAATTTATTTTTTAGAGATACCAATTAATTATGAAACTGATTTTCAACTCTACCACCTTGTGTCCATCCCCACAAAATATCAGTCTGAATACTTAACTATCATTCCTAGTAAAGAATACTTTATAAAAACAAATAACAATCAAATCAAATCTCTGAACAACGCATGTATAAAAGGCACTAATTATCAATGTTCAAACAAAATAAACGCAATGAATGATGACACATGTGAAAGAAATATTATTCTAAAAAATGACAATAAAAATTGCCAATATGTCAAACTATTCATTCTAAAGAACCACATAGAAATAATTGACGAAATTAATCAATATCTCGCCGTACTTCCAATGCCAGAAAATATTCGCCTAAATTGAAACATGGTGAAGAAATAAAACCATTAGACGGAATCTTCCTCATCAAAGAAGACGAATGTCAATTAACATTTCAAAATCAGATATTAACATTCCAAGACAAAACCTACGGAAAACCAATCATAATAGAAGACTTCAAAATTCAAATCGATACAACAAAAATACCGAAAATCTCTATCGAACTGAACACAATTCAAGAACTCAAGTTGCCGATCAATAAATATCAAGACATCGAACCGTTCAAAAATAACAACAATAATTATGATATCATTATATTATATGTCATTATAATAATTACAGGAATTATTCTATCCGTATTATACGTAAGAAGAAAAGTCCATAAATCAAGAAAAGAAAAATCTACAGAACTGGAAACACCGATTCCAACCCCGCAACCCAGATTGAATCTCCCCGATGAAGCTTCATTCTAAGGATGGAGGAGTTAGGTCAACGTCACTTCTACGTAACCGCCGACATAGCAGTATTCCAAACATGATACTCTCATGTTAAAACACTTGTAGAGACCATGTTTAGCGATAATAAAATACTATGTAATCATTCTGATTTAACAAATAGAAATATTATACTTTTAGTTAGTAGTAGAGATTTAACCTCTGTAATAGTCAGAACTATTTGAATGTACTTAAGAACAAAAAAATATTTTTTTATTACAATTATAAATGGAAATTGTATAACTTGTATATATGTATATGTATATATATGTATATATGTATATATGTATATATGTATATATGTATATATGTATATATGTATATATGTATATATGTATATATGTATATATGTATATATGTATATATGTATATATGTATATATGTATATATGTATATATGTATATATGTATATATGTATATATGTATATATGTATATATGTATATATGTATATATGTATATATGTATATATGTATATATGTATATATGTATATATGTATATATGTATATATGTATATATGTATATATGTATATATGTATATATGTATATATGTATATATGTATATATGTATATATGTATATATGTATATATGTATATATGTATATATGTATATATGTATATATGTATATATGTATATATGTATATATGTATATATGTATATATGTATATGTGTATATATGTATATATGTATATGTGTATATATGTATATATGTATATATGTATATGTGTATATATGTATATATGTATATATGTATATGTGTATATATGTATATATGTATATAAATTATATAAGGCCTTGAAGTTATTTTACATATATTGTAAGTTGCAACCTGCAGCATCAGCTAAATCTTAGTATATTTCCATAAAACTAGAAACAGCATAAATAGCACGTAACATTAGAAATATGAGTTGATTGTTCTGAGTTCGTTCGTTGTAAGTCTACAAAACGAATACCGTTGTATTTAATATTATACGAAATAAAAAAGATTTTTTTTATTTAAATTAAATATTGAGTATTTAATTGGCGCAGTCGTTAGGATAGCATCGAAACACAAGTTATTGTGTGGTGAATATAATTCTTCGCTTTGCTATTCTGCAAACCTACGTAAAAGGCTAAACAGTGCCCATCAGGGTCTACCCACGACCCATCTTTAAAAGAAGACAACATCAGATTGGCAACTTGCTGTTCCACAACCGGTCCACGTCGCCTGAAAGATATCTACTGTCCTCTTGAAGAATCAGAAGACTAGAAGAACAGAAGAACCCGGTGATGCCCGTAAAACATCCCTCCACAATTATATTATTACTACCATTGTAAGTTAATCATAATTTACTTAAAATATTATTACACAAAGAGATACTTCTAGCAAAGACTAGTAATAAAAGTATCAAGAGACCGACATAGTCTCAACACACACATATTTATGAACAATAGTAGTTCATCGGAATCGGAACACGTAACTTCAGATTCCGAAGTCGAAAATAGTCAAACTACCAAAATCTCGGTACAGAGAATTTCTTTGAGACCAAGTCGACTAAATAATTTATATTTAACAATGTCTACTACGACATTAGCAGAACTCAAAAATCTGTCAGAAATTATTCCTTCCTATGACGAAAATATTAAAATTCTTAACAACTTCATATCCGCTGTAGATGAAGTACATTCCGCATTAACTAACATACAAATTAATGATATCCAACGAACATACTTGTTTGGATTAATAAAAAATAAACTATCTCACAAAGCCGCTGAATTATTATCAGAAAATAAATTCTCAACTTGGGACGAATTGAAAACGTATTTAACTACTAATTTTTGCGACAAAAGCACGGCAGAGACTATATTACTAGAAATATTACAAATTAGAAATAAAATCAATTCCGATAAAACTTTAGAGTCCATTTCACAAAGATTTTCGCAATATAAATCAAAAATCCTCCTAACGGAATATAATCAACTTCAAAAAAATGCAATAATTAGAGAAAATCTAAAATTAGTTGTTTCACACTTTATTTCACTACTACCAATTTCTATACGGGGTTCATTTATTGTAAAAGAACCACAATCCCTAGAACAATGCGAAATTCTCTTGCGAAATGAATTCAACTATTCGCATCAATCCCCTATATTAAAAGAAAAACCAAATTTCTCATTCAGCCTACCTCCTAAGAAATTCCCTGCTCAACAATTTCCTTCCAAACCTATACCATTTAACACAGTTAATAAACAACCAACACAATTTGCACCCAGACAAAATTTGAAGAATTTCTATGAAACAAAACGTAATTTTCAACCAAGACCCATGACACAACAGACTCGCTTGACACAACCCATGTCAACACAAACAATTAGACAGAATTATAACCTTGACGAAACTAACGATACAGAAATCATAGAACAACTTGACCACGAATCTGAAAACGAAATAGACGAAGATTCTTTTTTAGAGTTAGAAAACGGCGAGGACACATTAAACAAGTAATGTCAAGTATTACTTATCACCTACCGTCGTTAAAAATTAAAAATTATATTATTTTCTTTGATACAGGCTCTAGTATAAATTTAATAACTCCGGAAATAGTAAGAACAAAAAACATGAAAACTTATAATGAAAAATGTACTTTTAAAACTGTAAACGGGAAAACCACAACAAACGAATATGTCATATTAAATCTAAACAAAATTCCAACAAAATGTTACATCCATAATTTTCATAAGGAATACAACCTACTTCTAGGTATAGAAGCATTTAAAGATTTAAACATACAAATTGACTTCTTAAAAAACATTATTAAAATACAAGGAAAAGAAAGAAAATTACAAAGTTATTCAGAAACATCAAAACAAAACAATAATATCCAAATTCGAAACAAACATTTAAGCAATTTAGAAAAACAAAAATTAGACTTAGTCATTAGAGAATATAAAAACTTATTCCCAAAAAAAGACGAAAAATTATCCAACACTAACATTTGTACACATAAAATTATAGTTAATGAAGAAACTCCCATACACACAAAAAATTATAGACTTCCACAAATTTATGAAAAAGACATTGAGAATACACTGTAAATTCAATAAAACCACACTAGAAGAAGATATAATAAATTTTTTAATGGAATACATTATTCCAAAAATACGTTATTACGCAATAATCGAAAAGGGTCTAGAGTTAACAATCGCGAATATTATACAAAATACTTTCGAATATAACACTATAAACGTTATTTCATGTAATAAAATTGTAATAGACATAGAAGATGAAGACGAACAAATTGAAATAATTCATGACTTCCACATAGGACTAACAAACCACCGTGGAATAATAGCAACATTAAAGGCATTAAAAGATAAATACTTCTGGCCTAATATGATAAAAAATATTACCGAATATATCAATAACTGCGGCCACTGTTAACTAAACAAATACAATAGAAAACCAATACAAGCAATTGACAATCTTACACCAACCACCTGTAAACCTTTTGATATAATAAACATGGACTTACTATGCCTAGATATAAATTATTTCCTAACTATTTACGATCAGTTTTCAAAACAAGGGCAAATATATTCTCTCGAAAATAAATCTTCAAGAAGCGTTGTAAACCAATTAATAAAATATTTTCAAACATTCACTATACCAAAAAAAAATCATTATGGACTCCGGCCCAGAATTTAAAGGAAGTCTCGTACAAAACTTACTCAGATCACACAACATAGAAAGCCACATTACTTGTGTAAACAACCCCAAAAGCAATGCAATTGAAAGATTACATTCCACTCTCCTAGAGCACTTGCGCTTAATTGAAAACAACAAAAAGTTCAATAATAAAACATTGCTAGAAAAATTGGAACTAGTTATATTAGCCTACAATAATACAAAACACTCTATTACAAAATTAACCCCCAACGAAATACTATTTGGAAAAAACAACGAAATACCTTTCAGAACAATTCCACTTATAAATGAAGAACTAATCCAACAATTTAAAGATGAACAAACCCAACTCTTTGAAATCATTAAAAGAAAAATTGAAACAGAGAAACAACAACGTTTCAAAGAAAATGATAATCCCTTACAGATACCAAAAGAAATGTTTGCTAAACAAAATCCTAGATTATTAAAAAAATTTTAAAAACCATTGTTTAAAAAAATAAAAATAGAAGATTATGACCAAATATTAGGAAAAATAAAAACCGGAGACCAACTAGGCCCGAAAAACATTCGGATAAATAGATTAAAACAATAAAATGTTTCAGATGCGTAGCCCAATTGATAGATATCTCACAAGAAAACGGATTTCACCTGGCCGATTTAGGACAATGTAAAATAAGATCTTCGGAACAAATTATTTACTTTAATTATAACATTACCCCCATTTATCAAGAATTCATAAAAGTAACCAAATTAAAAACTAGTCTGTTGGAACAAATATCCAACGAAAAGACAATATTCCAAGAATACATAAACATAATAACCTATATTCATAACGATTTGGAAAATCAAATTCAAAAACTTTTTAACAAAAGAACAAAACGCGGTCTAATTAACGGATTAGGTAGTATCATAAAATCTATTTCCGGTAACCTAGACGCTTCGGACGGAGAACGATATGACAGACTTCTCAAACAAATAAACAAAAACGAACAGACACTACAAACACAAAATGACCAAAACCTAAAATTAAGCAGAGAAATGATTGACAAATTTAATGAACAAATAAAGAACATTGAAAGTAATGAAAATAAATTACAAACGCAAATAGGAGACATTTTATACTTTGACTGGCAAGGCAGAATTGACACTGAAAATAAATTTCAAAAATTAATATTCTTTTTACAAAACATGAACGACTTATGCAAACAAATCGAAGTTAGCCTAACATTCTGTAGCCTAAGAAAATTACACACCAGCATCATAAGTCCTATTACCCTACAACAAATAACACAAAATAAAGATATTTGGCTTTTCAACGAAATTATTGAAACATATTGTAGAAATGATAGAGATCAAATACACTACATAATAAATATTCCTATTTACACTTTAAATACTTATCCTTTACACCAATTTACCCCTATTCCCGTCTACAAAAATAATTCTCTTATTATGCTTAATGAAAAACCAAGTATATACTACCTAGATAATGGAAATAAATATATTACTGATAACTGTATTCAAATAAGTAATTTACACTATTGTAATAGTCGATATATTAAAATTAATAAATTTATTAGGAATATTGTAAGTAACCAAAAGAACGATGGTTGTTTAAATCATGACATAAAATTAGAAAACACTTGGGAACAAATAGAAAATACGAACGACTTAATAATTATAAGTCCCAACGAACAACAAATTCAGATTAATTGTCAAACAAATATTTTGAATAAAAATATACAAGGAATATACAAATATAAATTAACAGAAGGATGTAAGATAAATAATTTTAAATTCAATGTTATTCAAGAAACATATAAAGAAATACAATTTGAAAATTTCAACCCCTCCAATAATTTGAAAACGCTAAGTCAGATTAAACTAAAAGAAATAAAACCAGTTGATATAAAAATCAAAAATGCTCCACGAATAGAAGAATCACAAATAAATAATAACCATCATTCTTACATATTATATTGCATCATTGTAATTATCATAATGTTCATGTTATGTTCTAAATATAAGAATAAATGTAAAAACTTATGGAAACGAAAAGAGAACACATTAAAAAATAAATCAAACGATATTATATTAGAAACAATAGAATAACATCTTACAATTATTGTAAAATTTTAGAAGGGAGGAATTATATAAGGCCTTGAAGTTATTTTACATATATTGCAAGTTGCAACCTGCAGCATCAGCTAAATCTTAGTATATTTCCATAAAACTAGAAACAGCATAAATAGCACGTAACATTAGAAATATGAGTTGATTGTTCTCAGTTCGTTCGTTGTAAGTCTACAAAACGAATACTGTTGTATTTAAT
>OX122900.1:16661082-16663582 GCA_944738965.1 Nebria brevicollis | reverse complement strand
TATATGTATATATGTATATATGTATATATGTATATATGTATATATGTATATATGTATATATGTATATATGTATATATGTATATATGTATATATGTATATATGTATATATGTATATATGTATATATGTATATATGTATATATGTATATATGTATATATGTATATATGTATATATGTATATATGTATATATGTATATATGTATATATGTATATATGTATATATGTATATATGTATATATGTATATATGTATATATGTATATATGTATATATGTATATATGTATATATGTATATATGTATATATGTATATATGTATATATGTATATATGTATATATGTATATATGTATATATGTATATATGTATATATGTATATATGTATATATGTATATATGTATATATGTATATATGTATATATGTATATATGTATATATGTATATATGTATATATGTATATATGTATATATGTATATATGTATATATGTATATATGTATATATGTATATATGTATATATGTATATATGTATATATGTATATATGTATATATGTATATATGTATATATGTATATATGTATATATGTATATATGTATATATGTATATATGTATATATGTATATATGTATATATGTATATATGTATATATGTATATATGTATATATGTATATATGTATATATGTATATATGTATATATGTATATATGTATATATGTATATATGTATATATGTATATATGTATATATGTATATATGTATATATGTATATATGTATATATGTATATATGTATATATGTATATATGTATATATGTATATATGTATATATGTATATATGTATATATGTATATATGTATATATGTATATATGTATATATGTATATATGTATATATGTATATATGTATATATGTATATATGTATATATGTATATATGTATATATGTATATATGTATATATGTATATATGTATATATGTATATATGTATATATGTATATATGTATATATGTATATATGTATATATGTATATATGTATATATGTATATATGTATATATGTATATATGTATATATGTATATATGTATATATGTATATATGTATATATGTATATATGTATATATGTATATATGTATATATGTATATATGTATATATGTATATATGTATATATGTATATGTATATGTATATATGTATATATGTATATATGTATATATGTATATATGTATATATGTATATATGTATATATGTATATATGTATATATGTATATATGTATATATGTATATATGTATATATGTATATATGTATATATGTATATATGTATATATGTATATATGTATATATGTATATATGTATATATGTATATATGTATATATGTATATATGTATATATGTATATATGTATATATGTATATATGTATATATGTATATATGTATATATGTATATATGTATATATGTATATATGTATATATGTATATATGTATATATGTATATATGTATATATGTATATATGTATATATGTATATATGTATATATGTATATATGTATATATGTATATATGTATATATGTATATGTATATATGTATATATGTATATATGTATATATGTATATATATATATATATATATATATATATATATATATATATATATATATATATATATATATATATATATATATATATATATGCTATCTTATTTAAAGTATTCCATTCGAAATTTAAAAAAAATTCAAAGAAAATGGAAAAAACTTACCCTGACACCTAATTTATCATTTACTCAACCAGCACATATTGTAGCCATGTTTTCACATTCGTAACGTCAGATTAAATTTTGTACTTTTTATTGAATATTTTCAGGTTTGACTTAAAATTGTAGTTATTTTGGAAATTAACTGTTTATCAAACACGTGGGAATAATTTGGGTTAAGTTTGAAGGCCCAGGCAATGTTATTTGCATTGTTTTTCATTTATAATTCGGAAAATTATAAAAGCCCATCGTAATTGATTTGCAGCTCTCCAAAGCAATTCTTCTAAAGTTCATGAAACTTTGCTGAATTGTTGAATGCAATGACATAAGACAGAAAAATTACATTTTAACAATTTTAATTTATATCTAATATTCAGACATTTTTACTATGGACAGATTACAAAAATGATGTATTCTCTTTTGACATTTCTAATTAACATCAAAGGAGAACAATAACTTAAAATTAATAATATTTGGAAGCGTACCGGCAAGTTGGGGAAGGGTAAAATTTATACTTGTACAACGTAAATGTAAATCGATAGGAGGTTTCAAATAAATAAATATAATATATTGATACAAACTTTATTATATTTTTACTTAAATAAGACGTTGTATGCTAAATAATTCCAAAATATTGCTCATTTTTTCCGCCTGTAGGATATCCTTAAACAACAAGAAATATATTTACTTTTTTGCCTAAACGGTTGAATATACAATTATGTAACTTTAAACTTAAGATTTGTATATGCGTCGTAAGAAAAGCTTTTAATTTTGA
>OX122900.1:16560942-16660882 GCA_944738965.1 Nebria brevicollis | reverse complement strand
ATTGAATTTGTTTAAACAAAATAAATATATAAACTAGGTAAATATAATTAAATATAACAAGCAAATGATGATAATAATTTAATTTGGAAGGATGGTGAGCAATCGTCATAGTTTAAAATATATCGTAAAAATGATATAGAATTTATTTAAAGAAAATAAATATGACCACAAAAAAGTTTCATTATAAATGCACATAATAGTTGAATATTACTTCACATTGCATCATAACCGTTCAACTTTTTTTCTTTTAAATATTTCTCAACACAAAAGTAATTAATGTTTTTAATAAACTCGCGTTCCTTAATAAATATTTGAGCCTCTAATATTTCACCAGATTTAAATGTTAATAGTAAATTATTATAAAAATCATAGAATTTCTTGAATTCAATCATTTTTTCTTTTATATTTAAGAGTTCAGTGACACACATAAGTAAAGGTGATCCGACAGCGATAACTGATAATAAGGGCATTGCTATTGCTGATAAACTACTGCCTGTAAATAAAACTTCGCCCAAATGCAGTCCTAGATTAATTTTACTATAATGTTTATAAGATTTGCGGTAAACATATTTACGTTTTTCAAGGTAATCTTCCATTTAGAACGGGAAAATGTTTCTTTATAAATGAGGAAAAAAGAAGGATCTGGATTTGTAAATAGTTTAATAAATAAATTACCGCTTTAAGCACATATACCAGGTTTTAATTACTGTGGCCCAGGTACCAAGTTAGAAAAGCGATTAGCAAGAGGTGATAAAGGAGTTAACGGATTAGATGAAGCTTGCCGAGAACATGACATAGCTTATTCTAAATATACAGATGTATACAACAGAAATAAAGCTGATTATATATTAGAAAATAAAGCATGGAATAGAGTATTAGATAAAAATGCAAGTTTTAAAGAAAAAAATAGCTGCTCGATCAGTTACAAGTATAATGAAAGCGAAACGTAAAATGGAATGGGTCTTAATTTTTATACTAATAAATCAGTTGAAATGGCAGAAATATTGAGTAAAAGTCAATTAAATAAAATTCAAAAAGCTAAACAGGAAGGAGTAGGAGCTACTATAAAATTATCTGCATCTCAGATAAAAAAAATAAGTCCTCCATCAAAAATACCTATTCCTGTCACAATGTTAATGGCGGCATTACAAAATTCTAATTCAAACAATGTACAGGATATTGTAAATCAATTAGCAAATGTAAAAGGCAGTATTGATTTACCAACAACGCAATTATTAAATAGTTTAGCAGACAAGAAAGGTGGTGTAATACTTTTGCCAGCAGCACCAATAATAAAAGGATCATGTCTAAAATTAGGCGGTGCATTATCTGATATTGCTGTAAAAAATGGCGGCTTTCTTCCATTCGCAATTCCAGCTGTAATGACAGTAATTAAAGGTGCATTAGCCGCTCTAGGAACAGGTGCAATGTTGCAAGCAGGTAAAAAGGTAGGCAAGAAGGTTTTTGGTAATGGGATGTATATAGGCGATCCTGCATATAATAAACAGAAACGTGGAGGAAAAATAAAAAAAAATTGATACCAGAGAGACCATTGTCAAATATAGAAATATTGAAATATGCTAAAGAGTTAAGACTTCCATATTTTAGAGGTGTATTTATGGATGACACTTTGCCTAAACTAATTAACAAGAATGAATCAGGTATAATTAATTTACATTCTAATTCGGGACCAGGTACTCACTGGGTAGCTTATATAAATATCTGCAGTGTCATGCACCGAACTTTCTTATACGCATATGGGTTAAACCAAATCGTAGTTATCTTATTTTTCTAATTTATAATATTTGTTCTAACCTTTAGATCGCTTTAATACTAAATATATATCTTAGAATAAATATTAAATGTCAAACTTCAAATTATTTAAGCCTATTTTGTTAAACAATTGACAGGCGCAGATGATACGATTTATGTAACAATATATATAATAAGCAGAAATTTATTTTGAAACCAGTACTTTTTTTGGAAAAAAGATTCTGACAAAAGTTGTGCTAAATATAAATATCATTAATTTTTGTTTACAAAAATTTTCTGTAACCGTAACCATTTTTGAGTAATTGCAGAAACTGCAAAAAATGACTAGAGTAAACTAGAGTGAACTTCCGGTCGGAATATTGTTTTCAAAAATAGGAGGTTTTCGTGCCAGGCACATACAAATCTTAAGTTTAAAATTTCATAATTTTCCCTTTAGCCGCTTGGGTTGTAGAGCGCTCACACACACACACACACACACACACACACACACACACACAGACGGACGTCATTCCAAAAATAGTCGGAATCGATTCAGGGAAGGTCAAAACGTATATTTCCGTTGAAATCTCGAGTTCGAAATTTTTCATGATTACAATACTTACTTATACTGCGTATAAAGAAGTAAAAAGGATGAATGACTTAAAACAATTCCCATTCTTTTAAGAAAAAAGTTGGAAGCCAAAATTGAGAGACTAGTAGCAGAAATTAATGGTGCAGTTAAACATAGAAAAAGTGAGAACAAAAAACACAGTGAAAAACTATGTAATTTAAAAATAGATTTTAAAAATGCGCCATATCATGTGTTTGGTGAACATTCAGATTTAAAATTATGTGGTTCATGGAACGATGTTGAATATGCTCTTAATTTAGTAGTTAATCAGTCAAATAGTTTAAATTTTAATGTAAATTATAATTTAGCAGATTATTTTAATTCCGAAATTACTTAATATGTATCTGGGAAACGTGTCAATTACACCCTTAGAGTATCATACGAAGCTAGATGTAATGCAACTGTGTCATCATATAATACAGGTAAATATATACACCGTTCCTTGCATAAAATTTTAAATAATGAGAGTCCCGGACAATATCCAAAAAGATATATGAAGCAAAAAATAAACGAAAATCAAATTTTTGCACGACTTTGCTTTAACGAGCCAAATCCTGTTTTCTTATAAAAAAAATTTCTCATTTTTGAGATTGTGAGGTAATATTCTACCTACAACCTTCACCTAGAGTGTGTACACGGATGAAAATGGGTGCAAAACCAAAAAAATCACATTCTCAGCTGCCAATGCGTTGCACTACGTTTTGATAGATTGCGTTTAAGACAAATTTGAGTTTGGGAATGTTTGTCACATAAAAAAACATGTTTCCTGGGGTTTTTATAATTTTTTTCCTTCACCCCTTTGCCGGGGGTATATAGGGGGTAAAAATGTATAATCGGCTACATGGAATGAAAAGCTTTTTTTGGCAAAAAATAAAAGCCAATGGATTACTTATATTGTCCATGACCATTTACATAGTGTTATTCATTTACATTTACATAGTGTTATACATTTACATAGTGTTATACATTTACATAATGTAAAAATGCATAAATCATAGTAATCGTATTTCGGATGGAGAATTTGAGATCGGGGTGTTTTTTGGGTCTGAGAAAGAATACAGGTACTATCCAAAGAAAAAATTACTCGTAGGGGTTTGGAAAAGAAAATTTAGGGGATCGAAGTGGCTGTAAATGCATAGGAAAATTTTGGGATCTGGGGTTTCTTGAGTCTGTAAATAAGAATCTGAATTTCGAAAAGAAAAAATTCCGCAAAGGTTTTGAGAAAGGATTATGGTCCGGAAGCCGCACAAATATCAGATATTCCAGAAGTAGAATTAGAAATTTCGCAAACTAAATTTTTAAATTCCTTGCATATGACAGACAAATAAAACGCATAGTTAGAAAAAATACTATAGGACAGTCTACCAAGTAACTTTGGAAACAAGAAAGATTAAATAGAAATAGGGCGTCTAATTTCGGAATAATAAAATTATTTGAAGGAGAAAAATAATTGGAAGTTGCAAGTTGCGGATTATTTATTTCGGATAAATACCCATTCTTAGGAGCTTCCCCAGATGGCTTGATTGAGATAAACGCAATAATAGAAGTACAATGTCAATAACGGGTTTTTAAAATAGTTGCTCAAACAAATAATCTGTACGCCGAAGTGGTCATTCAGTAATTAGTTTGTTGGTCTGTTGTATGTGCGCATAGACCAATATGGGCGTAAACTAACAGTGGCTGTACAAGAAGTTAACTGAATACTACATTTTTAACACTTATTCATAAGTGTAAAATATTGGGTGTTTGCGAAGGATGGTTAGTTAAATTTAACAATGCAATGAAGAATAATGATATGGTTTTAGAATAGGGAGGCCTGTGATTTTGGATTTTGAATAGACTATTTATATTCCCCTTAAGAGGTACTTTCACTCAAAAAATCAAATTTTTATTTATTACTTATTTTTGGTGCAATGAATTTCAGGAACATGTGATAAAAGTTTCAGTTTAAATTTCCAACAACTTATAAAGTTGTACCAGTTTTCATGTTTACGTGTAATTTAATTAAAACCGTGACTACCGATAGAGCGTGAATCTTTAAATGCGCTTATCTCAAAACTATGTTTTACAAAACGTTTGACATGATATCTCGAGTAATTTTTAATCGATTTTGAAAAAATTTATTTCATATTATTTATTGATAAGTTTTTTAGTCGGTGAACAAAGATTATCTATTTTCATTCATTTTTAATATTTTTCAAGGTATAAAAAAATGATGATTTTTCAAATTTTTCACTTTCTTAGACAGAGATTTTAACGGAAATATACGTTTTGGCTTTCCTTATTCGATTCCGACTATTTTTGGAATGATGTCCGTTTGTGTGTGTGTGTGTGTGTGTGTGTGTGTGTGTGTGTGCGCGCGCGCGTGTGTGTGTGTTTGTGTGTGTGTGTGTGTGTGTGTGTGTATGAGCGCTCTACAGTCTAAACAGCTGAAGGAAAAATTATGAAATTTTATACTTAAAATGTATGTGCCTGGCAAGAAAACCTTATATTCTTGAAAACAATATTCCAACAATAGTTTTCTAACTTATAATATTTACTATCCTTTGGAACCTCTTTTCACTTAATTATTTCCTAGAATAAACATTACATGTCAAACACCGAATTATTAAAGCTTTTCGTTTTCCAATTAAACAATTGACGGGCAGAGATGATACGAATTATGTGAAAATAATTATAATAAGAACAAATTTCAATTGCCATTTTCTTATTTCCGGTACCATTTTTAAAAAAAAGGTTTCAAATAAAAGTTGTACTAAATACTAATATATATGATTTGCATCCCGAAATATTTTCTGTAAGTGCATCCATTTTTGAGTAATTGCAGAAACCGTAAAAAATTACTAGAGTAAACATGCATTTCCGGTTTGAATATTCTTTTCAAAAATATAAGGT
Organism: Nebria brevicollis; assembly: GCA_944738965.1. Classification (NCBI taxonomy): domain Eukaryota; kingdom Metazoa; phylum Arthropoda; class Insecta; order Coleoptera; family Carabidae; genus Nebria; species Nebria brevicollis. Next base: position 16,655,604 of record OX122900.1, on the reverse strand, counting down.
TTTCTGCCCAGCGAAATACAGATCTTAAGTTTGAAGTTTCATAATTTTACCTTCAACCGTCTAGGATGTAGAGCGCTCTCACACACACACACACACACACATATACACACACACACACACACACACACACACACACACACACACACACAGATAGACGGACGTCATTCCAGAAATAATCGGAATCGTTTCAGGGAAGTTCAAAACGTATATTTCCGTGAAAATCTCGAAATCAAAATTTTTCATGATTACAATACTTACTTATACTGCGTATAAGAAAGTAAAAATGAGTTTTCTATTTAAGATTGTAATGTTAATCTCGCCCCACCCCCTGGATGTGTGCTTAGGGGATTGAGTTTAGTGTCAGTGGATATTCCCCTCGAGAATATTTGATACGTGTTTTGTTCATTTTAGATGTACAGTTTTGATGCGTCGTTTTCGAGAAATTTCCAAATGCAACTTAAACTGGACCAGCTTGTATATACAGGAAGTTAATTAAAAATCTGGCCATAGGCGTTTAACGTGGGAAATCAATTTTTCCTTGCCCAAAAGTTGCCAAATTATTTTAGACAAAACTATATATTCTAGAGAATTAATTTATGCATCTAAATTAGTAACCAGATTTTATTTTTGACATTTCATAACTGAAAAAATCAAGTTAAAGTTTTTTGAAAGCTAATACTTTATAGGGATAGCCATGGAATTAAAATAAAATTGCATACAAGTGTATGGCATTATCTGTTAAAAAAAGTTTGTGTTTTGTGATTGTCATTCAATAACAAATATATTTGAAAGTATGAATCAGTTTTCTCATGAAGAAAAGCTTCAGATTATAAAATCGTTCTACTCTGGACAAAGCTACAGAAAAACACGTGATTTAATAAGTGTAATCTGGACACACCGACGAAATCCAAGTAAAACCACAATAGAAACTTTTATTAAAAAATTCGAAGATACCGGTACATTCAATTTTTAGAAACCAGAAATTATTAATGTCTTATAATAATGAAAAAAATGTCATGGCTTTAATTGAAGCAAACCTTACCCTTAGTTCAAGAAAAATCACAACCGAAATCAAATTTGGCTATGTATCAGTTTACAATATTTTTAAGACGTATAAATACTATCCTGGTTTCATTGCCATCAGGAACTTCATCCAAATGATTTTAAAATCATGGCACCTTTTGCGAGGCTATAATGGAAATGGCAAAGGAGCAGGGCCGGCGAAATTTATTAATTCCGGGTTGGTAGTACTATGAGTGGAGGGAATGGGGAGGGAGAACGTCATATAATTTTTTAAGGTTTTTTAAAGAAAAAAACATGATTACAGTATATCATAAGTGTTTATTATCTTTTGATTATCGCTCATGATTTGTTTTTCGCTTAGTGCGAAAACTGACAATCGTTTCGCATTTGTAGAAATAATATCATCCATCACATTCTCAATGTCGATGTTATCAACTAACTCTGGATATGAGTGCAAAATCACTACATGGTTTAGCCGATTTTGCATCATCGTTGAACGCATATAATTTTTGACTTTGCGAAGCACAGAAAAGCTTCTGCCGTTAGAGCACGATGAACCTGAAATGGTCATAAGGAGCCGAATAAAGCGCACATACTCGAGAACAAGATTCTTGCACCACTTATTTTCGCGCAAAAACTCTACCACTTCACGCAAGTTCGCCGGATGTATACCATTTCTCTCGAGGAGGCTTACGGACATGTTCTTATCGCTGTCCAGTCGATACGCATCGATGTCCCCTTTATAAAATTCGGCAATGATCTTCACTTCTACTTCATCACCAATAACAAACTTTTCCAATGTTTTGTAAAATATTGCTGCATCTGCGTCAAATCGACTTTTCATCGAGCAATAGACTTGATCGAAAACTTCGCAGTACACCTCTTTGAAGTATTGCTCGGGCGACTTGAAGACGTTGTCGGTTGTACGATTCTTTCGCTTTCGCGGCTAATTTGGCTCTTCAACGTCTAATTCTTGTGTACTCTTGTTGCTGTCGAGCCAAATTTTGTCGATTTTCGAGTCATGGGATGACTCCAACTCGAGAGTCACTTAGCTAAAAGAATCTATCAAACAAAGCACCGATTATTGAATAAGACTGAGTCATTTTTAAAAGTCATTTTAGGGTCAGTTTGTTTACCTTTTCAATTTCAATTTTTTAATTCCCCAAACATCTTTCAAAATTTCAAATATGTTTACAAAATTTACAATTTTTTTTCCAAAATTTCAGTTGGGTAATTACCCACTCTGGAACCCACGCCTTTTGCTGGCCCTGCAAATGAGAGCAGAAATTTTATAAAAAAAAAAAATTTTACGGACGAATGTACGTTTACCTTAAACAAAAAGCCAAATCTACATAATTGGCGGTTTTGGCCGCAGCATAATTCGCACAAATTTTAGAAACTTATTCTCAGTACATGCAAAGAGTAAATGTTTGGGCAGGTATACTTGGTAACCATATTATTGGACCGTTCTTATTTTCTTATACGCAGTATGTTGGGTTTTGGGATCTAATTAATAAATAATAATACAAGTTTTATATTAAATCGTTCTCTTTATTATATCTGCGGTCTCGGAAGGTTTATCTCTACGCTTTAACACTTCAGCATTTTACACTAGACTGCCCAAAAGATTCGTCGCCAGAACTTAAAAATGACCATATCTGTTTACTATTCTTCTACACATTGGTCCTTATCTTGAAATATGAAACGACCATAAATCTCTTATAAGTGTAACTATAATTTAAGACAAATCCCTTAGACTAAACAGAAACATAATATAGATTAACTTTTGTATATATGCATGGACATTTCAACACAGTATAAGTAAGAATTGTAATCCTGAAAAATTTCGATCTCGAGATTTTAACGGAAATATACGTTTTGACCTTCCCTGAATCGATTCCAACTATTTTCGGAATGACGTCCGTCTGTGTGTGTGTGTCTGTATGAGTGTGTGTGTGTATATGTGAGTGCTCTACAGCCCAAGGCGAATTATATATATATATATATATATATATATATATATATATATATATATATATATATATATATATATATATATATATATATATATATATATATATATATATATATATATATATATATATATATATATATATATTTTATATATATATATATATATATATATATATATATATATATATATATATATAAATAAGCTGATCAGTTTTAGCGGCTAACTCAAAATAGTTGGCTTCAATAGCTTCATGCTCAATATATATACATATATATATATATATATATATATATATATATATATATATATATATATATATATATATATATATATATATATATATATATATATATATATATATAAGCTGATCAGTTTTAGCGGCTAACTCAAAATAGTTGGCTTCAATAGCTTCATGCTCAATATATATACATATATATATATATATATATATATATATATATATATATATATATATATATATATATATATATATATATATATATTTATATGTATGTACGTATGTATATAGGGTAAGGTTGCGCAAGTCGTCCCCCATAAGGAAAAAAGCGTATAAAACCTAGGACATATCAAATAAATAAAAATAAAATGTGTTGTTCACTACCTGCACTAATATTGTAGTTATTTTTTATAATGAAAATAACAAATCTGTAAAAATTTACATCGGTACGGCTAAAGAAACCGGTTTCCAAAGTCGTATCACCTATAACCTACGTCGTACCTAAGGATTAAATTAATCAACAAATGAATGAAAGTTTTTTTTTTTTTTATAAATTTACAGCGGATCGACTACTAAGGTCATTACCGCTTATATAGACGATCGTTTAATATGATAGCATACAATAAAGCTCTGTCGTGAAATTACTGAAACGAGAGTTTTGGCTAAAATAGAACGTAAAGAACGTATATTATGCATTCACAAATGTGAAGCATACTCTGCACTGCTGATATGTGCAGAAACCAGTCGGGAACTGCCTAAAACCACAGCCCCGAGAGAAAAGAAAAATAATTACAATAACAATAATGAAATGCTAACTGTCGAGAACGAAAAGAAAGTAACGTTTTAGATTTGATGCAACAAATCAATTGCACGTAGAAACGTTACTAGTTTACTTATGCACATCGCATAATTGCGTAAGTAGCTCGCCAGGGGACCCTCAATATCAGCATTGCGACGATGCAAATTGTAACTAGGACACTCTTCGAAGATATGCTCGAGAGTGAGCCTAGTGTTACAAGTGGAGCAGAGCGGTGGTTGTTCTCCAAGTAACAGGAACAAGTGTGTGAGACAAGTGTGCCCTAGTCTCAGACGTGAGACAGCCACTTGCTCACACCTTGTTAGGCGGAGCGGTGGTACCCACCGCTCCACTGACACCTTTACAGGTCGCAATTTGCTAGTGGAATTATTCCACTCCTCTTGCCATGTCTTAAGACAGTGAACAGACACAGATATCAACACATCATCGGCTCGCAAGGGATGACGAACTAGATAGTCGCTGTTGGCTGCCCCAAGAGCAGCCTGGTTGGCACAGTGATTGCCGGGTATCCCAACATGACCGGGTATCCACATGAGTACGACATCTCTCTCTAGCCCCGCAATCTATCGATTTCCCTACGAATGTCCACTACAGTAGGATCAGATGAAAATCTGCTACTGATACCCAAGATGGCACTCAGCTAATCAGTGCAGACGAGCAGGTGACGTCGCTCGTCGATAGATCGACGGGAGTTTCGAAGAGAGTAGAGGATCCCATATAACTCTACGGTATACACCGAGCAAATAGGTGACAGTGTGAACGAATGGGATACGCCGTCAGTCACAAAAGCACAGCCAGACCCAGAGTCTGTCTTGGAGCCATCGGTATATGTGTGCTGGTAGTCTGTGTACTGCTGCAATTGAGTAAAGAATTCAACCAAGTATATCGCATGAGGAGTGGAATCTTTTGGCAAGCTGGTGAGTGAGAAGTTCGTATGAGCAGAAATGGTAGCCCATGGAGGTATTCTGCAATACTTTCGTGATAAAACAGTGCCTTGGTTGTTAAGGATGTTATTCAATAACCTTGGGAGTTTCAATGCATGCGGGTATAAGGAAGTCAAACTATTTATATACAAGCGCTCTAATTCTATGTTACCAAAAAAGATAGAATGGTTTAGGTGCTGGGTAAGAGTTTGTATTTTGCAAGTATATCTCATTCCAAGTTTGATGAACCTTATGTGACGTGACGGTACACCGGCTTCACAGTGAAGGCTTGAAATAAGCGAGGTACGAAATGCACCAGTAATTGTTCTGATACCTGCATTATGTACACTGTCTAGTTTCTTCAAGTGAAGAGCGCTAGCCGTATACACAATGATGGCACCATAGTCTATCTTAGACAAAACCAGACTAGTGCAGAGACGCAGCATAGAATTCCGATCAACTCCCCATTTTGTGGAGGCAATACTCTTGATTGCATTCAATGACATGTGGCACTGCGCAGAAACAGTGTCGATTTGTTTGCGCCATAAGAGGCGTCTGTCGAAAATAATACCCAAAAATTTTACCTCATCGACAATCCGCACTGGTTTGTCGTAAAGGGACACAACAGGGCAGTTGTGTGCTTTACGTAGTCGACAAAAATCGATAGCACAAGTTTTTTCCGTAGAAAAGCGGAAACCACGGTCGGATGCAGCCAGAGAAAAAATGTCGACTGCTTGCTGTAATCCCTCCTGACAGAGAGCAAGAGATTGAGATGAAGTAAAAATCGTGAGGTCATCTACATAGCGACAATAATCAACTGTGTTAGGTATGTTAGAAACGATGTCATTGATTGCAATCAAGAATAGAGTGATACTAATGGAGGGCCCTTGTGGAATGCCGTTTTGCAACGGTCGTGAGGAAGAAAATGTTTCTCCAACTCGGACTCTAAATGTACGACTACAGAGAAAGTTTTCTATAAATTTAGGCAGATAGCCCCGCAAACCCCAGTGATGTAATTTTTGTAAAATTCCATATCTCCAGGTCATGTCAAATGCTTTCTCCAAATCGAAAAACACAGCAACCAAATGGTTGCGTTTTAAAAAGCTAGATTGAATAGCATTGGTGAGGTACACATGTAGATCAGTAGTGGAATGGTACTGTCGTGAACCGCATTGATGTTTATTGATGAGGTTGTGAGATTCTAGAAACCAACTCAGTCGGTAATTGATCATTCGCTCGTATATCTTTGACAGATAGCATGTCAGAGATATAGGACGGTAACTCGATGCACAAGATACATCTTTGCCTTTCTTGAGAATCGGTACAATAACCGCTTCACGCCAATCGTCTGGATAGCTATTTTCAACCCATAGACGGTTAAGAAACTCCATTATTCTGTGTTTAAAAATCACGAGAAGATGTTTTAGCATTGCGTAGGCAATGTCATCATGCCCGACAGAAGTATTGGCAGTGCGACTAAGTGCATATTCGAATTCATGGATGGAGAAATTTACATTGTACAACTCGGAGTTCATTGTCTCAAAGTTTAGTGGAATCTTCTTAGCCGCTTTTGAACGCAGGAAGTGAAGCGAGTAATTATCCGAATGACTAACGGCCTCGAACTGGTTAGCCAGAATCTCACAAATCTCATTTCTACTAGTGCGCACCTGACCATTGACCTGGAGCATTGGAATATGGGAACTTTTTCTGTAGCCGTTCATGTATCTGATTTTCTTCCAAATCGTAGTTTGGTCGACATCAGTACCGATTGATGAAACAAAACCACGCCAAGACTCAGTCTTGGACTGAAAAATGGTGCGTCTGGCCTGAGCACGTGCTTTTTTGAAAGAAATTTGGTTTGAAAGTATAGGATTTCTCCGGTACACTTATAGAGCTCGTTTTTTAGCTCGAATATCTGAAGCAACGTGGTCATTCCACCAAGGAACTGTTCTCTTTCTGAGGCAACCAGAATATTTAGGAATGAATACGGAGGCGGAATTAAGAATCGCTTCGTTTAAATTTCGAAGTTCGTCATTTAAATTTAGTGCCGGATCGGGAAGCTTAATGGTGCCAATCGACCAGATCAAGTAACCATCTTTTAGGTGAAGTTTGCGCTGCAGTAACAGTTAAAGAAAGAAACGACACAAGAATGGGATAATGGTCACTGTAATGGGCATCGTCAACTACCTGCCACTGAAGATGGGCAGCTAGAGAAGAAGAAGAAAAAGACAAGTCGATTGCCGTAAAGCTTCTTGATCTCATATTCATGTGCGTGGCAGAGCCAGTATTGAGAAGTGTGACAGAATTGTTGTCCAAGAAGCTTTCGACAAGTTGACCACGGGCATCTGTGCTAACAGAACCCCAGAGTATGATGTGAACATTGAAGTCGCCAACAAGGATAAAAGGAGTCGGAAGTTGTCGTACCAAATCCTCTAGGTCCTTTAAGCTCCAGTTGCCATCTGGAAGGTAGACGTTGCAAATTGTTATCGTACGTGGAGAGAATACTTGGCATGCTACTGCCTGTAGCCTAGTCCTTATGCTGCAGTCCTTAATTATATATATATATATATATATATATATATATATATATATATATATATATATATATATATATATATATATATATATATATATTTATATATATATATATATATATATATATATATATATATATATATATATATATAAATATATATATGTAAATATATATATATATATATATATATATATATATATATATATATATATATATATATATATATATATATATATACATTCTCGATGGAGTTTTAAAACATGTAAGGGCGTTAACCTCACTAAAACGACCCACTGATAATTGGGATGATTTATTGATTTACATCATTTCTAGTAAAATAGACCCAATCACAAACAAAGAATGGAAATCTACTCTAACCAGAAATAATATACCAACGTTGAAGCAACTAACTGAATTTTTGGCTCACAAATGTCAAATTTCAGAATCAATTTCTAAAGCTGTTCAAACTCCTATAAACCAAAATCATAAAATTCAAAATAAGAAACATTTTGCCGCGCATTTATCAACCAACAAAGGTGCGTGCCCGATCAGTAATGGATCGCACATCATCTAATCGTGTAATCAATTTCTTAAATTACCAATTGATCAACGAATTAAAGAAGCTAAAACAAACAAATTATGTTTAAATTGCTTAAGATCTAATCATACCACAAACTATTGCAACTCAGGTGCATGCAAAAGATGCAATAAAACGCATAACACTTTATTACATCATGGACAATCATCAACGTCATTGCCTGCATCAATCGCTACCACGGTTTCAAATCACCCTTTAAATCATCTAACACAATCACACGTCTTATTAGCAACTGCTCTCATAAATATATTTCATAATAATGGTTAGGTACACGAATGCAGAGCATTACTAGATTCAGGTGCGCAATCAAATTTCATTACTGAAACTCTTGTCAAACATTTAAAATTACTTACAGTTCCAGTAAACATACCCGTAGTAGATATTTATAACTCCCAATCAAAGGTGAATCATATGACAGATTTCAAAATAAAATCACGATACAATGAATTTCAAAGCACTTTTAAATGCCTTGTTATTAATCAAATTAATGAATGTCTTCCACTAAATTTATTCAGCAAAGCAGAAATTAAAATTCCTCAAAAACATTAAATTAGCCGATCCAAACTTCAATAATTCTAATGTCATTGACATTTTAGTAGGCGCTGAACTGTTTTGGAAATTATTTTGTATTGGTCAAATCAAAATATCAAATAAACAACCATTTTTACAAAAAACTCATTTTGGTTGGATTATTTCGGGCGAAGTTAATTTAAAAAATAATAAAACAAACCCAACTCTCTGTAATTTATCATTTGAAAACTCATTACATGCGAAGCTAACACGATTTTGGCAATTAGAAGAATATTCTCCAGCTGTGAATTATACACTTGAAGTAATAGCATCTGAATTGCATTTTAAAAGCACAGTTAGAAGAAACAAAGATGGGAGATTCATTGTTTGATTTCCAATAAAACGCAATAACTTAAAGCTTGGCAATTCAGAAGATACAGCATTAAAGCGATTTTATTCATTAGAAAGAAAATTGGACAGACAATCTGAACTAAAAGCCTCTTACACTGATTTCTTGAATGAATATTTAAAATTTGGCCATATAAAACTCGTGTCTAACAAGTTCTTCACGACAAATGTGTCTTCAATATTTTATTTGCCACACCACGCTGTCATAAAGCACACTAGTTTGACCACCAAATTGCGTGTAGTTTTTGATGGCTCTGCTAAGTCTTCTTCTGGAATATCATTGATTAATACTGATGGCTGGTCCAGTAATGCAGCAAGATCTTCTTTCAATAGTTTTACGATTTAGAACTCATAAATATGTAATGACCGCTGATATAGCCAAAATGTATCGCCAAGTTCCTATTGATGAATCAGATACTCTTCTGCAGCGCATCTTATGGCGCAACAACCGTAAGGATGACATGCAAACGTATGAGTTATCAACGGTAACTTACGGAACCACATCTGCCTCATTTCTCGCTATTAGAACACTGTTTCAATTAGCTGAAGAAGAAGCTATTCATTACCCTATTGGAGCAGCAATAACAAGGAGAGATTTCTACTTAGACGACTTTCTTACTGGCGGCAACACAATTCACGAGGCTAAAAACATTCAATATAAAGTTAGAACTATGCTTGCCAAAGGACGATTTGAACTACGCAAATGGGTATCAAATTATCCAGAATTAATAAATAATATCCAAATAAATGGCTGTGAGCATGCAACCGTAAATCTCAATAAAGAAGAAAGCATTAAAACATTAGGAAGGCAGTGGAACTCGCATTCTGACAATTTTTAATATTCTATTCCAACAGATATGCACGAATCGCGCACAACAAAGCGGACGATGCTATCATATATTGCTCAAATATGTGACCCGTCAGGTTTAATTCGACCTGTAATAGTAACTGCTAAAATACAAAATACAAAATCTATGGCAATTAAATTTAAACTGGGACGAATCAGTTCCTCTTGAGATACATACCAGCTGGTGTCAATATAAAGGTCAACTACACAGCCTAAATGCATTGGCAATTCTTAGATGGGTAATCCAGTTTAATGATGTAAGCAGGATAAAAATACATGGATTCAGTGATGCAAGCGAGATGGCCTATGGTGTCTGCATATATTTACGCACCAGTTGTACGAATGATCTTCATTCCAGCAATTTATTATGTGCTAAATCTAGAATTCCACCACTTAAAAATATATCTCTGCCTAAATTAGAGTTATGTGGCGCCTTGTTTTTAGCTCGTCTAATGAAGAAAACTACAGAAGCCATAAATATATCATTAGACAACACATTTTATTGAACTGATTCTACAATTGTTTTGAGCTGGATTAATTCTACTTCAAGGACATGGAAAACTTTTGTTGCAAATCGTGTAAGTGAAATTCATGATTTAAAAAACACATCAAATTGGCATCATGTAAATACTAAAGATAACCCGGCAGACTTGATATCACGAGGGCATTCATCCGATCAATTAATAAATCTTTCACTATGGTGGAATGGTCCAATATGGCTTCTGTGCGACTATGGATATTGGGATACTGTATCTTCAAACCCAGATATCGAAGAAGTTCCAGAACGTCGTACAACTATAATGACCACAGTTATAGCAAATAATGACACTGATATTTTTACCAGATATTCAGTGCTTCACAAGCTTGTGCATATAACGGCGTATTGTTTTCGATTTATATTTAACATAATTCAGAAAATAAAAGGAATAAAAGAAAGCAAAACCGGCCCACTTCGACCCAACGAGCAAAGTGACGCTATATTAGTCCTAGTTAAAATAGTACAAAATATGTCATTTTCACGAGAACTGCATGAACTAAGGTTGAATGGAAAGGTACATTTAAATAGTGATTCAGCAAGCCTTACTCCATTTTTAGATAGAAACGAAATTATAAGAGATGGTGGCAGGCTAACAAACTCGCTACTTCGATACAATCAGAAGCATCCAAAAGTGTTACCAAAGAAACACATATTTACAAAATTAAACATTGAGAGTGAACATTGCAAGCAATTACATGCAGGTCCTCAGGCAACTTTATCTTCTGTAAGAAACACATACTGACCTCTTGGAGCACGTGATATTACTAGACAAATTATTAGAAAATGTATCACTTGTTTTAAAGTAAAACATATACCAATTCAGAATCTAATGGGTGATTTGCCCCAAAAAAGAATCACACTTGCACGACAATTTGCAAAATGTGGAGTTGAATGTTTTGGACCCATGCATATTAAACATGGACTAAAACGAAACAGAAAAACTACTAAGGCTTTTGGGGCTATATTTATTTGTTTCGCCACCAAAGCTGTGCACATAGAACTTGTAACCGATCTCTCTACCGAAACCTTTTTAAGTGCACTAAAACGATTTATGGCTCGTATAGGTAAACACTCAAATATATATTCTGACAACTGAACGAACTTCGTAGGAGCCAATCGCGAAATACAAGAATTTATTTATGAATGATTCAAGTCAAGGTAAAATAATCGCTGCACTGGCAGAAAAAAACATTTCCTGGCATTTTATTTCACCAAATTCACCATATTTTGGAGGTATTTGGAAAGCAGCGGTAAAATCTACGAAACATCATTTGAGACGTATTGTAGGTAACGCGTCCCTTAACTTTGAGGAAATGTATACGTTATTGACTCAAATAGAATCGTTTTAATTTCGCGACCTCTTACTTCTCTTTCTAACGATCTTAATGATTTTTCTTCTCCTACTCCTGGTCATTTCCTAATAGGAGACGCTATCACTAGTACGACATCACCAAATTTACTGCCTGTTACTATAAATCGGTTGTCACGTTGGCAATATATTGAGGGACTACGCCAACATTTCTGGACACGCTGGTTCAGGGAATACCTGAATCAATTACAAGAAAGAAGAAAATGGAAAACTCAAGGATCAACTCCTCTATCAGTTGGTCAATTGGTCATCATCTTTGAAGTGGTTGTTAGGTCGCATCGAGTCTGTCCATCCGGGCAAGGATGGAATAATTCGAGCAGCAACAGTTCGTACATCAGGTGGTTCTTACAAAAGATCCTCCTTACCAGTTGAAAATTAAAATCAATTTTTTATTTTACCATTTATTTTCTAATTTAATGTATGTCATAAATCAATTGAAAATTAAACTTTTCAAGGCGCGCGGTATGTTGACATTGATGAAAATCTAGACACTATTCAAATTAAATTTTTATTACTTTAAATAAACCTAAAAATCATGCCGCACATGATAGTTGCCAGCTAGCAGTACTAGGATTTGCCAATATCGAAATATAAAAGGTTACCCTTATATATATATATATATATATATATATATATATATATATATATATATATATATATATATTTATATATATACAAGGGTAACCTTTTATATTTTGAGATTGGCCAATCCTAGTACTGCCAGCTGGCAATTAACATTTCTATAGTAAAGTTTGACACTTTTGACAATATATTTACCTAGAAAGTTTTTACGTACGAACGCTATTTGTGTTGTTTACAGTAACTTGAAAATTTCATGTCGGCCAAAAAATAGAATTAAATCGTGAACATTTTTGTCCTATCATATTTTACAACTTTCGACATAGATTAACTCAACAACAGTGCATCGTTGAACTTAATTCGAATTTTGGTAATGAAGCACCATCAAGGACCAGTGTTTACCGATGGTTTACTGAATTCAATCGAGGCCGTACTTCGCTCAACAACGAGTTTCGTGAACGTCGTCCAAATTCGGTTGTTGTTCCGAAAAACATTGATTCTGTGCGTGAACTGATACAGCAAGATCGTCATGTAACTTATCGTGAGATTAAAGCAAGTTTGGACATTAGTAAGACCAGCATACATTCAATATTGCATGAACAATTGGCTGTAAAAAAAATTGTTCGCGTTCGATCCCACATAATTTCACAATCATTCAAAAAAAGACTCGTGTCAATTGGTTGCTAGAAATGCCCAAAATCTACGATCGCGGTACTTTATAACATGTGTATGACATCGTGACGAATCGTGGATCTTTGCGTATGAGCCCGAAAGTTAACAGCAGTCGACTGTATGGGTCTTCCAATGTGAGCAAAACCCAACAAAAGTCGTTGGGGCTCGAAGCACTTCGAAGCAAATGGTCGCCTGTTTTTTCGGAATAACTGGACCTGTCTCAATCGTACCATCGGTGCAACTCAGAACGGTCAATTCTGTATGGTACACAACCATTTGTTGGCCACAAGTCTTCGGAAAAATAAGAAAAACCAACCGCCGAAAACGGATCATTCTCTACCACGACAATGTGAGCGGTTGATGCGTTCAAAATGCATGTTTTGGAAGTGCCTCAATCGGAATGGAAAAAGTGCTTCGAAAATTGGTTCACACGTATGCAAAAATGTATGGATCTTCATGGAGAAAATTTTGAGACGCAATAAAGCCATTTTCGATGATAAATATTTATTAGTTTTCTTTAATTCCGAAATAAAAAAGGCTACCCTCATATATATATATATATATATATATATATATATATATATATATATATATATATATATATATATATATATATATATATATATATTTATATATATATATATATATATATATATATATATATATATTTATATATATATATATATATATATATATATATATATATTATTTTTATATTATTTATTAGTTTTCTTTAATTCCGAAATAAAAAAGGCTACCCTCATATATATATATATAGATATATATATATATATATATATATATATATATATATATATATATATATATATATATATATATATATATATATATATATATATATATATATATATATATATATATATATATATATATATATATATATATATATATATATATATATATATATATATATATATATATATATATATATATATATATATATATATATATATATATATATATATATATATATATATATATATATATATATATATATATATATATATATATATATATATATATATATATATATATATATATATATATATATATATATATATATATATATATATATATATATATATATATATATATATATATATATATATATATATATATATATATATATATATATATATATATATATATATATATATATATATATATATATATATATATATATATATATATATATATATATATATATATATATATATATATATATATATATATATATATATATATATATATATATATATATATATATATATATATATATATATATATATATATATATATATATATATATATATATATATATATATATATATATATATATATATATATATATATATATATATATATATATATATATATATATATATATATATATATATATATATATATATATATATATATATATATATATATATATATATATATATATATATATATATATATATATATATATATATATATATATATATATATATATATATATATATATATATATACAATATATTAATCAAACCAAAACAAGAAAATAATCCTTATTTACCCATTTCCGGAAACGAACCATTTCGGAATAAAACACTTTTTTGTTCGAATTTTTAATTTTATTTTTAGAAATGTTTTTTATTCTCAAAACTTAAATAGTTACGTTAATACTTGTAATTTGGCATAATCACCGTTTCCTTAGCAACTGTAATAATTTGTTGTCACCGTACTTAAATTATTTTGACATTGTTTAGAAGCTCTTCTATTATTAATGAAAAAGTATAAAAACTCAGAATTAGCCGACATGCTTTTAATGTACGGACGTGCGCATGGTAATTTGCGAGCAGCTAAACGTCTCTATGGAGAATTATTTCCAAATCAGAAGCAACCAGGGCGAAAAATGTTTGTGTCCGTTGATCTTCGTCTTCGAGAAAAAGGAACATTTATGTTGGAGACTGTCAATAGGGGTAGGCCAAGAACTACCTTAACACCTGATGTTGTAGAAGAAATTTTGGATCTTGTTACCGCAGATCCTTGTGTATGCATTAGAGGAGTAAGTAATACTTTAGAAATTTCCCACTCATTAGTGTGGGGTGTCCTGAATGAGCAACTCCTGCATCCTTATCACCTTCAACGCGTGCAAGATCTGTCTCCGAATGATTATGCCCCAAGATATGATTTTTCCCACATGTTAGCCCAGAAAGTTGCTATAAATCCTAATTTTTTGAATTTGCTGCTTTTTACTGATAAAGCGGGTTTTAATAGAAATGGAATAATCAACATCCATAACAACCATATATGGGCAGAAGAAAATCCTCATGCTTTTATACAAAGCAAACATCAACAGCATTTCAATGTCAAAGTATGGGCTGGTATTGTAGGCGATGAGTTGTTATGACCTTATTTTTTGCCAAACAGATAAACGAGAAATTTGTATCTACATATTCTGGAAAATGATTTACCAAATTTATTGGAGAATGTTTCACTATTCACACGGCATCATATGTAGTTTAAGCACGAAGGGGCGCCTCCACATTTT
Source organism: Nebria brevicollis (assembly GCA_944738965.1). Lineage (NCBI taxonomy): Eukaryota > Metazoa > Arthropoda > Insecta > Coleoptera > Carabidae > Nebria > Nebria brevicollis. Next base: position 16,640,014 of record OX122900.1, on the reverse strand, counting down.
AGTCTCCAAGTAAGACAATATCTTCAAAATTTATTTCGTGATCGATGGATAGGCATAGATGGTTCAACTACTTGGCGTCCACGTTCCCCATACTTGAATCCGCTTGATTTTTCTTTTTGGGGTCATTCAAGAGCTTAGTTTATTCAACGCCCATTAATACTGTAGAGGATTTGCGGCAAAGAATCATAGACTGTTGAATAAAACAAAAACCAGGAATATTTGAACGTGTTCGACAATCCATGAGAAGACGTCTAAAATGTTGCATGTAAGTTCAATGAGGACATTTCGAACAACTACTGTAATTTTGAATTTGTTTGTTATTCGTGCATGTCACTGGACTAACGTTTGTTGGCCAGCCCGTGCACCATAGTAACAAAATGAATCGTCTACACCTTGTTATGTGAGGTAGCTTTGAATACAGCGTTATTCAGTCAAATCTTGTAATCGTTATTTAATTAAATTTAGTAGTATGCAATGAGAATCACAGTGCGAAATGGTCACTCAATTCATCTCATATGCTAGTGCTTACAAAATGATAGAGATGTCGTTGACAATAATATATGAAAGTTACTTGTATTTATTAGGAATAAAGGATCTTCTCCCTGTTGATTGGTAATCTTCTGATTACAACAATCGATTGATTGGTAGATCGATCGACTGGTTAGATTGGTTGGTAGATCGAACGACTTGTCGGTTCTATTAGCGGTTGGATTTGATAGTTTCGTCACAACTCGTACGTAATCCACGGAACTCACAAAACCCACAAACATTCACCCAGAACCTCGATTGCGATTAAAAACGTTCGTAAACTCGTTCGAGAAATAGTTATTCATCAATATGTATATATATATATATATATATATATATATATATATATATATATATATATATATATATATATATATATATATATATATATATATATATATGTATATATATATTGTGACGCTATCTGGCCTGGTGTGGCCCACGTAACAATGTCCCCCTTTCGTGTGTGCTGGTTGCCTGGTGCTCGGGCGCCTTCAGCGGATACGGCTTTACGGTCGCACTTACTAAAGGGGTTGCCGGGGATAGCTGCAGTGGGAAGGTTCAGGGTTGTTGAAAGAAAACTTGCGATTTATTTATCTCGTGGCTTTTATTTATCCCTTGGTTTCACTCCAAAGAAAATACAGAGGACTCTGTCGGTGCCGGTGACGGGGTATGGTCGAAGTTATGGCTAAAATCCCGACATGGCACGGGCCGGTAACATGTCCGCTAGTTGGGAGCGGTGTAGTATTTGCCCTAGAGACTAAATAGAACAAAACTCGCGAACCGGTAAAATTACCGGTTATTGAAACGGCCGGTAATCGCGTCTAGTTACCGCTAGGAGAGCCACAGCTGCCGCTAGACAGGGGAAAAGTAACGCGAAGCTACGGGAGCGAGAGTATCGCGAACCGGTAAAAAGAACGGTTGATAAAAACGGTCGGAAACTACACCTAGCTACTGCCAGGAGAACCACGGCTGCTGCTAGGCACGGTAAAAGTAACGCGGAGTTACGCGAACGAGAATATCGCGAACCGGTAAAGAACGGTTAATAAAAACGGTCGGAAACTACACCTAGCTACTGCCAGGAGAACCACGGCTGCTGCTAGGCACGGTAAAAGTAACGCGGAGTTACGCGAACGAGAATATCGCGAACCGGTAAAGAACGGTTAATAAAAACGGTCGGAAACTACACCTAGCTACTGCCAGGAGAACCACGGCTGCTGCTAGGCACGGTAAAAGTAACGCGGAGTTACGCGAACGAGAATATCGCGAACCGGTAAAGAACGGTTAATAAAAACGGTCGGAAACTACACCTAGCTACTGCCAGGAGAACCACGGCTGCCGCTAGGCGTGAAAAAACGGAAAGGAGCGGTGTGGATGACGTACGCAAACGTCTCGTACTCACCACGCGGTTTGTAAACCTCGGTGTCGACCAGGAAAACCACGGTCAAGACAATCTCGGCAAAATCTCGAAGCACTATGTATCGACCAGGAAAGCCACGGTACAGATACTCGGTGTAGAGTGAGTTTACGCTTCAACTAGGGCCTGTATATATACTAGGCTGCTAATTATACGTTTCGAGGCTTGCAAAGAAACCTGCCTCGATCTGAAAATAAAATAAAAGTTGGATCGTTCGCAGCCAAGAATCGAACCCCGGACCTCTAGAACGGTAGTCAAGTGTAACAACTCGCCACCCGTTGATTTGAACTCCGATTAATCAGTATGGGGATTGTTAGTTTAAACGCTGCCACCACGTCACGTTTGTTGTTTACCCTCCGCGACGAAAAGGGGTTTTAATTATGGGTCGGGTAGTGAAATACTACGAGCTGATACTTCAAGAGACACAGTTTTTATTGGGGCTTTAACAGTGTTTTTAACATATGAACTATTAACCAACAGGCTGATAGCTCATTAACGGTACAAAGGTGACAATATGATATTACAAAGTTGACATTAAACGATACAGAGCTCTACTTACAATAATACATGTTGTAACACAACGATCTCACTACTTAATGTTCACTAACTGCACTTAACCGAATGATTATAACAGCAAGATTCAGCGTTTGCGACAACCCGGCTACCCAGGAAAAACCACACTGCCACTACCCTCTGGAGTTCTTTATTTTCCTCCTTTCTACTACCGAGTGACTTAAACAAAAACCCTCCCCTACATTTCTGTAGTTTTACTCTCTGATTGGTCAGACCTGAAGGGTACAAGGTACAAACTGCAGTTGCACTGACCTTCAGAAAATAATTCTACGAAGACATTCGGAGCTCAAGGCTGGAAATAACTTTATGGCCGTCCCAACTGCGCACCGTTTCTTGAGAATCGTGTGCTTAACAATACATTGTGTTCGGTCAAGGGTGCGAGTTTACCGCCATGTACAACTTGTTAACAAATATATAAAAACTCAAAATGGGGATAATAAAAGTTAAACTTAGAAGTATTTCTCTTTTGGAGACCTTCTCCGAATAACGAGAAGGGATGTCGCAAACGCTTTCTCTAGGTACTAATAAATACTTCTAAAATTTGACATGGTTGTCTGTTACAACTCCTTCCTCCTTAAATTAAGTTGTACTTCTGAAATAATTACAACTTAACCGATACGGATTTACATTAAAGTTCGAAGTCCAATGGTCAATTCACCACACTGTAACGCTTGTTTTGCTCAACTCCCGCACGAATTTCGATTGATGACACGGCCCAGCCTGCGGCATGGTTCCTTGTTTCGAAGTTCGACCACACATCGGTGCTTGATCATTTGGTTTTGTAGTTCCCAATTTCGGTGGAATATGGGTGATAACATATCGTTATCCAAATACCCCAGATCCTGTGGCTTTTTTTCTCTCATTCAAGCTGGCTTGATTGTTGTTCTGATATCGCTGCGAAACGTGTTCATTGGGAGTGAGTCCACACAATCGAATTCAGTGGTAGGTGTTCTTTCCATGTTGGATTCAAATTTTACTCTTGGTAGGCGATACATCTCTGTAACAAAATCATTCTACGGCAATATCGTGTCTCTCGATAGTCTAGCTTATCATGCAATTCTTAACTAGGTATACTTATAAACTAAATGGTCAATGTCGATTACAATATATAAAAATTAAAAAAAACTAACTCCTCAGAGAATACAGCAACATTTTGCTTAGGTTATTAACTCTAATCCACCCAGGGTTTAGCTGGAACAAATGTCTTAATTACATCTTAAACTAGGGACGTGATAGAAGATTCCTACATCCCAAAAATAACAAATTCATATTAAAACTAAACGAGTGAGAACTGTTCCGTCTAAACCATAGGTTAGCTACCATGGACAGGGGTGCTAAGTTCCTGAGTACATACAACTTTATGACCTGGTATCCGAAAATTAATAAAAAAATTACATATCCACATTAATAAATTTGATAACTTCTAGCAAGTTTCTTGGCGGTACTGGGTTCAGGGCATATGCGACTATTCGCCGGGGATTCTTTTCGATCTACGTTGGAAATAGTTTGGTCAAGGATTGGTATTTGGATCGCTTCTAATTCAATGCGGACTTCTGAGGTTTTAGATTTTACTTTACAATATTGACAGATTTTTACTTGGAATTTATATACGCTGGCTAGTGTAATTACTAGAATGATTAGACTCACTGTCCCGAAACTAACGTACTTAATTTGCCTTTGAGTGCTATTATCGCGTAACTTTTGAACGTGCCGTTGCCAGACGTCTACGTTAATACCTTGTTTTAAACTTTCTGTGTTGATACTATTAATTATTTCGCGAATTTCCTCATTGGATCCAGATTTTTGGGTAAAATTTGACAAATGCGTGATGTTCATTTCTAGTGGGGGGACAATGACGTTATAGTAGATTGACGCTAGTTTAGTAGTGGTAGTTGAATGCGGAAGCAGAAAATAATTTTGGCTATGAACAATACAAGAAGCGGGTACGTTTATTATTCCTGTTCCCGAAATTATTTGACTCGAAGTGTTAAAATGCAGCGATTCTGAATCCATAGGGCAATTAAACGTTAAGACATCCCTATTTACACTGTACAACCAAGAGTTGGTATTTTTAGCGCGATACAGAATTGATCGATTATCTCGAGTCACTTTATGTTCACAAATTTCTCTTGCTTTTTCTGTATTTCTGGAGTATAGGGCTGTTAAACAAGATACGTCTGAAATTCTACGGACTGGCTTAGAGGGTGGACAAATTTTTATGAAGCCTGTTTTACATGAAAATAAATCAACAGTATCTAGTTCCATGTAATACTGGCCATCCTCAGAAATAGCAAAATACTCTGAATCTGATTCGATATACAGTTTTGTGTTCTCCTTCCCAGAATCGTGTGGGAGGGGTAACGCGCGAAAAACGTTGAAATATCGCCCATTTGCTCTCAACGGGATTTCGGCAAATATTCTTAGAGTGTCGTTAAAATAGGCAGCCCGCACGGTAGTCAAATCGTAATAAACGTAGGTGTTTCTCTCAAAATTAGCTGTTAGAAGTGAAAGTGCTTGCATTAATAAGCTAGGATTGATAAAGGCAGGGCTTAATTTACGCAAAGCTGTTGCCTCTAAAGCGCTCCCAAATTCCGCTATACTTTCCTTTAAGTCATTTAAAATATATTCACTTGTGCGCAGTGCTGAGTTCAAATTTATAGATTGCAATAATTTTGCATTAAAATTATATTGAATTGTATTTTTATCGTTTGATATTTGGCCTACTTTTGCATTTAACAATGACACTACAGTTTTTAGCTTTTCGAAATTCGCTTTCATTTTACTATTATTATTTTCAATGTTTTTTACGATGGTAACTTGTTCATCCATTACGTTCAATATACCGTCCGATTTTGTCTGCAGAGTATTTATTTTGTCGTTAATTGTTATCAAATCAGTACTGTCAGCTGTTCCAAATAACCATTTAAGGGCACTACCACCGACATTTATCAATCCTCGTTTTACGCGCTCAGACTCGTACGGAGCTACCGTCTTTAATAAATGATTTAACCTGACTCTCAACTTGCTAACATCAATTTTGAGTATATTTAACTCTCTACTCACCAAGTGATTTAAGTCTTTCTTCATTATTGGGTCCATGTTACTACCGAGTTCCAAGTCAATGCGAAGTACGTTTTCTAGGACTTCCTCGAAGGCTTCCAGGGTGGTTTTGCAAGCACTTATATCTACGTCAGTTGTAAGGATCCAGTTGTCTCCGGTTAATAATATTTCATCTTCCTTGATGAAGACGAGTCCTTTGTCCATGGATGGTACATTGGCACTTTGTACAAGTGGCAGGATGATCATAATACCTAATACTAAAACATAGAATGTTGGTTAATTCAAATTTGTATACCTTTTTGAAGTTTCCAGAGTGAAACAAACAAAAATGAAAATAAAATAAAATCAATAAGAATAAAAACAAAATATTACTAAATAATTAATCGACTTATATTCTATTATTTGAAATCCAAGGCAAATCCGGTGGTCGCCCAGAACTGCGGGTCAAATATGTTCGTCCTAAATGATTTTCCTCATCCGTTTGCAATTCTTCTTCCGTGTCTTGCATATTTGAATTATTGCTACTCGTAATGCTGGTATTTATGATGTATTCACTGTCATCATTTTCATTACTACTGCCGCCCGAGATGCTAATGTCAGGTGGTTCATGATTTTGCCTGTTCAGATGACTAGGTGGTGGAGGTAGTTCAATATAACTCCTATTGTTGGGCGGTGGTTTCCGATCCGGTCTTGGTACGAGAACATTCTTGGTTTCGTCTGGGTGTTCAATTATTCCTTCTAGATATATTTTCAGTCGATTTGCATGGACTACGTTTTCTTTTCCTGAACTCACTTCTTTGATAACGAAATTTACAGGGCTTGTTTGTTTCATTATCAGGTAGGGTCCTATCCATGGTTTCATTAGTTTCCTTGAAAGTCCGTGCGGCACTGCTGAATTATGTAGTAATACGTGGTCTTCAATTTTTAAGCGAACGGGTGCGGTTTTCTTATTATACTGAATCTCATACCTGTCATGTGTCCTTTTTAATTTATCTTGGACTACTTTATAGACGTCTATAAGTCGCGCTCTCATTTCTGAACTATAGTCGATATCCACATTGTAGTCGATCCGACGCTGCGGTCTTAGTAGATCGTCGAAGGGCATTTCGAATTCTCGTCCATATAACAAAAAAAATGGTGATTCTCCTGTGGCACTATGAGCGGAACTTCTTAACGCCATTAAGGTATACGGTATCCACGTGTCCCAATCCGTTTGATCTTTGTTTACATAATGCGACATGCAGTCAGACATAGTTCGGTGGAAACGTTCAATCCGACCGTTACACATCGGATGGTATGCTGTCGTTTGCAATTTAGCTATCCCTAATAATTTGCAAACTGTTTTGAACATTTCTGATACGAAGTTACTTCCCTTATCCGTCAATAATTGTTTAGGAACTCCGTGGCGGGAAATAATTTCCGTTACTAATGCCTTGGCAACAGTTTCGGCTTTTTGATCACGTGAAGCTATTGCTTCTGGATAGCGAGTGAAAGCGTCCTGGAATGTCAAGATGTATTTATTTCCTTGATTACTAGTCCGATAAGGTCCAACGATGTCCATCGAAACTCGTTCGAAGGGCGATAAGACTTCGTTGAATTGTTGGAGTGGGGCGGGACGTAGATGTGGTGATGTTTTTCTCTGATTACATGATAAACATCGCTCGCAATAAGCCTTGATCCGAGCATACATACCCTTCCAATAAAATCGTCGTTTGATTAAGGTAGCGGTTTTTTCGAATCCCTGATGGCCAGCTTGTGGTAAATCGTGGTAAAGCTTCAATATTTTACTTATCATGCTTGCTGGAGTGACCAACCGATCTTCGTGTTCTCCTGGTGTACGAACCTTGTACAGAATCTCGTCGTTGTCAAGATAAAATTCGCTTTTCGGGTCATCGGGCTTAAGATTTCCAAGAATCTTTATTATCTCGGAATCTTGTCGCTGGTCGAATTTGATTCGATCGCGGTCCCATATAGGTTCAAAGTCAGCAATGTGACCAATTGAGATTCGAGATAGTGCATCGGCGTTCCCATGCTGTTTACCTGGCCGGTGTACAATTTCAAATTCGTACTCACTTAAAATCAGTGCCCACCGTGCTAACCGGCTACTTGGATCTTTCAAGTTCATCAGCCATCGAAGTGGTCGGTGATCGGTTATTATAGTGAACCCTCTGCCATACAGATAGCAACGAAACGCTTTTACGGCCCAAACGATTGATAAACATTCCTTCTCGGTAGTAGTATAATTTCCTTCTGCTTTGTTTAAGGTTCGGCTCGCATAGGCAACCGGATGTTCGTTTCCATTACGTTTTTGACATAGTACTGCTCCGATGGCGACATTTGAAGCATCTGTAGCTAAAACAAATGGCTCGTTAAAATTCGGAAACTGCAAGATAGGAGGGTTAACTAGAGCAGCTCGGAGTTTATCAAAAGCTTCTTGTGTTTGGAGGTTCCATACAAACGGTTCTTCCTTTTTTGTTAATTTCGCCAAAGGCTTAGCGACATCTGCGAACCCTTTTATAAACCGGCGGTAAAACCCAACCAATCCTAGGAATGCTTTGATATCTCTCATTGATGTTGGTGTTGGATAATTGTCTATCGTTTGTGTCTTTATTGGATCCGGCTTCACTCCATCGCTTGACAATCTGTGACCCAAGTAGGCGACTTCTTTCATAATAAATCTGCATTTAGACGGCTTCAACTTCAAATTATTTTTTCGTAATCTATCGAAAACGTCTTTGAGTCTTGAGAGGTGTTCACTGATGCTGTTTCGACTAAACACAATTATATCATCCAGGTACACGTAACATTTTTCACCTGTTAAGCCGCTGAGCACACAATACATCAGGCGCTGGAACGTGCTTGGCGCGTTGCATAAGCCAAAAGGCATGCGATTCCATTGGTAGTGACCCCAAGGCGTACTGAAGGCGGTTTTCTCCACATCTTCTTCAGCGACAGCGACTTGGTGGTAGCCACTAGCAAGGTCCAAGGTGGTAAATAAGGCTGCTCCGTTCAGCTGTTCTATGGTGTCCTGCAAATTTGGTAGAGGTAAAAAATCTTTTCTCGTTACCTCGTTCAGCGCTCGGAAATCTATACACAATCGGACTTTCTTACTGCCGTCCGCCAAGATTTTATTGACTAAGACTACGGGTGCGGACCAGGGTGAGTCGGATTCATCAATAATTCCATCTTGTAGTAATTCGTTGATTTGTTGGTTTAAAACTTCTCGTTGTGGTTGCGGTACTCGATATGGTGTTTTCGCGATAGGATGTACATCCGCTGTTATTATTCGGTGTTTGACTTTCGAAGTACACCCAAGCGGAGCACCTTCCCACTTAAAAATGTCCTGATATTCGGTTACTAGATCATTAAACCTAATCTGATTGGTCGGTTTTAAATGAGATACATCGAAATATTGCGAAATATCATTGTCTTGAATATTTAACACTTTATTGGCTTCCGTACTGGTTTCATTAATATTTGTAGACGTTACAGTTTCTTCATGTCCTATCACTGTTTTCGGTGGAATGGTAATTTCTTCACCGGTTACGTTAATTAGTCTAATTTTAACATCCTTGGATCCATCGGTGGTCAATATTCTAGCCGCCATTATTCCGTCTATGGGTATTTCCGCTGGTTCTATTACGATCGTTCCGGTATTTTGTTGTGGATTTTCTCTAAAACCTGTACATACTACTTCGCTCCTCGGTGGAATTATCACATTACCCTTGCTACGAACGGAATGTAATAGCAGATTATAACTTCGGTTCTCTGTATGCGAGTCAGAATGACTTACTGTACTAGTTGAAAAACCGGTCAAAACGTTTACGCTACTTCTTCCTATTAAATCATCACCGAGTGCTGTATCATCCGGAGAATCAGTCTTGTGTGTGTCAGAATCTTTGAACTCTTTGCTATTTTGAAATGATTTCTTGGAATCATTCAAAGTTGGTTTTTCCGCACAACACTTTTTCTCTTCAATCGGTTCCGCTTCATAAAAAATCTTGTCCGCGGGGTTAATCCTGTTTCTTGAATCATCTGACGAATCTTCATGAGTTCTAGCTATTTTCTGGGAAACACTAAAATACATTTTTTTCACAAGATCATTTTCTCGACAATTTTCTTTCCTTACACCACCTAATGTTTTTATCGTGTCATTCACTGTCAGTATGTTCAGCCTTTCCTCTCCCACTTTAATTTCGTTGCAACGATAATTTATTTCAGCGTTGTATTTCCTTAAAAAATCTAATCCTAATAATCCGTCTGTTGACAGAGACAAATTATCTTTACATACAACGAATTCATGTATGATAGTTTGATTAGTAAGACTTAAATTTATATCTGTCACACCAATTACGGGTAAAGGCTGACCTGATATACTGGTTATTAAACGATTGTTATTAATTCTACCTACATTGTTATTTTTTCCCCTAATCACAAAAAATTTAATCAAACTAACGCTTGCACCTGTATCAATTAAAAAACTGCATTTTTTATTACCAACTGTTAAAATTACTTTACTGCATTTGCTTTGATGTATTTCAGGAATGGCGGTTACTAATTCATTAAACTTATGTTTGTGACTTAAGCCGTCTGATTCGGGGTCATCGACGACTGATGGGAGTTTAAATCTTGCTGTTCATTTGAATTTACTAGTTTTGTCCTGCAATGTAATGTTAAGTGTCCTCTTTGTTTACATCTATGACAAAATTCTGAGCTAGCTGTTGGGTTACGCCGATTTGGACATTGGTTGGCAAAATGACCCATTTGTTCACACTTAAAACACATTATATTTGAATAGTTTCTAGGTGCGTTATAATGAGGACCGCGTAGGTTATTTCCATTGCTAGACATGTTACTACCGCTGTGTGGATTTGGGTACCTATTTTGCAAACGATTAAATTGTGGTCTATTGTGGCTACTATTTGTACGGGGGAATTTATCATTTTGCAGTGAATTAATTGACGTGTCTAAGCGTGTAACTAATGTATTAAGTGTTCCGATTAAGTCTGTGTGTGTCTTTACTTCATTTACTGAATCTACGAGTGCCTCATCACCGCGTACGTAAGAATATATTGTTTCCATTCTTTTTGCTTCCTTAATTGCTTCGTCAAACGTTTCTGGGTTAGCAATAAGAACATCTCTTTGTAGGGTTGGAAGTATACCGGATGTGAATTGTTGTACTAATCGTTTATCAGTCATTCTATTTATTACATTTTGTTCATATTCATCCGCTCCCGGGTTATGCAATTTCATGCCTAGCGCGCGCAACCGACTAGCATATGTTACTATGTTTTCGTTTCTTAATTGATAGCAGTTTTGAAAAAGTTTTTGAACTGTTTTGTTATCGGGTTTAGGGTCAAATCGTTCTTTTAGAGTTTTTCTAAATAATGTCCAATCTGTCGTTGTTTTTAACTGAGGGTGAGTTTCGACAAATGACCTGGCTTCACTTTTTAGTGCAGTTTTCGCTAATAGCGTCGTTTTTTCCCCGGACCACTCGCCAATACTGCTGAGATAGTCTATTTGCGTTATAAAATCATCCACGGATACTGTCGAAGTTCCCGAAAACTCTGGTATTCTGTTACAAAGGCCTATATTTGAAAAAATTTCTGCAAGAGCAGCTTGGGTATCAGCTTCCATATTTTAATAATTAATCAAAACGAACAAACTAAATAATATTATATACTAAGGTAACTGGAATAATCGAAATCCCACCGCGACGCCACCAGTTGTAACAACTCGCCACCCGTTGATTTGAACTCCGATTAATCAGTATGGGGATTGTTAGTTTAAACGCTGCCACCACGTCAAGTTTGTTGTTTACCCTCCGCGACGAAAAGGGGTTTTAATTATGGGTCGGGTAGTGAAATACTACGAGCTGATACTTCAAGAGACACAGTTTTTATTGGGGCTTTAACAGTGTTTTTAACATATGAACTATTAACCAACAGGCTGATAGCTCATTAACCGTACAAAGGTGACAATATGATATTACAAAGTTGACATTAAACGATACAGAGCTCTACTTACAATAATACATGTTGTAACACAACGATCTCACTACTTAATGTTCACTAACTGCACTTAACCGAATGATTATAACAGCAAGATTCAGCGTTTGCGACAACCCGGCTACCCAGGAAAAACCACACTGCCACTACCTTCTGGAGTTCTTTATTTTCCTCCTTTCTACTACCGAGTGACTTAAACAAAAACCCTCCCCTACATTTCTGTAGTTTTACTCTCTGATTGGTCAGACCTGAAGGGTACAAGGTACAAACTGCAGTTGCACTGACCTTCAGAAAATAATTCTACGAAGACATTCGGAGCTCAAGGCTGGAAATAACTTTATGGCCGTCCCAACTGCGCACCGTTTCTTGAGAATCGTGTGCTTAACAATACATTGTGTTCGGTCAAGGGTGCGAGTTTACCGCCATGTACAACTTGTTAACAAATATATAAAAACTCAAAATGGGGATAATAAAAGTTAAACTTAGAAGTATTTCTCTTTTGGAGACCTTCTCCGAATAACGAGAAGGGATGTCGCAAACGCTTTCTCTAGGTACTAATAAATACTTCTAAAATTTGACATGGTTGTCTGTTACAACTCCTTCCTCCTTAAATTAAGTTGTACTTCTGAAATAATTACAACTTAACCGATACGGATTTACATTAAAGTTCGAAGTCCAATGGTCAATTCACCACACTGTAACGCTTGTTTTGCTCAACTCCCGCACGAATTTCGATTGATGACACGGCCCAGCCTGCGGCATGGTTCCTTGTTTCGAAGTTCGACCACACATCGGTGCTTGATCATTTGGTTTTGTAGTTCCCAATTTCGGTGGAATATGGGTGATAACATATCGTTATCCAAATACCCCAGATCCTGTGGCTTTTTTTCTCTCATTCAAGCTGGCTTGATTGTTGTTCTGATATCGCTGCGAAACGTGTTCATTGGGAGTGAGTCCACACAATCGAATTCAGTGGTAGGTGTTCTTTCCATGTTGGATTCAAATTTTACTCTTGGTAGGCGATACATCTCTGTAACAAAATCATTCTACGGCAATATCGTGTCTCTCGATAGTCTAGCTTATCATGCAATTCTTAACTAGGTATACTTATAAACTAAATGGTCAATGTCGATTACAATATATAAAAATTAAAAAAAACTAACTCCTCAGAGAATACAGCAACATTTTGCTTAGGTTATTAACTCTAATCCACCCAGGGTTTAGCTGGAACAAATGTCTTAATTACATCTTAAACTAGGGACGTGATAGAAGATTCCTACATCCCAAAAATAACAAATTCATATTAAAACTAAACGAGTGAGAACTGTTCCGTCTAAACCATAGGTTAGCTACCATGGACAGGGGTGCTAAGTTCCTGAGTACATACAACTTTATGACCTGGTATCCGAAAATTAATAAAAAAATTACATATCCACATTAATAAATTTGATAACTTCTAGCAAGTTTCTTGGCGGTACTGGGTTCAGGGCATATGCGACTATTCGCCGGGGATTCTTTTCGATCTACGTTGGAAATAGTTTGGTCAAGGATTGGTATTTGGATCGCTTCTAATTCAATGCGGACTTCTGAGGTTTTAGATTTTACTTTACAATATTGACAGATTTTTACTTGGAATTTATATACGCTGGCTAGTGTAATTACTAGAATGATTAGACTCACTGTCCCGAAACTAACGTACTTAATTTGCCTTTGAGTGCTATTATCGCGTAACTTTTGAACGTGCCGTTGCCAGACGTCTACGTTAATACCTTGTTTTAAACTTTCTGTGTTGATACTATTAATTATTTCGCGAATTTCCTCATTGGATCCAGATTTTTGGGTAAAATTTGACAAATGCGTGATGTTCATTTCTAGTGGGGGGACAATGACGTTATAGTAGATTGACGCTAGTTTAGTAGTGGTAGTTGAATGCGGAAGCAGAAAATAATTTTGGCTATGAACAATACAAGAAGCGGGTACGTTTATTATTCCTGTTCCCGAAATTATTTGACTCGAAGTGTTAAAATGCAGCGATTCTGAATCCATAGGGCAATTAAACGTTAAGACATCCCTATTTACACTGTACAACCAAGAGTTGGTATTTTTAGCGCGATACAGAATTGATCGATTATCTCGAGTCACTTTATGTTCACAAATTTCTCTTGCTTTTTCTGTATTTCTGGAGTATAGGGCTGTTAAACAAGATACGTCTGAAATTCTACGGACTGGCTTAGAGGGTGGACAAATTTTTATGAAGCCTGTTTTACATGAAAATAAATCAACAGTATCTAGTTCCATGTAATACTGGCCATCCTCAGAAATAGCAAAATACTCTGAATCTGATTCGATATACAGTTTTGTGTTCTCCTTCCCAGAATCGTGTGGGAGGGGTAACGCGCGAAAAACGTTGAAATATCGCCCATTTGCTCTCAACGGGATTTCGGCAAATATTCTTAGAGTGTCGTTAAAATAGGCAGCCCGCACGGTAGTCAAATCGTAATAAACGTAGGTGTTTCTCTCAAAATTAGCTGTTAGAAGTGAAAGTGCTTGCATTAATAAGCTAGGATTGATAAAGGCAGGGCTTAATTTACGCAAAGCTGTTGCCTCTAAAGCGCTCCCAAATTCCGCTATACTTTCCTTTAAGTCATTTAAAATATATTCACTTGTGCGCAGTGCTGAGTTCAAATTTATAGATTGCAATAATTTTGCATTAAAATTATATTGAATTGTATTTTTATCGTTTGATATTTGGCCTACTTTTGCATTTAACAATGACACTACAGTTTTTAGCTTTTCGAAATTCGCTTTCATTTTACTATTATTATTTTCAATGTTTTTTACGATGGTAACTTGTTCATCCATTACGTTCAATATACCGTCCGATTTTGTCTGCAGAGTATTTATTTTGTCGTTAATTGTTATCAAATCAGTACTGTCAGCTGTTCCAAATAACCATTTAAGGGCACTACCACCGACATTTATCAATCCTCGTTTTACGCGCTCAGACTCGTACGGAGCTACCGTCTTTAATAAATGATTTAACCTGACTCTCAACTTGCTAACATCAATTTTGAGTATATTTAACTCTCTACTCACCAAGTGATTTAAGTCTTTCTTCATTATTGGGTCCATGTTACTACCGAGTTCCAAGTCAATGCGAAGTACGTTTTCTAGGACTTCCTCGAAGGCTTCCAGGGTGGTTTTGCAAGCACTTATATCTACGTCAGTTGTAAGGATCCAGTTGTCTCCGGTTAATAATATTTCATCTTCCTTGATGAAGACGAGTCCTTTGTCCATGGATGGTACATTGGCACTTTGTACAAGTGGCAGGATGATCATAATACCTAATACTAAAACATAGAATGTTGGTTAATTCAAATTTGTATACCTTTTTGAAGTTTCCAGAGTGAAACAAACAAAAATGAAAATAAAATAAAATCAATAAGAATAAAAACAAAATATTACTAAATAATTAATCGACTTATATTCTATTATTTGAAATCCAAGGCAAATCCGGTGGTCGCCCAGAACTGCGGGTCAAATATGTTCGTCCTAAATGATTTTCCTCATCCGTTTGCAATTCTTCTTCCGTGTCTTGCATATTTGAATTATTGCTACTCGTAATGCTGGTATTTATGATGTATTCACTGTCATCATTTTCATTACTACTGCCGCCCGAGATGCTAATGTCAGGTGGTTCATGATTTTGCCTGTTCAGATGACTAGGTGGTGGAGGTAGTTCAATATAACTCCTATTGTTGGGCGGTGGTTTCCGATCCGGTCTTGGTACGAGAACATTCTTGGTTTCGTCTGGGTGTTCAATTATTCCTTCTAGATATATTTTCAGTCGATTTGCATGGACTACGTTTTCTTTTCCTGAACTCACTTCTTTGATAACGAAATTTACAGGGCTTGTTTGTTTCATTATCAGGTAGGGTCCTATCCATGGTTTCATTAGTTTCCGTGAAAGTCCGTGCGGCACTGCTGAATTATGTAGTAATACGTGGTCTCCAATTTTTAAGCGAACGGGTGCGGTTTTCTTATTATACTGAATCTCATACCTGTCATGTGTCCTTTTTAATTTATCTTGGACTACTTTATAGACGTCTATAAGTCGCGCTCTCATTTCTGAACTATAGTCGATATCCACATTGTAGTCGATCCGACGCTGCGGTCTTAGTAGATCGTCGAAGGGCATTTCGAATTCTCGTCCATATAACAAAAAAAATGGTGATTCTCCTGTGGCACTATGAGCGGAACTTCTTAACGCCATTAAGGTATACGGTATCCACGTGTCCCAATCCGTTTGATCTTTGTTTACATAATGCGACATGCAGTCAGACATAGTTCGGTGGAAACGTTCAATCCGACCGTTACACATCGGATGGTATGCTGTCGTTTGCAATTTAGCTATCCCTAATAATTTGCAAACTGTTTTGAACATTTCTGATACGAAGTTACTTCCCTTATCCGTCAATAATTGTTTAGGAACTCCGTGGCGGGAAATAATTTCCGTTACTAATGCCTTGGCAACAGTTTCGGCTTTTTGATCACGTGAAGCTATTGCTTCTGGATAGCGAGTGAAAGCGTCCTGGAATGTCAAGATGTATTTATTTCCTTGATTACTAGTCCGATAAGGTCCAACGATGTCCATCGAAACTCGTTCGAAGGGCGATAAGACTTCGTTGAATTGTTGGAGTGGGGCGGGACGTAGATGTGGTGATGTTTTTCTCTGATTACATGATAAACATCGCTCGCAATAAGCCTTGATCCGAGCATACATACCCTTCCAATAAAATCGTCGTTTGATTAAGGTAGCGGTTTTTTCGAATCCCTGATGGCCAGCTTGTGGTAAATCGTGGTAAAGCTTCAATATTTTACTTATCATGCTTGCTGGAGTGACCAACCGATCTTCGTGTTCTCCTGGTGTACGAACCTTGTACAGAATCTCGTCGTTGTCAAGATAAAATTCGCTTTTCGGGTCATCGGGCTTAAGATTTCCAAGAATCTTTATTATCTCGGAATCTTGTCGCTGGTCGAATTTGATTCGATCGCGGTCCCATATAGGTTCAAAGTCAGCAATGTGACCAATTGAGATTCGAGATAGTGCATCGGCGTTCCCATGCTGTTTACCTGGCCGGTGTACAATTTCAAATTCGTACTCACTTAAAATCAGTGCCCACCGTGCTAACCGGCTACTTGGATCTTTCAAGTTCATCAGCCATCGAAGTGGTCGGTGATCGGTTATTATAGTGAACCCTCTGCCATACAGATAGCAACGAAACGCTTTTACGGCCCAAACGATTGATAAACATTCCTTCTCGGTAGTAGTATAATTTCCTTCTGCTTTGTTTAAGGTTCGGCTCGCATAGGCAACCGGATGTTCGTTTCCATTACGTTTTTGACATAGTACTGCTCCGATGGCGACATTTGAAGCATCTGTAGCTAAAACAAATGGCTCGTTAAAATTCGGAAACTGCAAGATAGGAGGGTTAACTAGAGCAGCTCGGAGTTTATCAAAAGCTTCTTGTGTTTGGAGGTTCCATACAAACGGTTCTTCCTTTTTTGTTAATTTCGCCAAAGGCTTAGCGACATCTGCGAACCCTTTTATAAACCGGCGGTAAAACCCAACCAATCCTAGGAATGCTTTGATATCTCTCATTGATGTTGGTGTTGGATAATTGTCTATCGTTTGTGTCTTTATTGGATCCGGCTTCACTCCATCGCTTGACAATCTGTGACCCAAGTAGGCGACTTCTTTCATAATAAATCTGCATTTAGACGGCTTCAACTTCAAATTATTTTTTCGTAATCTATCGAAAACGTCTTTGAGTCTTGAGAGGTGTTCACTGATGCTGTTTCGACTAAACACAATTATATCATCCAGGTACACGTAACATTTTTCACCTGTTAAGCCGCTGAGCACACAATACATCAGGCGCTGGAACGTGCTTGGCGCGTTGCATAAGCCAAAAGGCATGCGATTCCATTGGTAGTGACCCCAAGGCGTACTGAAGGCGGTTTTCTCCACATCTTCTTCAGCGACAGCGACTTGGTGGTAGCCACTAGCAAGGTCCAAGGTGGTAAATAAGGCTGCTCCGTTCAGCTGTTCTATGGTGTCCTGCAAATTTGGTAGAGGTAAAAAATCTTTTCTCGTTACCTCGTTCAGCGCTCGGAAATCTATACACAATCGGACTTTCTTACTGCCGTCCGCCAAGATTTTATTGACTAAGACTACGGGTGCGGACCAGGGTGAGTCGGATTCATCAATAATTCCATCTTGTAGTAATTCGTTGATTTGTTGGTTTAAAACTTCTCGTTGTGCTTGCGGTACTCGATATGGTGTTTTCGCGATAGGATGTACATCCGCTGTTATTATTCGGTGTTTGACTTTCGAAGTACACCCAAGCGGAGCACCTTCCCACTTAAAAATGTCCTGATATTCGGTTACTAGATCATTAAACCTAATCTGATTGGTCGGTTTTAAATGAGATACATCGAAATATTGCGAAATATCATTGTCTTGAATATTTAACACTTTATTGGCTTCCGTACTGGTTTCATTAATATTTGTAGACGTTACAGTTTCTTCATGTCCTATCACTGTTTTCGGTGGAATGGTAATTTCTTCACCGGTTACGTTAATTAGTCTAATTTTAACATCCTTGGATCCATCGGTGGTCAATATTCTAGCCGCCATTATTCCGTCTATGGGTATTTCCGCTGGTTCTATTACGATCGTTCCGGTATTTTGTTGTGGATTTTCTCTAAAACCTGTACATACTACTTCGCTCCTCGGTGGAATTATCACATTACCCTTGCTACGAACGGAATGTAATAGCAGATTATAACTTCGGTTCTCTGTATGCGAGTCAGAATGACTTACTGTACTAGTTGAAAAACCGGTCAAAACGTTTACGCTACTTCTTCCTATTAAATCATCACCGAGTGCTGTATCATCCGGAGAATCAGTCTTGTGTGTGTCAGAATCTTTGAACTCTTTGCTATTTTGAAATGATTTCTTGGAATCATTCAAAGTTGGTTTTTCCGCACAACACTTTTTCTCTTCAATCGGTTCCGCTTCATAAAAAATCTTGTCCGCGGGGTTAATCCTGTTTCTTGAATCATCTGACGAATCTTCATGAGTTCTAGCTATTTTCTGGGAAACACTAAAATACATTTTTTTCACAAGATCATTTTCTCGACAATTTTCTTTCCTTACACCACCTAATGTTTTTATCGTGTCATTCACTGTCAGTATGTTCAGCCTTTCCTCTCCCACTTTAATTTCGTTGCAACGATAATTTATTTCAGCGTTGTATTTCCTTAAAAAATCTAATCCTAATAATCCGTCTGTTGACAGAGACAAATTATCTTTACATACAACGAATTCATGTATGATAGTTTGATTAGTAAGACTTAAATTTATATCTGTCACACCAATTACGGGTAAAGGCTGACCTGATATACTGGTTATTAAACGATTGTTATTAATTCTACCTACATTGTTATTTTTTCCCCTAATCACAAAAAATTTAATCAAACTAACGCTTGCACCTGTATCAATTAAAAAACTGCATTTTTTATTACCAACTGTTAAAATTACTTTACTGCATTTGCTTTGATGTATTTCAGGAATGGCGGTTACTAATTCATTAAACTTATGTTTGTGACTTAAGCCGTCTGATTCGGGGTCATCGACGACTGATGGGAGTTTAAATCTTGCTGTTCATTTGAATTTACTAGTTTTGTCCTGCAATGTAATGTTAAGTGTCCTCTTTGTTTACATCTATGACAAAATTCTGAGCTAGCTGTTGGGTTACGCCGATTTGGACATTGGTTGGCAAAATGACCCATTTGTTCACACTTAAAACACATTATATTTGAATAGTTTCTAGGTGCGTTATAATGAGGACCGCGTAGGTTATTTCCATTGCTAGACATGTTACTACCGCTGTGTGGATTTGGGTACCTATTTTGCAAACGATTAAATTGTGGTCTATTGTGGCTACTATTTGTACGGGGGAATTTATCATTTTGCAGTGAATTAATTGACGTGTCTAAGCGTGTAACTAATGTATTAAGTGTTCCGATTAAGTCTGTGTGTGTCTTTACTTCATTTACTGAATCTACGAGTGCCTCATCACCGCGTACGTAAGAATATATTGTTTCCATTCTTTTTGCTTCCTTAATTGCTTCGTCAAACGTTTCTGGGTTAGCAATAAGAACATCTCTTTGTAGGGTTGGAAGTATACCGGATGTGAATTGTTGTACTAATCGTTTATCAGTCATTCTATTTATTACATTTTGTTCATATTCATCCGCTCCCGGGTTATGCAATTTCATGCCTAGCGCGCGCAACCGACTAGCATATGTTACTATGTTTTCGTTTCTTAATTGATAGCAGTTTTGAAAAAGTTTTTGAACTGTTTTGTTATCGGGTTTAGGGTCAAATCGTTCTTTTAGAGTTTTTCTAAATAATGTCCAATCTGTCGTTGTTTTTAACTGAGGGTGAGTTTCGACAAATGACCTGGCTTCACTTTTTAGTGCAGTTTTCGCTAATAGCGTCGTTTTTTCCCCGGACCACTCGCCAATACTGCTGAGATAGTCTATTTGCGTTATAAAATCATCCACGGATACTGTCGAAGTTCCCGAAAACTCTGGTATTCTGTTACAAAGGCCTATATTTGAAAAAATTTCTGCAAGAGCAGCTTGGGTATCAGCTTCCATATTTTAATAATTAATCAAAACGAACAAACTAAATAATATTATATACTAAGGTAACTGGAATAATCGAAATCCCACCGCGACGCCACCAGTTGTAACAACTCGCCACCCGTTGATTTGAACTCCGATTAATCAGTATGGGGATTGTTAGTTTAAACGCTGCCACCACGTCAAGTTTGTTGTTTACCCTCCGCGACGAAAAGGGGTTTTAATTATGGGTCGGGTAGTGAAATACTACGAGCTGATACTTCAAGAGACACAGTTTTTATTGGGGCTTTAACAGTGTTTTTAACATATGAACTATTAACCAACAGGCTGATAGCTCATTAACCGTACAAAGGTGACAATATGATATTACAAAGTTGACATTAAACGATACAGAGCTCTACTTACAATAATACATGTTGTAACACAACGATCTCACTACTTAATGTTCACTAACTGCACTTAACCGAATGATTATAACAGCAAGATTCAGCGTTTGCGACAACCCGGCTACCCAGGAAAAACCACACTGCCACTACCTTCTGGAGTTCTTTATTTTCCTCCTTTCTACCACCGAGTGACTTAAGCAAAAACCCTCCCCTACATTTCTGTAGTTTTACTCTCTGATTGGTCAGACCTGAAGGGTACAAGGTACAAACTGCAGTTGCACTGACCTTCAGAAAATAATTCTACGAAGACATTCGGAGCTCAAGGCTGGAAATAACTTTATGGCCGTCCCAACTGCGCACCGTTTCTTGAGAATCGTGTGCTTAACAATACATTGTGTTCGGTCTAGGGTGCGAGTTTACCGCCATGTACAACTTGTTAACAAATATATAAAAATTCAAAATGGGGATAATAAAAGTTAAACTTAGAAGTATTTCTCTTTTGGAGACCTTCTCCGAATAACGAGAAGGGATGTCGCAAACGCTTTCTCTAGGTACTAATAAATACTTCTGAAATTTGACATGGTTGTCTGTTACACAAGCACCTTAGACCCGTAGCCATGGTGCTTGCTGTATAAATGACCATAACTTCGTCACAATATATATATATATATATATATATATATATATATATATATATATATATATAAAGATCAAAGAATTTAATGACGCAACGTTTACATCCGATTAGAAAACAGAGTAAACAAAATCGGTAAAGATTTTAAACTGTTTTATCTGGTTTTAAAATAAAAGATTCTAAGTTCTATTATTTCTCACGAAATTTACACCGTTCGATAAATTTGACAGAGAAAATCCGACATTCTTAACTCTTTAAGAGCGTAACTTTGCCTTCTCCGTACTCTTTAAAATTAAAAATCTAACTATCTTCGTACAACTACTAGTTAAATCCTCATCAGCTATAAATTCTTGTTACCGACCTCAATAGTCACCTCCTCAACGAATATTCTTTTTTGTAACACAGAAAAACATATAGGGTAAATAGACCAGTAATAGAACAGTTAAGAAAATTTTCTACTTTTTTGAAGATTAAAAAAAATAAAGTTAATATATTTATATAGTAATCGAAAAAATTTTAAATTTGTGTGTTTTATTAAGTAAAAAAAAAATTGTTTATTGGTGTTTTAGGTAATTCTGGTCACAATTTATAAATTAATGTTAAAATACCAGTAACAGAAAGGTGGCTGCCTTTAATAGAACTAATCTTTCTAGTAATAGAATATTTTTTGTTAAAGGAACTAGGTAAATCAATAAATAAATAAGTTTTATTATAAATTTATTTGTTATTTTATATAGTTTATAAAATTATATATTTTAGCTTGGATTTCCTAAAATTTAGGAATATATTTTTAAAAAAACACTTGCACTAGCTATATTTTCTAAATTTTAAATTTATATAGGTACTAGGTTAAATCGACCAGTAATAGAACAGTTAAGAAAATTATCTACTTTTTTGAGGATTAAAGAAAATATGGTTAATATATTTATATAATAACTGAAAAATTTAAAAATTTATGTTTTATCAAGTTAAATAAAAATAAAATTGTTTATTGATGTTTTAGGTAATTTTGTTCACAATTTATAATTTGATGTTAAAATAATAGAACGGTGGTTGCCTTAAATAGAACAGTCCTTTCTAGTAATAGAAAGGCAAATTAAATTATTTGTTAAATGAACTAGGTAAATCAATAAATAAATAAGTTCTATTATAAATTTATTTTCTATTTATTATAGTTTATATATTTTTGCTTAGATTTCCTAATATTTTTTTTATATTTATAAAAAAAAACACTTGCAGTAGCTTTATTTTCAAAATTTTTAAATTATGGAGGTAGGTACTATACCTATCTAAAGCTAAATTTAATATTTATAAAGTTCTAAATTATAAATGTAGACAACAATATTATTCTTTATCTATAATGCAAATGATATTTTAATTAAATAAGAATTTTTAATCGAAATATTAAAATTACTTCAAAAATTTTAATACTTTTCTTGCATTAAACTTTTAAAAACAATAAAAATTTAAATCTTTTCTTGTTTTATTTTTTAAGATAAGAAACAATTTTGTTGTTCAGATAAAAGTATTTTCTCAAGTGTAAAGGGTAGGGCAAAACAACCTCCCTAGTTTTGCAAGTGAATTAAAGTAAAAGGAGTCGAGATACAAAAAATTTATTTCAATAAAATAAAGTAGTTACATGGCCAGTTTTATCTTATGTAGTTTTAAAAATCATATCGGCCAAGTGTTGTCCTTCATTGTCTACACACTGCTGCAAGCGACTTCTGAAGTTTCGCATAACCCTTTCAAGCATTTCTTCAGGTATACGGTGAATTTCCGTGCGGATTGCCTCCTTTAGGGTTTGCAGGTTCCGGGGTCGATGTTTATAAACATCTGTTTTGAGATAACCACACAGAAAAAAGTCGCACGGGGTCAAATCTGGAGATCGCGCGGGCCACGGAATATCACCTCCGAGGGAAAAAAAAAAGCGCGCGGGGAACATTTCCTTCAAAACCAGCATTGATGCCCGCGCTGTGTGCGCTGTGGCCCCCTCGTGCTGAAACCAGACATTCTCGAGACCATGTTCTTCAAGAGCAGGTGCAAAAAAATTCTGGAGCATGTTCACATAGCGCCCAGAATTGACGGTAACTGCCCGATTTCATTCCTCAAAAAAGTAAGGCCCGATAATCCCTATTCGGGACACGATCACTATGCAGAAGCTTCTCGTGGATCACTCTCGGATTGTTTTCGCACCAATATCGAAAATTTTGTTTATTTACACCGCCGGAAAGGTGAAAATGTGCTGGGCGGTGATTACAGACGTTCGTCCACATTGTGTTTACGACTGAATCCTTTTGTAACGCAAACGGCATATCTTCCTGCCGCCATTCACGCCATTCCTACCCTTTGGCGAGCTCTGTTAGCTTCACAATTCTCTGTTGAAACTAAGGAGGTTGTTTTGCCCCACTTTCTATAAGAGGTTTTGCTTCTAATTCTTGATTTTTCACACTTATTTTTACCCTTTTTATTAACGGCGTCATTTTTTTACCAGTTTTCACTAAAATAAAAATAATTTATTCAAATGAATACAAAAATAAATGAAAGAGGTTATGTTTTCGATTTTTATTTTTTATGAGATAAACAATAAAATTTCAGTAAATAATATATAAACTGATACATACTTTTTAAAGAATTATTTATCTGTAGTTAAAGTTTGTCATTGTTATAAGAAATATGTAAAAACATTAATATTCTAACCCCACTTGCTTACTTTCAGAGGGTCTCTGCAAACTGTTTTATTTATAGCAACGGCTGCTCAATAGAAAAACGCTGTACGCATAAAGTGTTGTCTTAAAAGCGCGCTCTTCAAAATTTTATTTCAATACTAGAACATGTGTTTTTAGAATAAAAAAAAAGTCCTTATCCAACATTTGAAATGTTTCGATGAAATATTCTTTTAGTTTATTTAACCAGGTAAATACTAAAAAAATACGTTTTTCTAGTAAATGTGATTGTAATTGCTTAAGCTATAGTAACCGTAAACTAACTAAAAATGGCTGTGAAAAGTACAATTTTAATATCGCTAAGCAATATTCGTTTTTTTTTAATTATAATTTTAAAAAGGACGTGCAAAAGGTTTTTTCTTGTTTAAAACTATATATAAATATTTAAATCTTTATTATACTTACGCATTTGCGCAATTTTAAACGTATGCAACCAAGTTTTTGATACCTGTTCCATTACTACCGTCGTTCCATTACTGGTCGATTTACCCTATTTCTAGGATTTAATTAATGTTGCTGTTATACAACATCATACAGACTACAAAAGCCAAAAAAAAAATAATTCTATTGTATGCATGATGTTGCATCTCTGTAACATATAATTTTTATAATAAATTAAATACATTTTGATTTTAGTTAAGATTATTCCGTGTGGAATTTACGAAAACAGTTATTGTTTTTATTGTAGCATAGGCCTACACCACATGTTCCACAAATTGTTTGTGTATTACCCTTACTGTGCGGTACTTTGCACATTATTCTTTGTTTTGCTGACCATTCCGGCCAATGTCCTATATTATCTAATCTTACATCAGAAACTGGTGTATGTTGTGCAGGACCTTTACATTTTTTAGCTTCAATAAGTTATTGAATATTCTTACTAGGTCTACCTGTTTTATTACTAGAATTTTTTGGCCAAAATTGCACAAGCAAGATGCAGTTTCTGTTTAAAAATGTGCGAGTGTCAGCAATGTCACTTGTTTCTCCTGACTTTTTACTCGTTTGTACAATAGCCAGGAATTCGTTATAGTTATATCCAGCAGGTGATAAAACAGCCTAAAGTACCAATTCTTACTCTTTATCAATATTTTGTGTCTGGCTACTAAACTGTCTAATAATTCCACACCCCTCATGTGACGATTATATTCAAGAACAACTTTTGGACAATTAACATTTATGGTAGTTTTAGTTTTTCTATCAAAGCGTTTTACTGTTTGCACAGGAAGTTCACCAGAACAAGTTCATAAATGTGTAACAATTTTGTTGTCCTTCCATATTACAGAAGAACTATCAATGTTACCGTTATCAATGTTACATATTCGATGATATAGCCGCGTGGCAGATTTTTCCTATCAGAATCTTTGGGAAGTATACAATTTGGTATTTTGTTTCTTCTAACAGTGTCTAAACTGTAAATACCTGTTTCAGCCAAATAAGAACAACGTTATTGTAGTGTAATAGTTGTCAAAATAAACTTGATCATTCATATAACAAGGGACCATTCTACACAGTTTCTCGACAACATTTGCGCTTGCTCCAAGATCAGGTTCACCTACACGTCGCACGTCTTCATTATTTTCTTGTCCGGAATATACTTCAAATCGAAAAGCAAATCCTGATACTGCTGATAAAACATACAACTTAAATCCTTACTTATGTGGCATTAGTGGTAGATACAGCTTTAAAAATTGCTGCACCTTAGTAGAACACATTTGCTCATCTATTGATAAATATTTTTCAAAAGGAATTTTTGCAAAATTTTTGTTCAATTCATTAACCAATGGTTGACTTTAATGAAGTCTATCGTGATATTTATGTTCTCGCGGCAGATGTTTACTAGTATCATAGAAATGTAGAAATTGTCTAATTTTCTCAAATCTATTTACTGACATTGTTCTTGATAAGCGCAAATCCTAAGCCATCTGACCAATATGCTCTACAACTAGATATTTGGACCATGGACATGTATAAATATATCTCAATATATTGCCGAACTTCTAAAGCAGCAATATTCAGTGGTTTATTCGGATTTTTCTGAACCGAATACAAATTGGTTTCTTCTACAATTTTACCTACAATCTATTTGGTAAAAACATCTGCAGTGTCATGCACCGAACTTTCTTATACGCTTTTGGGTTAAATCACATCCTTATTTTCATTATTTTTCTAATTTATAATATTTGTTCTAGCCTCTGGAACACTATTACAATAAATATATTTATAAATATATATTGCAAAAAATGACTAGATTAAACATGCACTTCCGGTCGGAATATTGTTTTCAAAAATAGGAGGTTTTCTTGCCTGGCACATACAAATCTTAAGTTTAAAATTTCATTTTCCATTTTGCCGTTTGGGCTGTAGAGCGCTCACATACACACACACACACACACACACACACACACACACAGAAATACACACACACAGACAGACGTCATTCTAAAAATAGTCGGAATCGATTCAGGGAAAGTCAAAACGTATATTTCCGTTAAAATCTCGAGATCGAAATTTTTCATGATTACAATACTTATACTACATATGAGAAAGTAAAAATCTCAAGATCGAAATTTTTCATGATTACAATACTTACTTAAGGGTCATTCACAGCGTTGAAATTAACCGAACTTATACTTAATCTTAAATTTATACTTATACTTAATAGTTTGTCATATGGAAGGCCACGCATGCGTTCTCAACGCCAAATCAGTACTTCATTTAGTAACTAATTTAACTTTAACTTAGTGATATACCAATCACGAAGCATATAAATAAAGATAGACTATTGTACTTCTTTGTTTTACGCCGCTACTGTCAGATATTTTAGTTGGCATATTTGTTAATATTTTAACATTTATGCGAAATGAATAAAATTATAAGAAAAAGGCGTTTAGCTAGTACAATCGCAATTTTGTTATTACGAAGAAGGCGAAATATAAGAAAACGTCGTTGGTGGGTACGCCCCATACATATTCGTCGATCACAACCAGGACATTGGAAAAATTTAATAAATGAAATGAGATTATCGTATGAAGAGAATTTTTTGGCATATACATGTCTAAGTATTCAACAATTCGATTATCTATTAACATTAGTTCAAAAAAGAATTGCAAATAGTGATATATATCGGAAAAATGGGCATTTTCTTTAACAATTGAAATAAATTGTTCTTCACTCATTTTAATTTATAACTCAAATATTGTTTTGACGGTTATGTTTTTATGGGGATTTACTTACATATGTTTGAGTAGACTGTAGTTCATTACTTTTGGCATAGATGTCGATAACCGCTAAATTATACCTAGTTTAAATTTCGGTCTTAAGTTCCGTTAAATGTTTTAATATGCTCGCTATTAAGTATAAATATAAATATAAGTACTAAATATAAGTTTGGTTAATTTCATCGCTGTGAATGGCACTTTATACTGCGCATGAGAAAGTAAAAATAGCAAAAAATTCGATATGGTGTGCCCAGTGATAGAATTTCGACAGGTAAATTTGTATCCCCATGGAATTTAAGCTGAGATTCATTCCGAATTAAATTTTGATTTTTCCATATGATTTCCGGTTTCTTTGCCTTTTTGTTCATATCTGAGGAATTTACTTGATGAAGTGTTTGTTCTTTCTCCTCCATATTAATTATTTCTTCACGATCTTCTACAGTGATTTGGTCTTCATGAAGACTTTCTTCTTCTTAAACACAAAGTTCATCTGTTTCACTCATAAAACGTTACTGAGAATTTTCTTCTAATAAATAATAAATTTGGGGCCAGCTATATTGTCATCAGAAGAATAGTCGAACCCATCTTCACTCTCTGATAAATTATTTATTAGATCAGCTAATTCTTTGTGTGAAAGAACTTGTTTATTTCTCCAAGACATTCTGCATTGATAAAAAAATGTATATCATAACTGGATAATGTTGCAGGTATGCAACATACATGTTTAGTAAGAATATGGAGTAATAATATACATGAAAACAAAATACAAGTTATATTATAACAGAACTAACCTCTGATTAACATATTCTGATTTTAAGTAGACATACTCAAAAAAAAAACTGAAATTACACACGTTCGAAAACTGCACTTCTAGAAGTCATAATCAAAGGTAGCAATTAAAAATTTGTCTTTTACTTACAAACACACATCTAGGAACAGTTTTGAAATTCTTATTCGGTTCTTAACTTTGTTGCCTATCTGCAACGGTATGCAAAATGAACAAAACTGTTCACTTATATAAAATATTTCTTGATGCTAGGTAGTGTTGCAGAAATGCAACTATATGCAGCTAAGGGTTAAATTAGACAGAATCGTGAAAAACACAAGGAATTTGGTATAATTATTTGATTTGTTGCACTTACAAAACCACCCTTTTAATTAAAACGGCATATTAAAATGACTTATCCTCATCTTGAGTCTGATGGAATTTGAGTACAACAATAATGACAATTTATTTATATCAGACTGTTTAAACAATTTCGTAATATTATTTAAACATTGAAGGGAAAAATGTATAACAGTGGAAAATGAGACGCGCGGTTGCGTTGGGGTGCCGGGTTGGGGATGGTGTTCTCTCTCTCTTACCAATGGATTTCGCAAGTGCCTGAACACCGACGACGCTAAACCATCCAAGCAGTAATCAGGACCGTACTAATGGAGCATTCCTTTGAATATTTCAACGAATAAGGAAGTATAATCACACATTATTTTGGATTTAAAGGGTAAGTAGACCAGTAATGGAACGACGATAGTAATAGAACAGGTATCAAAAACTTGGTTATATACGTTTAAAATTGTGCAAATGCGTAGGTGTAACAAAGATTTAAATATTTATATATAGTTTTAAACAAGAAAAAACCTTTTGCACGTCCTTTTTAAAATTATTAAATAAAACAAAAACGAATATTGTTTAGCGATATTAAAATTGTACAATCATATTTACAAGAAAAACGTATTTTTTAATATTTACCTGGTTAAATAAACTAAATGAATATTTCATCGAAACATTTCAAATGTTAAATATTGACATTTTTTATTCTAAAAACACGTGTACTAGTTTTGAAATAAAATTTTGAAGAGCGCGCTAATAATAAAACACTTTATGCGAACAGCATTTTTCTATTGAGCACCCGTTGCTATAAATAAAACAGTAAGCAAGTGAGGTTGGATTATTAATATTTTTTATTACAAGAACAAACTTTAACTACAGATAAATAATTCTTTAAAAAGTATATATCAGTTAATATATTATTTACTGAAATTTTATTGATTATCTCCTAAAAAATAAAAATCGAAAACATTTATTTTTGTATTCATTTGAATATATTATTTTTATTTTGGTGAAAACTGGAAAAAAAATGACACCGTTAATAAAAAGGGTAAAAATAAGTGTGAAAAATCAAGAATTAGAAGCAAAACCTCTTATAGAGGGTGGAGCAAAACAACCTCCCTAGTTTCAACAGAGAATTGTGAAGCTAACAGAGGTCGTAAATGGGTAGGAATGGCGTGAATGGCGGCAGGAAGATATGCCGTTTGCGATACAAAAGGATTCAGTCGTAAACACAATGTGGACGAACGAGCAGCGCGCTTTTGCCGTGGAAGCATACATACGCGAAAAGGAGTCTGTAATCGCCACCCAGCACATTTCCATCTTTCTGGCGGTGTAAATAAACAAAACTTTCGATATTGGTGCGAAAACAATCCGAGGGTGATCTACGAGAAGCCTTTGCATAGTGACCGTGTCACAGTTTGGTGCGCAGTTTCCCGAATAGG
The DNA here is from genome assembly GCA_944738965.1 of Nebria brevicollis. Taxonomy (NCBI): domain Eukaryota; kingdom Metazoa; phylum Arthropoda; class Insecta; order Coleoptera; family Carabidae; genus Nebria; species Nebria brevicollis. Next base: position 16,610,199 of record OX122900.1, on the reverse strand, counting down.
TATTATCGGGACATACTTTTACTACAGGAAAAAAACCGTCAATTCTGGGCGCTATGTGAACATGCTCCAGAATATTTTTGCCCCTGCTCTTGAAGAACTTGGTCTCGCGAATGTCTGGTTTAAGCAGGACGGGCCACAGCCCACACAGCGCGGGAATCAATGCTGGTTTGAAGGAAATGTTCCCCGCGCGCTTTGTCTTCCTGAGACGAGGCAATTCGCACGGAAATTCGCCGTATACCTGCTTGAAAAGCAAAACTTCAGAAGTCGCTTGCAGCAGTGTGTATATAATGAAGGACAACACTTGGCCGATATGATTATTAAAACTACATAAGATAAAACTGGCCATGTAACTACTTTATTTTATTGAAATAAATTTTTTGTATCTCGACTCTTTTTTCTTGAATTCACTTGTAAAACTAGGGAGGTTGTTTTGCCCCATCCTGTACACTTGAAAAAATACTTTTATCTGAACAACAAAAAATTACAAGATGAAAAGTATTCTTATCTAAAAAAATAAAACAAGAAAAGATTTAAATTTTTATTGTTTATAAATTTTTAATACAAGAAAAGTATTAAAAATTTTGATGTAATACCTATTTATAAGTAATTTTAATATTTCGATTAAAAAATATTATTTAAAATATCATTTGCATTATAGATGGAGAATAATATTGTTGTCTACATTTATAATTTAGAAGTTTATAAATATTAAATTTATCTTTAGATAGGTATAGTACCTACCTCTATAATTTAAAAATTTAGAAAATAAAGCTACTGCAAGTGTTTTTTTTATAAATATATACCTAAATTTTAGGAAATCCAAGCTAAAATATATAAATTTATAAACTATATTAAATAAAAAATAAATTTATAATATGACTTTTTTATTTATTGATTTACCTAGTTCATTTAACAAAAAATATAATTTGCCGTTCTTACACTAGAATTGACTGTTCCATTAAAGGCAGCCACCGATCTATTACTGGTATTTTAACATCAAATTATAAATTGTGAACAAAATTACATAAAACACCAATAAACAATTTTTTTTTTTACTTTATAAAACACATAAATTATAAAATTTTTCAATTATTATATAAATATATTCACCATATTTTTCATAATCCTCAAAAAAGTAGAGAGTTTTCTTAACTGTTCTATTACTGGTCGATTTACCCTACTCGTATATTTCCCAAAATATATTTTTTTAATAATTTTTTTCTTACTTGAGTACAACGATCCCTTACATATTTGTGTTATGATTTATGGTACTTGAAGTTAATAAACATATTAGGTTGCCAGATGATTGTATGGGTTGCACGTGTTAATGTAATAATTTATATTTGAATTTATTTTGTCTAACTAATTTTTGAAACAATGTTATAAACACTTGACATACGAAAGTATAGTATGCTTAAAATTTCTGTATATTATTTAAATATACGTTACTTTTACTTTGATAATCGCGATTAATATTATCAATGTTTCAATATTTATATATATATATATATATATATATATAAATATATATATATATATATATATATATATATATATATATATATATATATATATATATATACGAGGGCTGTTCAATTAGTCCGTGACTTTTTGAATTTCCCGCCTCTTAACTGGAAAGGCAACACTGCTCCTGTTAACGAGCATCTATTAGTTGATTCCTGTCAAATTTAGAACAAGTCACGTCATTTAGTTTGTATTTGTCAGTCATTGAAAGCAGACGACCGCGTTAATTGTGGAGAAAATGGAAAAAAGTGAATTTTGTGTGCTCATCAAGCATTATTTTTTGAGGGAAAAAACCATCACTCAAACCAAGGCTAAGCTTGATAAATACTACGGGGACTTTGCACCATCAATTTCAATGGTAAAAAAGTGGTTTACTGAATTTCGTTGCGGCCGTACAAATACGGGAGATGCTGAACGTTCTGGACGTCCAGTCGAGGTCGCCACACTTGCAAAAATTGCAAAAATTCACGATATGGTATTGGCCGATCGGAGATTGAAAGTACGGGAGATTGTGGAAGTCATAGGAATATCACATGGCTCAGTGGCTTCAATTTTTCATGATCACTTAGGTGTGAAAAAGCTAGCCGCAAGATGGGCGCCGCGATTGCTCACAATCGACCACAAACGCAATCGTGTGACAACTTCGAAGGAGTGTTTAGCTTTGTTCAACCGCAATATGGATGAGTATTTGCGCCGTTTCGTAACCGTGGACGAAACATGGATTCACCGCAACACACCAGAGACCAAACAGCAGTCAAAACAGTGGGTCTTTTCGGGTGAATCGGCGCCGAAGAAGGCCAAGGTGGGTTTGTCAGCCAATAAAGTCATGGCGACCGTTTCTTGGGATGCACGCGGTATAATCCACATTGATTACCTTCAAAAGGGAAAAACAATCAATGGCGATTATTATGCCACCTTATTAAACCGATTCAATGACGATTTGAAGAAAAAACGACCGCATTTGGCCAAGAAAAATTTTTTTTTCCTGCAAGACAATGCAAGGGTGCACAAATATATAGTCTCCATGGCGAAATTTCATGAATTAGGCTATGAATTGCTCCCTCAGCCACCCTATTCCGAGTGACTATTTCTTGTTTCCAAACCTAAAGAAATGGCTCGGCGGAAAAAGTTTTGACTCCAATGATGAAATAATCTCACAAACAAACACCTATTTTGAGGACCTCGACAAAACTTATTTTTTGGAAGGGATAAAAAAATTGGAGAAACGTTGGACGAAGTTGCACTGTTTCATTACTCACCTGCGTGCATTGTCCAATTAAACTGTAGATTTGATATTTATATATATATATATATATATATATATATATATATATATATATATATATATATATATATATATATATATATATATATATATATATATATATATATATATATATATATATATATATATATATATATATATATATATATATATATATATAAATATATATATATTTATATATATATATATATATATATATATATATATATATATATATATATATATATATATATATATATAAATTGCGAATCGACTACTATTGTCATTACCACTTGTGCAGGTGATACTGGAAAATAGTATATGCAAAAGAAAACCGGATTTTATATAAAAAGAGAAAATAAAAGGGGAAATAAATAAATGATAAATAACTAACAAAATTTATAAAAATGGATCAACTGAGAAAAAAAAACATCAGTTTTAGCTTAAATAAAGCCTAAAGAAAAATAATTATACTTTCACATGTGTGAAAGAACATTCCCTGGCTGGAATGTGCAGACACCAGTCAAGAACTGAGGTCTTTTATAGAAACCACAAAAACCACAGCTCCGGCTGATATACAGTGTGGAGAAAACAGAAAAGAAATGAAAATTGAAGTATTAACATTTATGGAGCGAGCAGAAAAGCAGAGAACAGTTTCAGATTTTCGTAAACAAATCAGCTATCCGGAGAAATGAAAGAACTTTAACAATACTTGTTGCATTATTGCCTAATGAAATACGCATGGGACCCTAAATACCAGCATTGCGACGATGCAAATCGTAACTAGGATACTGCTCGAAAATATGTTCGACAGTGAGCCTAGTGTTACAAGTGGAGCAGAGCGGTGGTTGTTCTCCTAGTAACAGATGCAAGTGTGTGAGACAAGTTAGGTCTATTCTCAGACGAGAGATTACCACTTGCTCACACTGTGTTAAGCGGAGCAGTGCTATCCACCGCTCCACTGACACCTTTACACATCGCAATTTACTAGGAGATGTATTCCATTCCTCCTACCATAACTTAAGACAATGCACAGCCACAGACCTCAACTTATCATTGGTGCTCAAGGGATGACGGACAACGTAATTGCCGTTGGCTGCTCCAAGAGCAGTTCGGTCAGCACAGAGATTACAGGGTATCCTAGCATGTACGGGTATCCACATGAGTATGACATCTCTCTCTAACTCCCGTAATCTATCGATTTCTCCGCGGATGTCCAAAACAAAAAAAGAATCTGCTACCGATGCCTAAGATAGAACTCAGGAAATCGGCGCAGATGAGCAGGTGGTGTTGCTCATCAATAGCTTGACGGGAGTGTCGAAGAGAGTAGAAAATACCATATTTCTCAGCAGTGTATACTTAGCATATGGGTGACAGTGTGAACGACTGGGATACGCCATCAGTCACAAAATCGCAGCCTGTACCGGAGTCAGTCCTGGAGCTATCAGAATATGTGTGTTGAAAGTCTGTGTACTGTTGCAATTGAATGAAGAATTTAATGTTGTATATGATGTTAGGAGTAGAATCTTTTGTCAAGTTGTTCAGCTCTAGGTTTGTCGTTAAAGAAAGAGATGCCCATGGAGGGATGTTGGTAAAAATTCTCGATAAAACAGTCTCTTGGTTGTCAATGATGGTATTTAACAACCTTGGATTGGAATATATATATATAAATATATACATATATATATATATATATATATATATATATATATATATATATATATATATATATATATATATATATACAGTGAGCGCAAAAATGTATGTATATATATATATATATATATATATATATATATATATATATATATATATATATATATATATATATATATCAAAAACGCAAATATTGGAAACAAACAGCCGTATCAGCCAACCTAATCCTAGCGCAATTCAAATCAAGTTTACGCCCTACATTAAAAGACAGACCAGAACATTGACGGAGGTAACAGCAAATCAAATTCGAAGGAGCCGTGACAATAGCGGAAAGAGAAGAGCGAGCATTCAAGGCAGAAGAAATGGAATTCATAGATATATATTATGCCAGAAGATTTGAAGCTGATACCCCGAATACACATACTTGAGGATACCGGAGAAGTACAATGCTATAAATGCGGAAAAATGAGACACATACAGAAAAATGGTCGAAATAACCAAAACTGTTTTTACTGCGGGAAACCAGGACTCATATCAGCCGAGTGTAGTGCTAGGTTTCCAAACAAAGGCACACATCAGCATCAGAAGTAAAGTAACAGATATAACGGAGATCGAGAAAGAAACATAATTTAAACTCCTATGGCCTCTCGCCCGGGTACCACCGCAACAGGTCCACATATCCACTAAATAGAGGAGATTAATAGTCCCAAACATAAAAAGAAGACAACCAAACAACATAGCAAATTTCGTCATATTGAAAATAAACAACAGATCAATAAAGCTAATAATAGACACAGAATCAGCCATTTCACTTGTAAAAGAAGCGTGTGCAGAAAAATATCGAGTAAAAAGACAATGTATTAGCACATTAACTTCAAGATCAGTGGGAGAGCTCACTTACATAGGAACATCTAGGGTACATTTCAAAAGAAACAATATTGATTTTCCATTCGACTGCGTCATTAGTCCAAATGAACCGGCATTGGAAGCAGACAGACTTGATAGACTACTTTGATCTTTTAAAATAATATAAGGAAAAAAATAAATTACCAAGCAAATTTCATCACGCTGGGAAATACGTTCATAAAAATTGCATGCCGAACATAAGCACGCATGTGAAATCAGCAAGGTTACAACAAAAATAGCATTGCGGACAGATTATAAAAACAACGTTCACACAGGTCAAGATATTTACAAGGAAATATTAGTATCAGCAGAAAATAAGGTTAGGATAAAAGGCAAAAAGATTTTTGATGATCTTTTTTTTATCATTATTGAGTCGTTTCTCCTATCCCATATTAAATCCAATACTAGCATAGAAACCACATCTTCCGAGAGATTTCGCGATGTATATTCCCAACTTCTAGGATCAAACTTTCCTTCGTCCATTATCTTAAGCTCTGAGTTATATTTCAATACGATCATAAATGTCCAGATATTGACTTACGACGCGTTTGCTGAAATTCGGTTCAAAACTATTTTCAAGAGGTTTCGTTTGTACACTTCAGTCAGTAGATCGTCTCTTCCAAATCCTGATTTCAAACTGTCCAACGCTTTTGATATAGTTTTCACCAGTTGGAGGAAAACTTTCAACGATCTGCTGGAGTAGATATTGAAACTTATCTTCCAAAACCATATCCACATCATCATTTATTTTCTTCAATTGGCTCCAAAGGGATAAAGAAAATCTCCGCCAAATTGTTTAAATTCAATTATATGCAGTTTTTAAAGTTTGTTATTAACACTAACACAAGTAGAGCTAGATACATGCTTCCTACTTGATTCATAGTATCCCTGTTACATTTTTTATACAAGATAATCTAAGATCAGCTTGTCGTTTTCCTGAAAAGTACATGCATTTTGTTGTAGCAATTCCCATGAAACCTTGATATCTTGAAGATTGGTCTCTTCGCTTGTCAGGAGCGCATGCAATTGATTTGCCGTTCGCGTAAATGCGTACATAAATCAGAGCGTAACTTTCTTGTACGTTCTATATTGATCAAAACCAAAAAAAGAAAAGAAGCAAACACAATGTCCTGTCACGGTCGCCACTAAATGTTGTGACATGGTCAAAACAACTACCCGTTGTAATACCTAGCACTGCAGATTCAGACAATATGATTATACTTTATAATACCACACTCAAAATAATACTAGTATCATGAATTCAAAAAATATATTGTGTTTTATTTTTACTTTCTTATACGCAGTATAAGTATGCATTGTAATCAAGAAAGATTTCGATCTCGAGATTTTAACGGAAATATACGTTTTGAACTTCCCTGAATCGATTCCGACTATTTTTGGAATGACATCTGTCTGTGTGTGTGTGAGCGCTCTACAGCCTATACGGTCGAAGATAAACTTCAAAATTAAGATTTGTATATGTCTGGGCAGAAAACCCTTTATTTTTGAAAACAATATTCAAAGCGGAAGTGCATGTTTACTCTAGTCTTTTTTTGCGGTTTCTGCAATTACTCAAAATAGTTGCACTTAAAGAATTATTGTTGAAATAAAAACTATAGATATTAGCATTTTGAACAACTTTTATTTGAAACTTTATTTTCAACTAAGGTATTGGAAACAAAAATATGCCTTGAATTTTATTCTTATTTTAATTATTTTCACATAAATCGTATCAACTGTGCCTGTCAATTCTTTAACAGAAAACAAAAAATTTGTTTGACATTTAATATTTGTTCTAAAAAATATAATTAGTGAAAAAGGGAGGAAAAGTTTAGTTAAAAATCATTAATTAGAAAAATAATAAAAATGTGATAAGATCTAACCCATAAGCGTAGAAGAAAGTTCAGTGCTTGACACTGCTGACGTTTATATAAACTGCGCAAAACAATTAAAGGAACACCTAAAATTTTCGAAAAAAAGTCTCCCTTTCAAATGCCAATATCTTGGGCGAAATTATACCGTTTTAAACTCCAGAGCCCTTTAAATGTTTGTATAATTGTCTAATTTATATTTTTTGTCACATTCCATATCGTACTTTATACTTTATGAAAAAAATGTTTTTTTTTATCAATTTGCACGGAGTGCACAGATTTTTTGCTAGAAAATTGAAATAATAGAAAAGTTTGGAAATTTTGTCAGCTTTTAATTTCTAGTTTTAGATTTCTATAACAAATTTTGGATTCGAGTTACGTTCATTTGAATGTAAACAGCACAATAAAAAAAAATTAAAATATATATATATATATATATATATATATATATATATATATATATATATATATATATATCGCTATTCAACTTCATTCTTACACACTTTTTACGCTTCATTTAAACTCATTAAATTATTCATACAGGCTCAAAATGAACGCAACCCTATCGTGGACGACTTCGTACGTTTGATGATCTGGTTCCCGACTGAGCATCCAGCCAACCTTCACGGAATCATGATAAATTGTAAGCAAAATGTCGACGAGGCTGTTCTTATGATGCATTACGTATCAAAATTGCGCAAATCGTATTCAATACAACACTCAACACCCCAAATAGTTCAAATTCAAATGCCCAAAGATATCTTACCGGAACAATTCAAGAAAATGCGCATATCGCAATACCGTGAAGATCTGATCCACAAGGCTCGATACCACCCATTCGGAATATCATGGTCTGAAAATGAACTTGCTAGCAGTGACACCGACACCTCTATAGAAGTGGACAATGCCTTAGATACACAACCAGGTATTGTAGAAATGGTACCTAATAAATCAGATACTGAGGATACTGATGAATCATTGGAGTATTTTGTGATTCCGCCTGGCTGCACATTTTCCAAAATGTCATATACTGGGGACTTTGATTTTCTTAAGATTGTCGGTGAAGAACATTTTTAATACATTTACGGAAATTTATTATCGACGCATGAATTCCATCTGAAAACCTTGCATATTACATTTTTATATAACAAAATTTAATTTATTTCTCTCAAATTTGATGTTATTTATGTAAACTATTGTTAATATAAATGTATATATTTTTAAAACTGTTTTGATATCGTACCTACTTTAAAATAATTTCTACGTTTGAAGAATAATTAAACTTTTTTAAATTTATTTACTTTAGTGCGTTGTTAACTCCAGAGAATAGGGGTAGTTGGATGAAACAGTCAGCATTGGAGAGAGTATATGTAAGGTTAGAGTTTATGAACAGAATTTTGTAAAATTGTAGAATTCCACGCAGTTCTAGACGTCGCGATAAAATAAATAATAAAAATTTCAACGATTTAAATGTTATTTAATATACTGCAATGCATTCATGGCAGTAAATTCACTAAAAACACAGTATAAACGCAATGGTGGCTGTCAAAGAAACTGACAGACGCAGTCAAGTGCGGCGTATCAAGCGAATGCGCCCCTTCTACGCTATAGATGTAGCCACGCCAGTATATAAGCCGGTACCTAATAACTCCAATTTCTCCACCTCACCCAGCAGCGCTTTGCTGACCGTTGCATTCAAAATAACGGCCCGGCCTACAACATCCTTGGGACGCTCCCAGTACATAATTACAGTACATATTGTAATGACATAAATATATATATTGGTTTGAAATAAGTTGTAGTTTATTGCATGAAAAATTTGAAAATTTAAAATTAATTAATTAAATGAAAAAAATTAGTGAATTTACTTTGTTTCGTTTTGACATTCTGTAATTTTTGAACAAGCTTAGATCGTAGGTCCTGAAGTACTAGAATATTAGAAAACCCTATTTCATCTGCGTTTTTTTCAGTCCATTGGAAAATAGTATTTAAAGATGTTAATGCCAGGGTACAGGCAATTAATTTGTTGTCAGTAATGCCTGCTTCTTCAATTAATGTATAACCTTCATCATGAGTCGATACATTCTTCGCTTTGCTCATTTTTAGCCTGAATATCGTCATTCCAAGTCACAATATCATTTGTTTTATAAACCTGTAATTCGTATTCCAAGATCTATGCGCCAAGTTTTTATACAAATACATTTTTACTTACATTCGGATTAATGTGCTTTAACATATTCATGACTTCTGTTTCTACACAATCTTTATCTTCGTCAATTAGTCGTAATTTTAAAATACTCCACGCAATGTCATTTTCATTATATTTAAACGCTCTTGCTTGTGATAAAATAATTTTCCAGCATTTTTGTATTACTTCTGGTTTTAATTTAATCCATGCTAAGTTTAAATTTGTAACAGAATTTCGTAGAGTAATTGCTATTAATGCTGCGCCGGCATCTGCTTTCGACAACACATCACATAACAAATTTTTGCGATAAAATAGCTTTGTTAGCCTTATAGCATTTTGGGCCATGGGCTGTAGCAAGGTTGTGACTTTTGGCGGCATGAACATGCTCTTATTGGTAGACCACGAATTTGTAAAAAATTTTTACCTGAAAAATAAATGTGTCAACTTCGAACTTTTAAATGATTAGTGTAATCTTACCTCTGGAATATACATTTTTTTTAAACCAATCCTTAAAAATTTCGGTAGTCATCCATGCTGCTTTTGAACTTCTATAGTTTACAGGAAGATTGACGTTTTTGAATGCGTTGAATTGCGTTTCTCCCGGGAGCTGTTTTTTCTAATAAAGATACAAAAGTTTTGTCAGGAAGAAGCTTCCAGTATAATCCCGACTCATCTGCATTATAAATTTCATATAAATTTAATTGCAGTTCTTCTATTTTTTTAAATAAATTTTCTTTAAATGGATCTATTAGTTCCATATATATATATATATATATATATATATATATATATATATATATATATATATATATATATATATATATATATATTTATATATATCTTCACTTAAAGGGTTAGGCTACCCTATATATATATATATATATATATATATATATATATATATATATATATATATATATATATATATATATATATATATAAATATATATATATATATATATATATATATATATATATATATAAATATATATATATATATATATATATATATATATATATATATATATATATATATGTATATATATATATATATATATATATATATATATATATATATATATATATATATATATATATATATATATATATATATATATATATATATATATATATATATATATATATATATATATATATGTATATATATATATATATATATATATATATATATATATATATATATATATATATATATGTATATATATATATATATATATATATATATATATATTATATATATATATATATATATATATATATATATATATATATATATGTATATAATAATTGAAAATTATAAATTTATGTGTTTTATATACCTAGTATTAAAAAAAAAATTGTTTATTGATGTTTTAGGTAAGTTTGTTCACAATTTATAATATGATGTTAAAATGTCAGTAATAGAACGGTAGCTGCCTTCAATAGCACAGCAAATAATATTTTTTTGTTAAATGAACTAGGTAAATCAATAATTAAATAAGTTCTATTATAAATTTATTTTTTATTTAATATAGTGATAAATTTATATATTTCAGCTTGGATTTCCTAAAATTTAGGTATATATTTATAAAAAAAAAACTTGCATTAGCTTTATTTTCTAAATTTTTAAATTATAGAGGTAGGTACTATAACTACCTATCTAAAGCTAAATTTAATATTTATAAAGTTCTAAATTATAAATGTAGATAACAATATTATTCTTTATCTATAATGATATTTTAATTAAATAATAATTTTTAATCGAAATATGAAAATTACTTCAAAAATTTTAATACTTTTCTTGCATTAAACTTTTAAAAACAATAAAAATTTAAATCTTTTCTTGTTTTATTTTTTAAGTTAAGAATACTTTTCATCTTGTAATTTTTTGTTGTTCGGATAAAAGTATTTTTTTCAAGTGTACAGGGTAGGGCAAAACAACCTCCCTAGTTTTGCAAGTGAATTAAGGAGAGAAAAAAGGAGTCGAGATACAAAAAATTTATTTCAATAAAATAAAGTAGTTACATGGCCAGTTTTATCTTATGTAGTCTTAAAAATCATATCGGCCAATTGTTGTCCTTCATTGTCTACACACTGCTGCAAGTGACTTCTGAAGTTTCGCATAACCCTTTCAAGCATTTCATCGGGTATACGGTGAATTTCCGTGCGGATTGCCTCCTTTAGGGTTTGCAGGTTCCGGGGTCGATGTTTATAAACTTCTGCTTTGAGATAACCACACAGATAAAAGTCGCACGGGGTCAAATCTGGAGATCGCGCGGGCCACGGAATATCACCTCCCAGGGAAACAAAGCGCGCGGGGAACATTTCCTTCAAAACCAGCATTGATCCCCGCGCTGTGTGGGCCGTGGCCCCGTCCTGCCAATCCAGACATTCGCGAGACCAAGTTCTTCAAGAGCAGGGGCAAAAATATTCTGGAGCATGTTCACATAGCGCCCAGAATTGACGGTAACTGCCCGATTTTTTTCCTATAGTAAAAGTAAGGCCCGATAATACCTATTCGGGAAACTGCGCACCGAACCGTGACACGATCACTATGCAAAGGCTTCTCGTGGATCACCCTCGTATTGTTTTCGCACCAATATCGAAAATTTTGTTTATTTACACCGCCAGAAAGATGGAAATGTGCTGGGCGGCAATTACAGACTCCTTTCCGCGTATGTATGCTTCCACGGCAAAAGCGCGCTGCTTGTTCGTCCACATTGTGTTTACGACTCAACCCTTTTGTAACGCAAACGGCATATCTTCCTGCCACCATTCCTACCCTTTTACGACCTCTGCTCGCTTCACAAGTTTCTGTTGAAACTAGGGAGGTTGTTTTGCCCCACCCTGTATAAGAGGTTTTGCTTCTAATTCGTGATTTTTCACACTTATTTTTACCCTTTTTACTAACGGTGTCATGTTTTTTACCAGTTTTCACTAAAATAAAAATAATTTATTCAAACGAATACAAAAATAAATTAAAGAGGTCATGTTCTCGATTATTATTTTTTATGAGATAAACAATAAAATTTCAGTGTACGTATAATGTAAATAATAACTGATACATACTTTTTAAAGAATTATTTATCTGTAGTTAAACTTTGTTCTTGTTATAAAAAATATGTAAAAACATTAATATTCTTACCTCACTTGCTTACTGTCAGAGAGTCTCTGCTTACTATTTTATTTATAGCAGCGGCTGCACAATAGAAAAACGCTGTACGCATAAAGTGTTGTTTTATTAGCGCGCTCTTCAAAATTTTATTCCAATACTAGAACACGTGTTTTTAGAATTAAAAAAGAAAAGTCAATATTCAACATTTGAAATGTTTCGATGAAATATTCATTTGGTTATTTAAACAGGTATATATTAAAAAAATACGTTTTTCTAGTAAATATGATTGTTATTGCTTAAGCTATAGTAACCGTAAACTAACTAAAAATGGCTGCGAATAGTACAATTTTTATATCGCTAAAAATATTCGTTTTTTTTTTAATTAACAATTTTAAAAAGGACGTGCAAAAGGTTTTTTCTCGTTTAAAACTATATATAAATATTTAAATCTTTGTTATACCTACGCATTTGCACAATTTTAAACGTATACAACCAAGTTTTTGATACCTGTACCATTACTAGCGTCGTTCCATTACTGGTCGATTTACCCTATGTAAGAATCGTTATTATAGTTGTACTTTTTTAGTATTACCAAAAATGAATTGGACATTAATTCCGTTCCTATGAATCCCCATTATTGTCTGTATTAGAATGTAATCACAGAACCGAGGGCAAAGAAATAAAAGCTACTAAAATAAAAGACCGTCGTATTGTAGATATCATGTACTGGTTCAAAACTTTAAAATCATTGAAGCACGCTGCCTTTTCTTGCTCATTTTTAGATATGAATATTATTAATGAAAAGCATGTTTGTTTCGAATCGGTATTTACAGTCAAATGTTAAAAAGTTCATATATGAATATAAATGCTGCAGCACAAATGCAACAGTAACAACAGGTGGTGGATACCGTCAACTTAGTGCATTTTGCAGTGCATTAGATATCCCGTCCATTTCTTCTGCAACTTATTCAAAGTACCAGAATAAGTTATTCTATGCCAGCAATAAGACTGCCAGAGAAGAAATTAAAAGGGCCGGTGAAGAAGAGAGCAGACTCGCAAAGGAACGTAGTGATGTTGATATATATGCAAATTCTGTAATTACAGCGGTAGCTGATGGAGCATGGAGTAAAAGGTCATACAAAACCAATTATAATGCTTTGTCTGGTGTTGCCTGTATTGTCGGTTTAGCGACCAATAAAGTATTATATATTAGTGTGAAAAACAGATACTGTATGATCTGTGATAGCAACATATTTCCACACAATAAAGACCACATTTGTTATAAAAATTGGAACAAGAGTGCAACGGGTATGGAAGCAGCAGCAATAGTAGAAGGATTTTTCTCTTCTATTGTATTGCATGGCTTGGTCTATGGCAGGTTAGTCAGTGATGGTGACAGCAGTGTATACAGAAAAATAAACGAAGTATTACCATACGGAACAAATATTATTGTTAAAAAAATTGAGTGTACTAATCACATTTTGCGAAACTATCTCAGCAAATTAAGGGATATAAAATCAAAATACGGAACTAGTGTGGAAGACAGGAGTTATATCATAACTAATGTAATGCGCTTCCGAAATGCAGTGAGAAGTGCAGTAAGGTATCGAAAATCACAAGCGTTACCAGAAGAGGAAAAAATTTAACTTTTAGAGAAGGATATATTAAATATTCCATATCACATTCTAGGATACCATGAAAATTGTGAAAAATATTTCTGCAAAAAAGTTGATGTTAATGAAATTAATTTAATGCCACAGTTTCAAAAAAATGGTTTATTAGAATATATCTTAACAAACCTCAAGCGCGATGCGGAAATCTCTAGCAGTTTTTTATATGAATTAAACAATAATGCAGCTGAATAATATAATTCTTACGTTGCTCAATTTGTCGGTGGTAAACGCGTTAATTATTCGCTGCGTGGATCATATGCAGCAAGGTGTCATGCTGTGACAGCATATAATACAGATGGACAATTGATTAAAACAGTGATAATTCTGCAATATATTATACAACAAAATATTGTGAACGAGAAGAACGGAGAATAAATAGAAGACGAGATATGACGAACAAAATTATACGAAGAAAGAAAGCGAAACCATCATGCGGACCTGATAGAAACTATGGATCTAAGGTAGCCGAAGATATACCGGACATGTCAGAGGAAAAATATCGTAGAGAATGCACATTGTTTTTGCAAGGACTAAGAGACACAAAATCTGAAGAATTAGAAAAACAAACAAGAAGTCAAAATAAATCAATGATTTGGAGAAAAGAAAGGTGTGTTGACTTTTGAAAGTCAAATTTTCTATATCAATACTAATATAAGAACATTCCTTCCTCATTCATTCCTTCATCAGCGTCTCCGGATGGTATATCGGGAACTAATCGTATTGTAGAAGTTAAATGTCCATTTTCTGCTCAAAACATGATCGTGAAAGAAGGTGTACAAAATAAAAAAATATCTTTTCTCGTTATCGATGAAAATGGTGATTATAAATTAAAAGAAAATCACAATTATTTTTACCAAGTACAAGGACGGTTAGAAATAGTCGACAAAGCAATGTGCTATTTTATTGTAAGTACAGAAAGAGACATATGCATTTTAAATATTTCGAGAGATAGAGAATTTTGGACAAATCTGGTTGTAAAATTACAGTTATTACTTTCTTATACGCAGTATAACTAAGTATTGTAATCATGAAAAATTTCGACCTCGAGATTTTAACGGAAATATACGTTTTTACCTTCCCTGAATCGATTCCGACTATTCTTGGAATGACGTCTGTGTGTAAGTGTGTGTGTGTGTGTGTGTGTGTGTGTGTGTGTGTGTGTGTGTGTGTGTGTGTGTGTGTGTGTGTGTGTGTGTGTGTGTGTGTGTGTGTGTGTGTGTGTGTGTGTGTGTGTGTGTGTGTGTGTGTGTGTAAGTATGTTCTCTACAGCCTAAACGATTGAAGCAAAAATTATGAAACTTTAAACTTAACATTTGCATATGCCTGGGGTGTGCACCTCCTATTTTTGAAAAAATTATTCAAGGCGAAGTGCCTGTTTACTCTAGTCATTTTTTGCAGTTTCTGTAATTACTCAAAACTGGTTACAGTTACAGAAAATTTCTATGAACAAAAATTAAAGATATTTATATTTAGCACAACTTTTGTTCGAATTTTTTTTTCCAAAATCGGTTCTGGTTCCAAAATAAATTTCTGCTTATTATATATATATATATATATATATATATATATATATATATATATATATATATATATATTTACATAAATCGTATCATCTGCGCCTGTTAATTGTTTAACGTAAATAATTTGAAGTTTGACATTTAATATATATTCTAAGAAATATATTTCGTATAAAAGCGATCTAAAGGTTAGAACAAATATTATAAATTAGAAAAATAATGTAACTATGATATAGTTTAACCCATATGCGTATAAGAAAGTTCGGTGCATGACACTGCAGATGTTTTTCTATAAGTGGACCTTAAGGGTGTTATTTACTTAAATTTTATTTAGATTTTGGGCTAGCAATAACCCAAAGGACAATTATGCTACGCGGGTAAACTGAAACTTTTAAAACGTATTCTTAATATACTTCTTAAGCTGAATGTACAGTATCGGACAAAAAAGGAACGACGTTCCCTACTTGTTCTAAGAATTGCTTACTTTGTCAACGATCAGAAATTTGAAAAATAAATTCATATACGAAGTGGTTTAACCCATATGCGTATAAGGTGCATGACACTGCAAATGTTTTTATATGGAACAATTGCTGCCAGAGCTGGTAGATCCGAGAAGACGACGGGGATTAGAGCTGCGAAATTAAAATAAGCAAAATGGTTGAACCGCAGTATCTGCAAATATTTTTCAAACCCTAAACAAAGAAATTCTAAAAATGCTAGAATTAGCACCAACGTTCGATGGAGACGTAAAAAGTCTCTCTAACTTTATTACCACGATAGATGAAATGATATTACTCATAAATCAAAACAATCTCTCTGAAATAACTAAACGAATTGTATTAATGACCATTAAAAATAGAGTGCGCGGCCAAGCAGCACAAAACCTAAACTTAAGCTCAATTCCATCATGGGCTGAACTAAAAGACCATCTGCAATAAAATTTCGCAGATACTTGTTCCGAACATACGATTATGTACGAAATCAGTCACTTTAAACAAATTAAAGAAAACATCTTGGAATATTTCACGAAATTCCAAGATATGTACTTAATCTATAAATCAAAACTTGAATGTAAACTTGTAGCCAATGCCAGTAAAATCATATCAGACCACACTCTAAATTATTTTGTTCAAACATATATAAATAACTGCAAGGAACCATTCCGAAGCCAGTTATCAGTTAGAAATCCAACTAAACTAACCGAAATTCAGAACTTATTAACCAATGATATGCAATACATACACATACAACAAAAACTAACACAAACACAATTCCGAAACCCAGGCCAAAACCAACGACAATACCCAAAAAACCAAATACAATTCAACGCACCCAAGCAATAGCAATCTCCAATGCAGAGATTTCCCGTACAATCACAGTTTCCGAGATCACAAGCACAGTGCCAACAGAAACAATTTGCTCCAAGGCAAAACGTTCAAAACTCTCAATTCAGAAACCTATGAGTATACAAACACAACAACCGATAAGACCAAATTTTAGCCAACAAAGAAATAACAATAGATTCACACCTGAAGAATTGTTTAATCAAAATTTGAACTAAGACGATAATGTGTATGAAATCGATAACGAACACTTTGAAAACGAACAAAATTGCGAAATACAAGAACAAGATTATTCTCAACAAGAAATTGACACTGAAACACCCGAAAATGAAAATTTTCCCGAACTCGACACACTCATATCGAAACCCTAACTAACAATTTTAGTACATTACCATTCATTCAAATCGGTCAATACAACATTTTATTAGAGACAGGATCCACACAACATTACATACATCCAAACGCACTAACTGGCGACACCACAAAATTCCCAAAATTCTTCACTATCCACACGTGTAACGGAAAGGCGTCAGGCAACGAATTTACCTTTTTCAAATATAAAAATTTAAATGCGAAGGTCTACGTTTATAAATTTCATAAAGACTTCGACATCTTATTAGGCATTCCAGGAATATTACTGTTGAAGACAAAATTCAATTTTATTAAAGGAGAAGTAACATTTTAAACAAATTTAATTATAAATTCTAATATTTAAATCATAGTAATAATATAAATTTTAATATAGAATCAAACAATACAAAAATTCGCGACGAACATCTAAACAACAAAGAAAAACAAGCCATATGTAAAGTAATCAAAAAAAAATAATGTTATAGTTGCCCGAGATAACCAAAAGCTAACTTTCACAAGTAAAATAAAGCACTACATCAAAACTACCGATAACATTCCTATTTATTCAAAACAATATAAATACTCAACAGTATACAAAGAGGAAGTACAAAAGCAAGTTAACCAAATGCTTAGCGATAATATTATTCAACATTCATACTCTCCCTGGTCCTCACCAATTTGGGTTGTCCCAAAAAAACTCCATGCCAGCAGAAAACAAAAATTTCGAATTGTTATCGACTTAAGAAAATTAAACGAAAAAACCATAGACGATAAGTTCCCAATCCCTGACATAACCGACATACTCGATAAGCTAGGTAAATCAAATTACTTTACGACTATAGATCTAATTTCTGGTTTCCACCAAATTGAAGTAAATAAAGAAGATATCCCAAAAACACCATTTTCGACCGATTTTGGGCACTACGAATTCTTACGTTTGCCATACGGACTAAAGAACGCACCTTCGACATTTCAAAGACTGATGAATTTTGTTCTGAAAGGCTTAATTAATAAGATTTGCTTCGTGTATAAAGATATCGTAATTCTCGGTACCTCTCTTCAAGAGCACTTACAAAATATTGAAACAGTATTTCAACGACTTAGAGAAGCGAACCTTAAGATTCAAATAGACAAATGCGAGTTTCTCAGGAAAGAAGTCGCATATCTCGGCCACATTATAACAACAGACGGAATTAGACCCAATCCCGACAAAATCCAAGCAATAAGAAATTTTTGTATTCCGAAAAATAGAAAAGATATAAAATCATTTTTAGGTTTGCTCGGTTACTACCGAAGATTCATTGACAATTTTGCTAAATTAACCAAACCTTTTACTAATTGCTTAAAAAAGATAACAAAATTGACATTAACGACAAAGAATATGCTGACTGTTTCGAAAAATGCAAAACACTCTTATCAAATGATCCTATACTGCAGTATCCAGAAATCCAAGGAATTTATACTTACTACCGACGCAAGCAACTATGTACTTGGTGCAGTGTTATCACAACATGATAAAACCAACAAAGACTTTCCAATAGCTTATATCTCACGAACATTAAATAACCATGAGATAAACTACAGTACAATCGAGAAAGAACTACTCAGCATAGTCTGGGCTACTAAACAATTTCGACACTATTTACTAGGGCATAAATTCAAAATTTTAACCGACCATTGACCCCTTGCTTGGCTAAATTCTCTAAAAGAGCCAAACCAGAAATTAATTCGCTGGAAACTTAAACTCCAAGAATTTAACTATACTATTAATTACAAAAAAGGCTGTCAAAATTACGTAGCTGACGCATTATCCCGTATCAAACCAAATATGAAATAAAGTATCACGACTCTAATATATTCGAGGTTTCGCGGTTTCAGGAGATTTAAAATTAGTTGCAGGATTTGCAAAACAAGTAAAAGCAAGATACCCTATTAAGAAATTATTTAATCTAGACAACAAGATTTACAAACAGAAAGCACCAAGAACAATCCTTCATTTAAATACGAAAAAATCATATTATGAAAAACCAACATATCCAAATATAGAAAGTTGTTTAAAAAAATTACTAGAATATTGCATCCAAAACGATGTTGAACAATTAGATTTACCCCGTATATGTTCCGGATTAGATAAGAAACCATGGACAAATATCGAAAACTTGATAGAAAAAGTCTTTGGAAACAGCACAATTACTTTTAATATTTATAACAAACCCAAAGAATTAGAATTAAATGCAAACTCCGACACCGATTCCGTCATAGTAGAAACAGGAAGCGAAACAACAAACACAGCTCATTAAGACGACGAAAACCCCGTAAACGGACTAACTTATTTAGAAACTTCAGTAAACATCGGAAAAAATCAAATTATAGTTAAAGAAACTAATAAAAAGAATGAAACCAAAATAGAAAAATTATTTGAGAACAAAACTCAGCGAATTTATTTTTACTTAAACAAAATAGATAGTAATAAAACTATAATGAATTTTATTAAAGATTACCCACAACCAGGCATAACCTATTATTGTATTATCCCGGAAAATTTTAAACTAAATTTCAACAAACGTACTTCGACGCGGGAAGTTATAAACTCGTTCGATGCAAGACATTAGTAAACGACATAGAAATCCGAGACGAACAACAATTAATTATACAAAACTACCATGAAGGAAAGACAAGTCACCGGGGAATTGGCGAAACCTACAATAAACTGAAACTATCTTATTATTGGCCCAATATGTCAAAAGACATACAAAATTCTATAAACAATTGCAACACATACCTAACCACAAAATATGAACGTAACCCAATCCAAATTCCAACCATATTAACACCCACAGCCGAAAAACCTTTCGAAAAAATCCACATTGATATTTTATCTTTAGAGTCAGAAAAACACGCTATTGCATACATAATTAAAGATAAAACGCGGTAACTATACTAAATAAGTTAAGTAAATATTTTATGCATTTTATGACACCAAAAGAAATGGTATCCGACAACGGACTAGAGTTCAAGAACAAACTTATTCGAAGTTACTTAGCGCTAAGAAAAATTAATATTGACTACGTATCGATAGACAATCCAAATAGCAATGGCATTGTAGAACGGTTCCATTCCTCGCTAATCGAGCACATGAGAATCTTAAATCAAAACCCCCTTATTAAGAATTTAAAACTAAAAGACAGATTAAACTACGCATTATTAGCGTATAATAACAGTATCCATTCGGTAACAAAAAGAACACCATCAGATATTATTTTTGGCCAATATTTTGAATCAAACATAAAACCCGAAGAGGTATTAGTAGAAGAGTACTTACAAAAACATCTAGAGATTCTTAAGGAAATAAACCAACAAGTTAAAAGAAATAACGAAGTAGGCAAGCTAAAATACGCATAACCTCAAGAACAACAATTTACAATCCCAGAACAAGCTTATGTCAAAATTCACAAAAGAAATTCATGAAAATTTGAAAAGCCAAAATTTAAAAAAGTAAAGATCACACAAGTAATTAATGAAAAAGGACAGATATTAGACGACCAAAATAAAACACACAAACTAACAAAATTAAAAACACCTAGTCACGTTACAGATTAACTCCATTCGGAATATCCCAAATCATACTCGATGAGAAAAACACGGGAATCAATATCCTCCCACTAGGGACCGTACACATCCAGGTAAACACCCAGATAATCCCTCTTAAACTTTCATTAAAAGGCTTATTCGAACAAAAGCAAATATTAGAATATAATATAAATTCACTATATAAAAAATTGAATAAATATAATTTGAAAAATCATATAGCAAATAACCAAAACATTTTAGACTCATTAATGACTCGCATTAAAATAAAAACTGATTTATTAAGTATTCAAAGAACAAAACGCGGACTAATAGATGATCTAGGCTCTATAATAAAGAGCATAACAGGAAACCTCGACTCCACCGATAAGGAGCGATATGATTAGATAATTGATAACATAAACAATAACCAGAGAATAATCTCAAATAGTGTAAATACCCTAATCAAATTTAACAATAATATCACCGCTCAATTTAACGATAAAATAAAAAATATTAATAGAAATAATAATATTTTAAACGAAAAGCTAAATAATATCCAAAAAGAAATTGGAGATATTTTACACGAGATAGATATTATTAAGGCACAAAATTTAATTAGCGAATTTATACAAGTAGGGCAAGACTTATACCTTCCTACCATACAACTAGAAGAAACACTTACATTTTGCAAACTAAACACACCATTTTGGCATAATAAATCATATATATATAATAATATAATATCAATAACTCCTTGAAGAATTTAATAAAATAGACGACAAATATTTGCGCTCTATAATTATAAATGACATTCAAAATAATGACATTTTGAAAATGTACTGTTCCTATGATAGTCCCAACTTAATAATCCTGATCGAAACCCCAGCTAACACACAAATAGAAGAACTAAACCAAGTCACTTCTATACCTACAAAAATACACAATAAATACGAAACCATTAGTGTAACAAACGGCCTATACCCTAAGGACAATTGTAAAATTAAAATGCTTAATAAATGTACCCAACTATATGATAAGGAATACTATTGCCTGTCACAAATTAACGAATTTAATAAATGCATAGATAACATTATATGCTATAAAGATCTCCAATACTGTGAACACAACGAAATTTCCCACGTCAACTCCGTCACTGAAATTAAGAATTCGAAATTAAAATATCTTTTCTTCCCGAATAAAAAGGAAGTCAAATATATATGTAATAACGATATTAAAATTCAGGAAATCGAAGGAATTTACTTACAAAAAATTGTAAGATAAATAACCAAATAGAACCAATAAATAATTTTGTAGATTTAATCGAATTTAAAAATAATGTCACGAATAATCAAATTATACAATTAATAGATAAGATAAAAAATCTAACTGAATTAATTATTAATAAAGACAATAGTATTCAACTAGATTCTAATTATCCAAATGTATCGAATAATTTTATGCATTATGTAATTATTTACGCTATCTTGCTTACTATAATAACTATAACTGTATTACGTAAGTGCAAAGATTATCTAACTAAACGAAATAACGCTGAAGCACGATCTAACCCTAATTGTGCCGAATTAAATGAAAATATAATTTAACTTTGTTTCATAAAACCTAACTTTTGTTAAGTTAGCTTTTTTCTTAAGGGCGGAGGAGTTATGTAGAAACACCACCACTATTTCATAACTTAAATAGCTAATTGCATCAGCCATAAAGCGCTGACGCAACGAAAGACAATCATAATTCACGGAAAGTAGATAATCTATGTACAACTTAGAAGTAGAATATAATAAGGCATTCTGTAACAACCTCTGGAATCAACACGAAAATTTAAATAAAAGTTTTTTTATTTTAAACCAAGACTTGTGAATTATAAATTGTATTATTTTGTTATGAAAATAAAGCACGTATTTTTCTGATAAGCATATGTTGTTTATTTCAATACATCACTTTCCGAATTATATAAAAATAAAGATTCGCAAGTACAAGTACACTGAAAACGAAATTTATTTAGATATAGCACAATTAAATGATGTACGGTAGGTCGCGGTTCTCTTAGGCGCTTATTTAATTTTGCATTATTTAGTTAAATGAAACTTTAATTTTCTCACAAACTATACAAAATTATCAAAAAGTTGACAATCCAATAAAATATTATTTAACATGGCTACGGAAGTCATTCAGTACATTTTCATAAATATTATTGCAAAAAGAAAGAAATTAGAGTAAATGCGAATTAAGATTTCGCGATTTTTTTTGAAAATTGGGGACTTGTTTTAAATATCTGCTGAATGACTTTCAAAGTACACAAATAGATAATGATTTTACTTTTTTAGCTATTTGATTTGCATTGTTAGTAAGCTCAAAATATAGATTCTATTACCATCAAATCTTTGCCTGTAAGAAATAGGTAAATGTCATTCTTAAGAGGTTAAGAATGGAAACTTGCATACACAATATAATACAGTAAAGCATAGAAACAACAGCAACAAAAAAGAGATATAAGTGTAACCTAATCGAGCGAAGTCATCTTAGCACAACAGTGGTATTTTCGAGGATGGAGGGGAAGTTTGGGGTCAAGAATTTTGCACGGTTGAGGAGCACTGCAGGAAGAAAACGGTTCTTTCGCTTTTGGCGGCGACAATGTACTGGGAGCGTCCCAAGGATGTTGTAGGTCGGGCCATTATTTTGAATGCAACGGTCAGCAAAGCGCTGCTGGGTGAGGTGGAGAAATTGGAGTGATTAGGCGCCGGCTTTTATATATAAATATATTTTTATTATTAAAAATTAATAATATTCGGTTATTATTTGACCCTTCACTAGAATATGAAAAATTTTTTATAATGAGTAAAGTAAATGTTTCATCTGTCGACACTTGTCAGACGTCACGTGACAAGTGTAAGTGATAAATATTCTAACCTCATAATAAAAGTCACGCATTATAGTCAGATCTGGTTCCGCTTGCACGTAACATAATTACGTACAAGATAATTAGTTAGTCAAATTGTATGTAAAAATCAAAACTTGTATTTTGTGAAAATTAAACTTGTATTCTGTGAAAAATAAATAAATAAATATATATATATATATATATATATATATATATATATATATATATATATATATATATATATATATATACATATATATTTCTATATATATATATATTTCTATATATATATATATATATATATATATATATATATATATATATATATATATATATATATATATATATATATATATATATTTATATATAAATTATATAACCAACAACTCTGCAGCATCAGCAATATATGAGACACAGAGTACACTTCCATAACATGAGACGTATGAAACAAGGCACTAGCTTTAAAAGGACATTACAGGTTGCAACTTTGAAATAATCGTTTTTATTTTTTTTGCATTTTTTCTAAGCTACATTCATCTAGAAACAATAGCCGAAAGGCCTATGCGATTCAGAAAGTTTTACGGCTCCTACGGCCACTTATACACAGGTACCTCCCGAGCGAACGCAATCCTAACACATAAAAAATGTAAATCAAACTGTAACACACACAATAACACATTGTTTAAGCATGCAATGCAAAAAACGCACATACTCAGATATACACTCTCTTAGTGAGTAGGATCTCTGACAAAACCAGCCATGTAGTGCAAACGTTAATTTTTAAGAAATAATGTATCATTATTAACAAAAATAATAAAGAAAATTCAAAAAGAATGAAAATTAATGGGTTGCCGTTGATGGCCCCGATCTGGTGTCTCTAAGTTGACAACGATATGATTTGCCTTTATTCGCCGGAGAGTGGTGGTAGAATCTTGTTGATTTGTGTCGATTAGACACTGGTGAAGTCAAAATCGTATTGAATTGGGAAATGCTTTTTTAACATCATCCGCCATATTGGATCTGTGAACTCTCATTATTGCAATTTGATAACAAAATCAAGTTAATATAGTGACACAACATATTAAGGAATATTTTCGTCCCCATTGGTGACACGGGAAAATTGTTATTGCAGTCGGAACAATTGCGAAAACTCTAAACGTGCTTTTCTCGGAAGTACTTTTTTTTTACTGTGTCGTCGATTGCGGTCAAACGGCTCGACCAATTGACTTGAAACGAATTGGTCTGAAAACAAGACAACATTTACTGGATTTAAAATTTATTTTCATTCAATTATTATAAAATATTACAATTTTTTATTTCGTTTTAAGTTCAAAGAAGCAGTGGAAATTTCATCACTTTTTTTCACACGGTCGCAATGTTGTTGTAATTTCCAAAAAATTTCTTGAAATTAAATTCAAGTTCAAGCAAATCTACTATAGTTTACTGACCAAGGTGCGTTTTTTGGATTAGATTACCAGGAGGGGCCCGGGGCCCGACTCAGTGGGTATATGTTTCGCGTGCGCGATGCCAGGATGGCCGCCGATGCAGCCATGTTTGTGATAACATATTGATGAATAAATGGCCAATAATAGAGAGAGGATAGATAAATTTAACTCGTAAAACTGCATGACTCTACTGATTTAATTTTTTTCATAAGAAATTCTCAAAATGGACCCACTTTTCAAGCCTACAACCTGTAACGTCCCCTTTACTTAGATATAAGCCAGAAAGGCAGAGAGTGTAGATCTCTTGTAAAAACAAGTCGCATTGTAACCTTGCGTAAATATAAAATACATTTTTAAAAATCAAACTCTCCGAGTCGTTGATTTATTTGGCGCAGTCGGTAGGATGCCAAAAAGATTTCAACTACGAACAATCTCAAAACGCGAGTTCTATATCGATTAAAAGTTAAATCCGGCACTTTTAAGTGTTAAATACGGCATCAAAAGAACAGTAAGACTCCGAGCGCAAAAAATCCGAAATCTCACTATAACTCTTGATGAGATCAATTCGTTGAAGATTTCTCACATAAAATCGAAGCAATACGATTTTGACTTCACCAGTATCTAATCGACACACATCAACAAGATTCTACCACAACTCTCCGGCGAATAAAGGCAAATCATATCGTCGTCCACTTAGAGACAACAAGATCCGGGCCATCAACCGCAACCCTATCATTTTCATTCATTTTGAATTTTCTTTATTATTTTTGTTAATAATGATACATTATTTCTTAAAAATAAACGTTTGGACAACATGGCTGGTTTTGTCAGAGATCCTACTCACTAAGAGCGTGTATATCTGAGTATGTGTGTTTTTTGCATTGCATGCTTAAACAATGTGTTATTGTGTGTGTTACAGTTTGATTTACATTTTTTATGTGTTAGGATTGTGTTTTATGGGAATAAAGGGAACAAAAACCCACTTTAACGCATGGAATTTTATCTAAAACCTAATAACTAACTTAACTTATTGATCGATTTAGTGGTTGGCACTTGCTGAAACATATTGAATTAAATTAGACAAACACTTGGTAGTTTCACAATTTTATTACTTATTACGACACGTGTTTCGACTTTGCAGTCATCATCACTCCTGATGATGACTGGAAAGTCGAAACACGTGTCGTAATAAGTAATAAAATTGTGAAACTACCAAGTGTTTGTCTAATTTAACTTAACTAAATTTAAAATCTAACATTATGGATGATTGTATGGACATTAAGATTATGCGGTTTGTTTTGTATTTTTGGTTGGCTTTATTGTTGGATAGTGATGTGTGTTGTGTTTTGCAGTGTTGTTATGTGTGTCTGTGTTACGTGTTCGGCTAATGGAGGCTTCCCGTAAATATGGGTAGCGTTTGATAAGGGAGCTTATGTTTTAGTATTATTGTAGTGTTATCATGTCGTAGCTTAGTGATGTGTTTTGTAAGAGGGCTTGAATTTAACTGTGTTTTGTAAAATTATTCTGGATACGTTGCAATGGTAGTAGTGAGGTTACCGAAGCACTACACCAGACTGGGGCTGCTTATGTAAATATGAGGCGAATGATGGCGGTGTATCTTAGGATTTTGTTTTTGGTTGAGAGGGATCTGCTAGGCACAAAGAGCGGGTATAGATTTCTAATAACGTGTTGGGCTTTTCTAATCACTTGTGATATGTGTGGACCATGGCGTAATGTTTGGTGTAGGTGTGGTCACAGGTATTTCACTGCATTCGTTGGTGTGATTTTTTGGATGTTTATTTGTAAGGGTGTTAGGACTTTGTTTTGTGTGAATTTTCGTGAGAGGACAATGATTTTGGTTTTAGTGGCGTTGATTTTAATTTTCCACTTCTCCCAGTAGCGTTGTAAGATATTTACGTGTATTTGTAACTGTTTGTTAGCCACCTACGCACTGAACGATTGCGCGTAGATGGCTGTGTCGTCTGCGTACATAGCAGTGTTTGTGTTTGGGAATGTGGGGTTTAGGTTGAATAGTTTGGGTCCAAGGACGCTGCCTTGGGGGACTCCTGCCATTATGGGTTTTGAGGATGATAGTGCGTTATTTATTATGGCTTGGCCGGATCTATCAGTTAAGTAGGAGTGGATGAGTTTTATTAGGATTGGGGGAAACTGGGTTCTTATTAGTTTGGCCATGAGCCCTGCTACCCAAAGCTTGTCGAAAGCTTTTTCGATGTCTAGCAGGGAAATGACAGCTACTATGTTTAGGTTAAATTGGGTAGCGATATCGGTTGCGATCCTGCATACTTGTTGTACAGTGTTGTGCCTTGCCCTAAATCCAAACTGGATGTCAGGGGTAATTTTTCGTCCAGTGTCGATATCGTCTATCCGGGATAGGATAACCTTTTCGGTTAGTTTGGATAGGGTGTTAAGGAGGCTTATCGGTCGATAGCTACCTGGGTGTTGTGGGTTTTTGTTTGGTTTTAGGATGGGATGGACAATGGCATTCTTCCATGCAGCTGGGAAATGGTGCAGTTTAATGATGGAATTGATGATATACGCTAACTGTAGGATGGATTTCCGTGATAAGTTTTTGAAGACAAGTTTTCTATATGGTCTGGTCCGGGAGATTTGCGACTTTGTAAGGTGCGGATTATTTGGTTTAGTTCAGTGGGGTTAGTTAGGAGTTTGGAGAGGATTTCATCTGATGTTTTGTGTGTTGTTCTTAAGAAGTGTTGTGTTTATTTAAGGATCTGCTCGTGTTCTTGGGTATGCTGTGTATCGATAACATGTACGTTTCCTAGTTCACTAGCTATGGCTTCTACCTTTTCAAGGTCAGAAGCCGCTGTGGTTGTGTTAGTTAGTTTGAGTATAGGGATTGGGGTATATTGCTTTTTAAGATTTTTGGTGAGCCGCCAGAGGGAGTTGTCATTTAGGTTTAGTGAGGAGAGTTTGAGGGACCAGGTTGTGTTCTGTTGTTTTCTTATTAAATTTTGTATTATAGAATTCATGGCGTTGTGTGTGATTGTCTAATGTCTGGCGGAAGTGTTGCCAGTTTGTGTGTTTGTACGACGTGATGCTTTTTGTTCTGTTGTGTATTTGCCTATTTTGTAAGGTGAAGTTGTTGGGGTTATGGTCTTAGCTGAACTCAGGGACGGATTCAGGAGGGGTGATGTAAGGGACCATCAGGTCAACACGATCAACGGTACATCAACACATCAGCTGCATCGAGACCACCCATAAGCATAAGCATTAGCTGTTCTGATTGTTGAATGAATCACTGTTAGTTCAAATTAACGCAAGAGGTCTAATCACTGATATATATCTACGTAACTCGAGCGAATCACTGTCCAATATTACTAACGTAACAACAAACATAAAAAAAAAATTTCTGTCAACAATCAAATTTGTATCACAAAACACATAAATATTAAGATTTATATCTAACACTACAAACAATGGCCACACCTATACAAATAATTCAACCACCCCTAATTAGTACCATTCCATCCGAATTAAAGAATTAATGAAATTATTCCCGAATATGATGGAAGTACGGGCACGTTATCGCATTTCATCACAATTTGTGACAAAATCCTTGACATTATAAATAAACAAAATTTATCCCAAATTACCAAAAAAATAATACTTCATACAATCAGAAAAAAAATTATTAGCGAAGCTAACGCTCAATTAGCAACTAGAACTTACACCGACTGGACTTCCTTCCAACCAAAAGAATAATACTTCATACAAACAGAAAAACATCTAAAATCAATATCTAAATAAAATTTAAGTAAATAACACCCTTAAGGTCCACTTATAGAAAAACATCTGCAGTGTCATGCACCGAACTTTCTTATACGCATATGGGTTAAACCACTTCGTAGTTTCATTACTTTTCTAATTTATAATACTTGTCCTAACCTTTAGATCGCTTTTACACTAAATATATTTCTTAGAATATATATTAAATGTCAAACTTCAAATTATTTACGTCTATTTTGTTAAACAATTGACAGGCTCAGATGATACGATTTATGTAAAAATATATATAATAGGCAGAAATTTATTTCGAAACCAGTACACTTTTTGAAAAAAAAATTCAAACAAAAGTTGTGCTAAATATGAATTAATTAATTAATTTTTGTTCATAAAAATTTCTGTAACTGGAACTGGATACTGGAACTTCTGGTTTGTATATTTTTTTCAAAAATAGCAGGTGCACACCGCAGGTATATGCAAATCTTAAGTTTAAAGTTTCATATTTTTAGCTTCAACCGTTTAGGCTGTAGAGAATACACACACACACACACATACAGACACACACACACACACACATAGATAGACGTCATTCCATAAATAGTTGGAATCGATTCAGGGTAGGTCAAAACGTATATTTCCGTTGAAATCTCGAGATCGAAATTTTTCATGATTACAATACTTACTTATACTGCGTATAAGAAAGTAAAATATCTGTAGTGTCATGCACCGAACTTTCCTATACGCATATGGGTTAAACAACATCGTAGTTACATTATTTTTCTAATTTATAACATTTTTTCTAACCTTTAGATCGCTTTAATACTAAATATATATCTTAGAATAAATATTAAATGTCAAACTTCAAATTATTTAAGTCTATTTTGTTAAACAATTGACAGGCGCAGGTGATACGATTTATGTAACAATATATAATAAGCAGAAATTTATTTTGACACCAGTACTTTTTTTGGAAAAAAGATTCTGTTAAAAGTTGTGCTAAATATAAATATCATTAATTTTTGTTCCCAAAAATTTTCTGTAACTGTAACCATTTTTGAGTAAATGCTGCAACTGCAAAAAATGACTAGAGTAAACATGAACTTCCGGTCTGAATATTGTTTTCAAAAATAGGAGGTTTTCGTGCCAGGCACATAAAAATCTTAAGTTTAAAATTTCATAATTTACCCTTTAGCCGTTTGGGCTGTAGAGCACTCAGACACACACACACACACACAGACACACACACACACACACACACACACACACACACACACACACAGATGGACGTCATTCCAAAAATAGTTGGAATCGATTCAGGGAAGGTCAAAACGTATATTTCCGTTAAAATCTCGAGTTCGAAATTGTACATGATTACAATACCTACTTATACTGCGTATAAGAAAGTAAAAATTATTAGAGAAGCTAACGCTAAATTAGCAACTAAAACTTACACCGACTGGACATCCTTAAAAAAATTATTAGTTGGAGAATATGGAGATAAAAGAAACGAAGTTAATTTCTTAACTGAATTATCCCACTTAGAACAAAAATCTAACGAAGATATTTTTGCATATTTCCATAAATATGAAGATATCTTTAACAGACTTATGGGCCTATTAATGTTAAACTTTGATACCGGTTTCGAAAATTTAAAAATATTTATGACGACATATGCTGCTCATAATTTCATAATTAATTGTAAAAAACCATACAGAAGCCAACTTGCCGCCAGAAATCCAAAATCATTAAGCGACGTTCACAGTTTAATAAATAACGACTTCCAATATATTTACACAAATATAAACAAAAATCATTTTGTAAAACAAAAAATAAATCCACCACACCCACATACAAACCTAACACTCAATACCAAACACCACATCGATCCCCAATAGTTCAATACTCTCAACCACAAAATTTCCCTAGTTAAAATATTTAACCTAAGCCCAACTACCCACAACAACAAAGAAATACTTATCCGCAACCTATGTCGATTAGTTCAATCACATTTGGACCACAAATAAAAAGAGTTCGAGAAGACTTGCAATTTATTAGAACATGACATCGAACCTTCTCACGAAATTGACTTAGAAAACGCTGAACAAACAGATAACGAAAATTATGAATATTCTACCACAGAACCAGAATTAGACAATGAAATTTTTGCATACTCCCGCAAGAAAATTTGAATCCTTAGCCAACTATACCTCAAAACTACCATTCATTCAATTGAAAATGTGCCGAATTTTAATAGACACCGGATCATCTGAAAATTTTATAAGCCAAAAATTTGTAGACGAAAACCAAAATAAATTCAAAATATAACCCGCATATTTTCAAATTCAAACAGCCAATGCCATCTCTCATGGAAATTATTACACTTCCGCAGATCTATTTAATATAAAATTAAAATGTCACATTTATGAATTTCAAAAAGATTTCAATATTGTAATAGGTAACTCTGGCTTAAGATTATTACGAGCAATTATAGACTACCCTAATAAAACGATTAGATTATTAAATAAACATAAGTTCAAATTTAGATATTTCCACCAAAATAATTTGGAATAAAATTTTCACGAAACTTGCGATAAACTTAATCTCAGAACAGAACATCTAAACGATATAAAAATTAACCACTTAAATAAATTGATAAAAGAATTCCACGATTTAACTATTTCCGAAAATCAAAATCTCACCTTCACTAACAAAATCAAACATAAAATTAATACATTAGACGAAACACCCGTATATCAAAGATTTTATAAATACCCTATAATTTATAAAGATGAAGTAAATTCTCAAATTAATAAATTGCTAGATGACAAAATAATTAGACATTCATATTCACCTTGGAGTAGTCCAATTTGGATTGTACCCAAAAAGCAAGACGCCTCAGGTAAAGAAAAATTTAGAATGGTTATAGATTATAGGAAATTAAACTCCAAAACAATAGACGACAAATTTCCAATCCCTGATATAACAGAAATTCTTGACAAACTAGGAAATGCGAACTATTTTACGACTATTGACCTAATCAGCGGTTTTCATCAGATAGAAATGGATCACGGTTCTATAGAGAAAACAGCCTTCTCCACAGATCAGGGTCATTTTGAATTCCTCAGAATGCCTTTTGGGTTGAAAAGTGCCCCAAGTACATTTCAAGGCTAATGAACTTCGTGCTCAAAGATCTGATAAATAAATAATGTTTTGTCTACCTAGATGACATTATTATATTAGGAACCTCCTTACACGTTTTCAATATAGACATTCCAATGTGTCATATATTCACAAAAGAAACTCTATTCTCGGTGGGTTCCAGTACATTTCAACTGTGCTCATTCGTTCTGCAAAAATTTCTCCTACGGTGCAATGTTGGTAAATTTTTATTTACATCCGATCAATCCAACAGTGCTAAGCACTAATATACTTTCCATTTTTCTCTCTCATACACTCCCTTATATATGTATGTTAAATTGGTAATGACCCCGGCAGTCGATCCGCTATAATTATATATAAAAACAAAAAAACATTAAAACCATTTTTCAAATATTAAGGGAAGCTAACCTAAAGATACAACTAGACAAAAGCGAATTTCTACGGAAACAAGTCGCTAACCTTGGCCATTTAAACACCACCGAAGGTATAAAACCAAACCCTAGTAAAATTGAAATTATAAAAAAATTCCCAATTCCTAAATCACCCAAAGAAATTCAATCACTTCTTGGTCTACTTGGTTATTATGAAAGATTCATCAAGCACTTTGCTAAATTAACAAAACCCCTCACTAGATGTCTTAAGAAAAATGTCAAAATTGACTTTGAGGATAAAGAATACATTTCATGCTTCGAAAAATGTTAATTGCTACTCTCAAAATCACCAATATTACAATACCCAAATTTTTTCAAACAATTTAAATTAACCACCGACGCTTCGAACTTTGAAATAGGCGCAGTGCTTTCACGAAATATTTAAGGAAAAATAAAATAATTGATCTTCTAAGGCTAACTCTAATAAAAATATTATTTAAAAATATATTAATATTAATATATTTAAGAAAAAATCTAAATACGTATTTCGAGAACTAAGTTCTCATCATCAGTATAACTGAGAGGGAGCAATTCTATACTAGTTATCCAAGCTAGTGTTCGAGGTTAACTCCAACTCAGTTTTCGAAAAATATCTATTTATACTAAAACGAAGCTACCTGCTGTGTCCTAATCTCTAGTAACTAATGGCTATCCGCCTGAGTCATCCTATAATCTAAGTTTCTAAAAAATCAAATAATCTACTATTAGGTATGGGACCAAGGTCAGAGTTAATTAAACGATGTTTGTTCTTAAAAATATTAATACTTTAAAATGCGTCTAACTGTTTGTTGTTATTGACAGTATTTAAAAGCTTCAAGTTATCCAAATTAATTTTATGATCTTTTTGAAAGATGTGTTCTGCAACGCTAGATTTTTCTGGAATACCGTATTTGACGTAGTTAAGATGTTCCTTAAACCTTGTTGATATTTGTCTCTTTGTTTGCCCAATGTAAATTTGATCACAGTCATTACATGAAATATGATATATGCCTGATTTTTTTAATTGTTCCGTCTTGTCTTTTGGGTTACCTAGTAACGTTTTGAGTGTATAACCATTGACTTATGTTCAGATGCTTGAAATGACTCTTGAGGTCATCTGCAAGCACCCGATCATTATCAATCGAGGCCTTGGACAAAGCTCTTTTAGCTGCCGCATGAGCTGCTTCATTCCCGCGAATACCAACATGACTCGATACCCAAATAAAGCGCACGATAGACCCTTTTGCCGATAGTGTCATCAAGGTTGCTTGTATCTGCTGCAAGAGAGGATGTTTAAGGTACAAAGAATCAATCGCTTTCAAAGCACTCATTGAGTCCGACACAATGACGAAAGAATTACGTGCGAGTCTGCAAATATAGAGAAGTGTTTGGTACAGTGCATACAGCTCTGCCGTGTATACGGACGAGAGTTTGTGAAGTCGAAACTCACATGCACCTCTTGCCGATATAAATGCACATGCAACCCTGTCGTTACTCTTTGAACCGTCAGTGTAAATGCGAATCCATTGCCGATAGTTGGCAATGATTCGAGAAATCTCACAATGGAACAGAATGGGTGGAGTAACAGATCGATCAAGCTTTGAAAGCGCAGAGTTGGTATTCGGACGGGAGAATATCCAAGGAGGAAAGGGGCTGAAAGAAGTGTCTGGGATTGAAGGAAGTTCAAAATTAACTTCTCCAAAAATATTGCGAGATCTGATAACAAAGGAACCCACCGAACGAGCCCTCCTGTCATAAATCTCCGCAAACTGTTGACCAAAGACAATGCCAAAAACCAGATGATATGGTTTCGACTTTACGGCTGCCGTGAAGTTCATGGCCAAAGGCGTGCGACGATCATACAGCGAAGGCTCGCCAGCTTCGCACAATACACTTGGTATTGGACTGGTACGAAAAGCACGAGTTGAAAGACGAATACCAGTATGGTGTATCGTATCAATGGTTTTGATAACGGATGGCCTGGCGATACAGCCGTAGTCCAGTTTGGAGCATACCAACGCCCGATACAGGCGCAGCGTAGATATTCTATCTGCACCCCACGATTAAGAAGTTATAACTCGCAATTGATTTAGAGAAAGCTGACATTTTGCTTTCATAACCACAGGATGGGCACGCCAGTTAAGCTTCTTGTCAAATAGAAAACCTAAAAAACGGACAGTTTCCACAAATGGAAGATCAGTACCGTTGAGAGTCAGAACAGGATCTAAATTAAGGTGACGGCTTTGACAGAAATGATTGCACTCTGTCTTGGTTGCAGAAGATACGAAACCTTGCTCAGTAACCCAGGTATAAAGACGATCGATTATTATATATGATATTGCAAGAACTGCAAAATATCGACAAATCGTCCACGTAGAAGGATCCCTGCACAGGTGAGCGGACACACTGAGCAACGCCGTTGATTGCCACAGCAAGCAACGTGATACACAGGATAGACCCTTGCGGTACTCCGTTTTCCTGAATGAAAATGTTGGAGATTTCATTTCCCACACGAACTTGAAACTTTCTTAAGGCAAGAAAGATTTCAAGAAATATGGGCAGATTACCTCTCAAGCCCCAGGAGTGTAAAGTGCGCATAATACCAATACGCCAAGTGGTGTCATAGGCACGGGCAATATAAAAAAACACAGCTACCATATGTTGCTTGTTGAGAAAAGCATCGCGGATGGTTGATTCAAGTCTTACCAGGTGGTTGCAGTTGAACGAAGACAGCGCAAGCCACACTGGATGTTATCCAACAGGTTGTTTGATTCCAGGAACCAAACAAGAAGCCTGTTGACCATACGTTCCATGAGCTTGCAGACACAACTGGTAAGCGAAACTGGGCGATAGCAAGATGGCAGTGTTTTGTCTTTGCCAAGCTTTGGAATTAGTACTATAATCGCATTGCGCCATGGCGTTGGGCAAATACCGGATAGCCAAATGTTATTGTAAATTTGTAGTAAAAACGTTTTCCCATCGGGACACAAATGGTGAAGCATCTGGTAGTGAATAGAGTCAAGTCCAGGAGCGATGTCGTGAGAATCTGAAATCGCACTTCCAAGTTCATCCACGCTGAAAAAACTGTTGTATATTTCATCGCCAGCAAAAACAAAGTTGAGATATGGACGTTCCAAGATTTATTTTAGAGCGGGGAACTCAGCCGGGTAATGATTGGAACTTGAAATATCCGCGAAAGTGGAAGCTATAATATTAGCAACTTTAAACCGAGAGGTAATGACATAACCATTTATTTTTAGGCCAGAAACAGTGCTACAATATGATCGGCCAGATATTTTTCTGACCTTATCCCATACCTTTGAAGCTTGAGTGGAGGTTGTAATTGAGGAAATGTATTTCTGCCCTGACGCTTTATTCCGAACAATTCTTCTAGCTCTTGCCTTGGCTAAGAGGTAATGGATCATATTCTCGGTGAATGGAAATCGCCGGAAATGGCAAAAATTACGTCGCTTTTCTCGGATAGCAATCTTGCACTCCCCGTTGCACCAGGAAGCGGGTACTCTATTAGAGCGAATAGGAGTTAGAGGAACACAGTCTTGTGCAGAAGACTTGATTGCATCCGTGAAATACCGAACATGGTCTTCCACGTCAACGAGAAATACGAAACCTGGCTTAGTTGCCTATGTATGAAGACGGTTGATTGTTAACTGCAGCTGACGCTCTATAGAAGCCATATTGGGAGAACTGCAGAAAATCGCTCTGCACAGGTGAACAAATACACTGAGCAACAACGTTGATGGCCACGGCAAACAACGTGACACTCAGTGACACACGAACTTGAAACTTCCTTAAGGAATGAAAGCTTTCAAGAAATATGGATAGATTACCTCTGAAGCCCCAGGAGTGTAAAGTGCGCATAATACCAAAGCGTCAAGTGGAGACACCAGCCAAAATTATGCAAACTCTGTTATTGCTGAAAAAGACACTGATAACTGCACACAACACTCTGACGATGAGTCACCGATAAACGGACTTCATTATGAAGAAATCTTTGTAAATTTTGGCAAAAATTAGATAATATTTAAAGAAAGCAATTCAAAAAACAGCATAGAAATCAAAACACTATTTAAGCACGATAAACAAAGAATATATATTTACCTTAATAAACATGGCTGCGAAAACGCTTTATTACAATTCATAAAATAATATTGTGTACCGGGCATTAAATAGCATTGTATAGTACCTGAAATTTTTCAAAACACATTTTTTTCCCTATTACGTGTTCATTTTCAACCTGGAACCTTTAAATTAATTAACTGCCAATCGCAACTAGAAGATATCGAATTATCTGATGAACAAATAGAATTAATTCAAAACTATCACCTTGGTAAAACGAACCATCGAGGCATAGTAGAAACCTACAACGAATTAAAACAGAAATACTATTGGTTTAATATGCAAATATCCATAGCAAAATTTATTAATAACTGTGGGATATGCCAAGAAAATAAATGCGAAAGAAATCCAACTAAAATTCTTATACTGAAAACACCCACAGCATCAAAACTACTAGAAGTAATTCACATAGATATATTATCCTTAAGGAAACAAAAATTCTTAACGATAATTGATAGTTTTTCTAAGCATGCCCAAATTTATCATTTGCCAGAAATTAATACCTTAACTATAGTCCAAAAATTAATTAAATATTTTGCAATTTTCGGATACTTTAGTTTAATTATTTCAGATAACGGTTTAAAATTCAACAGTAAACTAATTTATAAGTTTCTATCATTAAATAAAATTCGTATACACCTTATAAGCGTAATCAACCCTAAATGTAATTGTAACATTGAAAGACTTCATGCCACCATCAGAGAACACATAAGAATCTTAGAGCAAAATAAAGATTTAGGCACCAGTAACAAAGTTCGATACGCTCTTCAAACTTAAAATCAAAGTATTCATTCAGTTACTAAACGTTCACCGAACGATAATCTTTTCGGTCATTTTAGCAAATCTTATGCAGAAATATCACCCGAAATAATAACGGATAACTATATTCAAACACACAAAGATATCATGGATTAAGAATACGAAGAAATCAAAGCTTTGCTAGAAGGAAATAAAATGAAATACGCTACCTCAAAAGTAAACAGTTATAAACTACACAAATAGGTTTACGAACAGCAAGCTAAGAGAAATACCGGGAAAATCGAAAAACCTGCTTATCAACAACAAGTAGTAAAAACCAACATAAAAGACAAGGCACAAATACTAACAGAAAAAAATAAAAAGATAAAAATTGATAAGTTAAAACCATACCGCAAATTTACAGAATCCTGCGAACAATCGCAACCATCAACGTCAAAGACGAAAGAGACAATCCCGGAATCAACATCTTAAAATTAGGAAAGGCACTAATTTCCACTGATCATAGATATATTTACGTAAATCTTAAACTAAATAAAATTAAAGAATCTTATAGTAATCTCACGCTACATAATAAAGTTAAGGGACCGTCACAGTGTAAAATTTTCAAAAAATTGATTTTTTTTTTATTTTCCGTTAGTATACACTGTTATAAACATTCTCCCCAATTTTTAAATCGAAATTCGAATTATTTCGGTCGCAACAGCCTTTCTTAGAAAAATCGATTAGAGTGTCTGGCGCGCCGTCCGCCGTAGAACCGTTATTCCTATTGTCCTTTTCCTACCTGGACGTGTACCTTTGCACCTGCCGGGATTTAGCTCTACAACGTCGCAGTAAATGGGCAAAGTACATCAGTTCGCTTTCGACAGCCAGTATGGATAGACCTACGAATAAAACGCCTGAAATATCAGCGCCGCTGGATAGAAAAGACTCGAGGACAAACCGTTCACGACAGGAAAGAAAAAGGTCCGCTGGGTTCAAAGGAACAAATCGACATTTTATTGAGACCGATGAAACGTTCGCAAATACTTCGGCGGCGAAAATTGCGAAAAAGAGCCCAGACTTTGAGGTAAAAATCGACCAAACATTAAGCTATGTTTTGATCGAATTTTGTTTAGTTTTCGGCGCTCTACAACAATTATTGAAATGCAAAAAGTGTAACAGTGACGTGAAATTTTATAAAAAGTCGATTCGAGGATTGGGATGTACAATTTATGTTGATTGTTTGTGTGAGAATCCGGCTGAGATAAAGTCTTGTCCGCTGATAAGAAATGCTTACGAAATCAATCGTCGTTTTTGTTTCGCCATGCGTATGCTCGGCATCGGTATACATGGCATCAAAAATTTTGTTGCTTTGATGGATCTGTCTTCAACTTTCAATACCACAACTTGTTACGGAATCATAGAAACGATGCACATTGCTGTATGCTCGATCTACGAGGCCGTTATCCGAAAAGCGGGCACCGAAGAAAAGGAAAAAAATTTGGAAGCGGGAAATCGGGCCGATATACTCATGGTGTCTGGTGATGGATCTTGGGCCAAGCGCGGTTTTACTTCACGCATAGGTATCGTGTCTCTGATTGGAAAATATACCAATAAAATCGTGGTCGTTACTGTTAAGTCAAGCTTTTGCCGAGTTTGCTTGCGTTGGAAGAGAAAAGAGAAAAATATCGCGATCAAGAGATGGAATGAGACGCACGAACCGGCTTGCAACGTGAATCACGAAGGCAGCGCCGGAAAAATGGAGGTTGATGGCATAATTGAAATGTTCAAGAGATCTGAGGAACTACATAGTGCAAAATACGGACTTTATATTGGAGATGGAGATACAAAGACGTTCAAGATGTTGTGCGAAGCCGAGCCTTACGGTGACGATCTTTTCGTAAAAAAGAAGGAATGCGTTTTGCACGTGAAAAAACGTGTTTATCAAAGGGGAAACGAAGCAAGAAAAAGGTTGGTTCAATTGAAGAAAGCCAAACAGCAAATTGCAGATAAAGCAGAAAAAAAAACAACCAAGAAACCTGCTAACAACGAACCGAAAAAAGTGCAATTGACACTAAGCTTACTAAAAAATTTGTCCTACTATTATTGCTTAGCAGTTCGTCAAAGCTCCGATTCCGTTGAAAATATGAGGGCAGCAATATGGGCGACATTTTATCACAAAAGCTGAACTAATGCAAATCCTCAGCATCAGTTTTGCCCTTCGGGGGGAGATTCGTGGTGCGAATGGCGCAAAGCTGAGGCCTCTGGATTTCGGAAAAAATATTCTCATCCACCAGCGCTCGACGACGATGTCCAAGAGGTTTTGAAGCCGATTTACGAAGATTTGACTATAGACGATTTGTTAGAGAGATGTACGGGCGCAAACACTCAAAACAACAATGAGAGTTTTAATCATTGCGTCTGGCAACTCGCCCCCAAACATATATTCTGTGGGAAAAGAATTGTGGAAATCGCGACGTATCGTGCAGCTTGTACGTTCAATGAGGGATATGATCCAATCCTAAAAATCCTGGAGGTAATGGGGGTCACCGTAGGGCTGGCAGCCGCGGACTTCGCTGCTAAGTACAGGGTCGAGCGCATCGCAGCCGCGGAACGCCGAAGCTCTCTGGACAGCAAAGAAGCCAGGACAGCTCGTCGAAACAAACATTGTGCCGAAAATAAAGACTTTGAGGAAGCAGAAGGAATATTGTATGGACCTGGCATCGCCGATTGATCGTAAGTAGGCGATTTATCTGAAAATTCCTCACTCCAAACTTTAAACGCGTTTTTCTCGGAATGGTGATTTTCAAAACGGTGCCCACTCTCAAAGGAACAGTTTTCAAGCTATCCCTCTGGAATTTTGGCTGAACATTCTTCACGTCGTTCTTTATGTTGCTATGGAAGCGTTTTTTTTTTTTGAAATCTTCCAATTTTTTTTACGAATAATTGTCGAATAAATAGGCTGAATTCGATACTTTTTGTAAAACCGCCGCCATTTTTTCAAATTTCATAAAACAAAAAAAGCCTTCATAGAGACATAGAGGCTTTCCTACAGATTAATAATCTTCTTGAAATTTTTGTTTCAGATGAAACTTGCGTCGGCAATCGTGGGCACCGTGCGGGACCTCTTTTTTCAACGCCATTTTCAATATATAAAAACAATGTTAAACAATAAATAAATCAATTTTAAAAAAATCATTTTGTATTCTCCATTAGTGCTGTAATTTGTAAAAAAAAATCAGACCGATTAGTTTAGCCTGGCCATCAAAAAAAATCGCGAAAATCAGCTATTTTTCGGGGGGTCACACTGTGATGGTCCCTTAAGTCAGAATTTACCATAAAATATAATA
The DNA here is from genome assembly GCA_944738965.1 of Nebria brevicollis. NCBI lineage: Eukaryota > Metazoa > Arthropoda > Insecta > Coleoptera > Carabidae > Nebria > Nebria brevicollis. The sequence continues at coordinate 16,569,324 of OX122900.1, read as the reverse complement.
ATGAACGAATAAAATATTTATATAATAACTTCATAATGCTAGAAAACTATAATTAATAATAAAATACAAATCCTTTTGGAAGACAATAATAAAGACGAACGAAGACTAATAAACGGATTAGGTTCTATTGTTAAAAGTATTACCGGAAACCTAGACTCTGCAGACGAAGAAATATACGACGATGCTCTAAAATCAATAAACAAAAATCAAAACATCCTCAAAAATAATCTTAACCAAGTTATCGTATTCAATAATAATATTTCAAATTACTCCAATAAACAAATAGATAAAATAAACAATAATAACGAGATGATTCAAACCAAAATTAATGAACTAGAAAGCATTGTGGGCAAAATCATAAATTATACCGATATGCAGGGGCGCGCCGTCCAGGTGTCGAATGTGTCAGCGATCACAGGCGCCAGGAGGCCAAAGACGCCTTAAAATGTATATAAATTCAAAAATCGTTATAGGTTGCGATTAAAATAATTCAATATCGCCTTATTTTATTATTATTTTAGTAACTTATTTATGATCTCAGTAATTATTCTTGTTCTAACATGAATAGTTCTGTAAGCATTGCAAATTTTATGCTGAAACATCATAATAACATTACCTTCCGTAAAGTTACTAGGTCAACCTACCGCAATGTATAAATAACAATATATCGCATATTGTTATGTCAGCAGTTTGACCGGCTATATAAGAACTCTATGTGGACAACGATGGGGAGTTGTTCCACCGCATTGTATCATGGACATTTAATATAAACCAACTACGCTATATCGACACCGTGGTAGTCTAGTGACCACCCCTTTCTCATCCTTACCCTAAACGTCTATTTTTCAAGAACCCAAGTATATAAGAGGAGAAGTGACCACCCTAGTCACCCTCTTACATTGGTGGCAGCAGTTTACGGATTTTTGTGCCGAATAAAGATCAGCCAGTTATCTGGGCTGATCGCGACTGGGTAAGAAACAACAAACAGAATGGGAGGCACTGGAGAGAGTACGGTAACACTAAGAGGTCCAAGAATGACATACGGCAATGTAGCTAACACAGTGGAGCAACTCACAGGGAAAGATACGAGCCAATATTTCGAGAAACTTGAATTCCGAGCAAAGTTAGAAGGTTGGTCAGAACAGCAAACCGTAGCAATATTGCTATTACGCATAGGAGGAGAAGCCTATGATTTCGTATCACAACGGCCGGACCTACAAAAAGAGAACGTAAGATACAAAGATATAAAAAAGGCAGTATTAATGAGATTTGAACCACCAAGATTACCGGGTCAAATCTACCGGCTAATAGTACAATGTACACAGGCGGGAGACGAAACAGTACGAGAATTTGCTGACAAGTTACGGAAGTACAAGGAAGAGCTGAGAAAGGACTTGAAGTCTCAAATAATGGAACCAAACAGCAATGCACCAGAAATAGTATCTTCAAATTTAGTATTGACACAATTTAAATCAGGATTGCTCCCACACATCAGAATATACACCAGAACAATAATGGAAGTAACGGCAAGTTTGACATTCGAAGGTGCCGTGGAAATTGCAGAAAGAGAGGAGCGAACACAAATGGCAGAAGCGACGGAATCCATAGAAATCAATGCCGTCAGAAGAACCAAATCTCCAACCACGAATATACAAACATCAAGATACCGAAATCAGGGCAGAAGAGAAATACAATGTTTTAAATGCAAAAGGAGGGGCCACATACAGAAAAATTGTAGATACAATCAGAACTGTTTTCGCTGCGGTAAATCAGGACACATAGCAGTAGGGTGTCACGCAAGGGTTTTGAATACAGGCAGAAATCAGTACAATAAGCAAAGTAATGCATATTACAGGAGTCAAGGAAACAGATGTAATTTAAAACACCTAAAGCCTTTCGTCCGGGTACCAACGCGAGGGGTCAACAGATTCATATACGGGAGGAGAATAATAGTACCAAACATAAACAGAAGACAACCAAACGACATAGCTAATCTCGTCATACTAAAAGTAAACAACAGACCATTAAGGCTATTGATAGACACAGGATCAGCTATCTCACTAGTAAAGGAAGCATACGTAGAAAAACACCGAATAAGAAAACAATGTATTGGCACATTAACGTCAATATCGGGGGGAGAGCTAACCTACAAAGGAACATCGAGGGTACAATTTAAGAAAAACAACAATGATTTTCCGTTCGACTGCGTAATCTGTCCAAACGAACTGGCTTTGGAAGCAGATGGACTACTTGGCCGGGATTTTTTGGAACAATACAAAGCTAAAATAAATTACCAAACAAATTGCATCACGCTTGGAAATACGTTTATAAAAATTTTAGCTGAGCACAGCATAGCGAACATAAACACGGACGCGAAATGTAGCATCAGCAAGGTTACCACAGAAATAGCAACGCAGACAGAATATAAAAACAATGTTGATACAGGTCAAGAAATATACAAGGAATTAACAGTATCAGCAGAAAATAAGGTCAGGGTAAAAGAAGAAATAAAAATTCCGCCAAGAAGTGAATATGTATGACACGCTACCCAAAAACTTTGCAAGCCAGGTAAAGAATTATTAATCGAACCAGAAGAAACAAACATATACGGCCTCATGGCTGCCAGGGTACTAACCAAGAGCGAAAAAGTGATACCTATCCGATTGATAAACATAGCGAACACCACGGTGACAATCCCGAAGAGAACCGTAATTGGAAGGGCAGAAGTATTCAAGGGTCAGACAGAAAATAAGCAAAATCTAACAGAATTCGTAGACAAGATATTAAGAGAAATGGAGACCAAGGAAGTAGAATGTTTAGCTAATTTAATCGAAATAATCAACGAATACAGTCAGGCAAGAGTTTCAAGAAAACAGGATGAAGTACAAGTTAAAAGAATGGAGCTGCTACGTATCAAGGAACGTATAATAAAGATTGCACGTCAGGAAAATAGAAATACGGAAAGACGAGAAGTACCAGAGACAACAAGGAACCAATGTGATATAATCCACAATATATGTAATTGTAATTGGGCAAAACCAACGAAGGATGAGGAGGATAATAACATAGGAATACAATGGGATAGCATGCAGCAAAGTGAACCACACAAACTGGAAGACCACTTCGATTTAGAACATCTCAATGAAAATACAAAAAAACAAATGATAAGCATACTAGAGGAGTACAAGGATATTTTTCTACTAAAAGGTGCAAAACTGGGGTGTACGCATAAAGTAAAACATAAAATAATAACGGAAGAAGTACCACCAATCGCGAAAACTGCATATAGGGTCCCATTCAGTCAAAAAGAACTATTGCAGAAGGAATTAGCAAAAACGTTAGAAGAAGGGGTAATCGAGCCATCGGATTCCCCATGGTCCTCACCGGTAGTAATCGTACCAAAAAAATCGGAAAAAGGAGAAAACAAGATAAGGGTTTGCATAGACTTCAGAGGCCTGAATGAAGTAACAAAAAAAGATCACTTCCCAGTAGCAAACATGCAGGAAACGCTGTACCAACTTAGAAACGCGAATTTATTTACGACGCTGGACTTAGCGTCAGGTTACTGGCAAGTAGAATTAGAAGAAAACGACAAGGAAAAAACGGCATTCACCACCGGGAGTCAACACTACCAGTTCACGAAAATGGCGTTTGGACTAGCAAACGCACTAAGCACATTCCAAAGATTATTGAATAGTGTACTGGCAGGATTAACCGGAGAAAGATGTTTAGTATACCTGGATGATGTGATTATATTTAACGGAGAAGGCACAGCAGATCACATTGCAAGATTGACTAAAGTTTTCGACCGTCTGCGAAAAGCAAATTTAAAATTACAACCAAATAAATGTAAATTCTTAAAATGTGAAACGAAGTACCTAGGACATGTGATAAGTCAACACGGAATTAAGCCGGAACCAGAAAAAATTTCTACAATCAGAAAGTATCCAATAGCAAAATCTGTGAAGGAAATAAGGGCATTCATAGGACTAGTAGGCTTCTACCGGAGATTCATAACAAGATTTGCTAAAACTGCAGTCCCATTAACGCAATTAACAAACAACAAATTTACTTGGACCAAAGATTGCCAGGAAGCATTTGAAACATTACGAGAAGCATTATGCACAGAATCGTTATTAGCGCACCCAGACTTTAATAAATAATTCATATTATCAACAGACGCAAGTGGATTAGCAGCTAGTGCAATTCTCAGTGAGAAGCAGAACGGATACGAAAGACCAATTGCATTTGCAAGCAGGCAATTGAACAAGGCGGAAACAAACTACGACACGTCAGAAAGAGAGTGTCTAGCTATAATTTGGGGTGTGAAACACTATCGCTGCTATCTGTACGGACGAAAATTTACCATCATAACCGATCATAAACCACTAAAATGGTTAATTTCACTATAAGATCCGAACTCTCGTCTGATGAGATGGTCTCTACTTCTGAGTGAATTCGAATACGAAGTATTGCACAAGCCGGGAAAGAAACATATAAATGCAGATGTGCTGTCACGAATACCAATTAATTCAGTGACAAACACAGATAATATATATTTACCGATCTGGGACAGAGATAAAATTAAGAAGCTGCAAGGAAATGACGAAGAAATCAGGAAACTCACATCAAAAGAAGGTTTCTTCCAGGACGAAGAAAGATTAAAATTTAAAGAAAAAACAGGGAAGAGAGAAATCACAAGTTAGTCATACCCAAAGAGATGTCGTTCCAAGTGATACACGACTATCACAATCTACCGAATGCAGGCCAACAGGCACAAGAGAAAACACAAAAAAGAATTAAAGACAAATTTTGGTGGAAGAATATGAACACAGAGATAAAAGAATATTGTGATAAATGCCACTCATGCAATGAGAGAAAGACACCATCAAACTTAAAACCAGCTCCACTGCAAGTATTCCAAGAAATAACTGCACCATGTCAAAGGACGTCAATGGATATTGTAGGTCCATTAGTCACATCCAGAAAAGGGAACAAATACATCTTGACATTCCAAGACCATTTTTCCAAGTATTTGCGCAAGAAATTATTGCCAGGCAGCTTTTAACGGATCAAGGAAAAAAATTTATCTCAAATACTATGAAAGAAGTGTGCAAATTATTCAACGTTGAGAAACTGCAAGCAACAGCATACCGCCCTCAAACAAATGGCGTGATCGAAAGAAGCCATAGAGTATTTAAAGATATGTTGTCTCATTTCATAAGCCGAGACCAAACCGATTGGGATGAATGGTTACCATATGTTCTCATGGCATATAGATCAGCCGTACACAAATCGACAGGGGAGACACCATTTTTTGTTATGCATGGCAGAGATATGGAGATGCCCTACGATGACATATCACGGCCAAGAACGTTAAGATACGATTATGATGACAACTATGCGGCCGAGTTAAGAGAAAGAATGCGAATTGTGTTCGAACGAGTAAAATCACAGTTGAAAGAAACAACTGAACAGCGAAACAAGCAGTTTAATAAAAAAGCCGAGCAGACAGATTTTGAAATAGGAGACCGAGTATATTTTCATGATCCGACCAAAATACAACTAGCAGGGACATCAAAAGAATTAGTAAAACCGTGGACAGGGCCGTACCGAATAAAAGAAAAACTGAGTGCAGTGAATAACAGAATTGTTGAGGCAACTGGGAAAAGGAATATGGTAGTACATGTGAATAGGCTCAAACAATTTAAAGCAGTTATTGAAGAGGTTCAGGAAGAGGAAATAGGAATGAAGTCTCCTAGTAGAATCCATACCCGAAGTAGAGGGCCGGTAACAGAGCAGCCCTGGATATGGTCACCCGTCAATCAATAGGGAAAAGTAACGGGACAATCTACATCAAGTGCCCACTCCAGTATCAGGTGGATTAGAATGAGTAAATTAAGGAAAATAAAACACTGTAAGGGGTTCATATATGGTCCAGCAAAATTGTATCGCGAAATTGTGAGTAAATTGTGCTCCTAAGGGTAGCAAATTTTTAAAGGGGGGAGGAATGTAAGCATTGCAAATGTTATGCTGAAACATCATATTAACATTACCTTCCGTAAAGTTACTAGGTCAACCTACCTCAATGTATAAATAACAATATATCGCATATTGTTATGTCAGCAGTTTGACCGGCTATATAAGAACTCTATGTGGACAACGATGGGGAGTTGTTCCACCGCATTGTATCATGGACATTTAATATAAACCAACTACGCTATATCGACACCGTGGTAGTCTAGTGACCACCCCTTTCTCATCCTTACCCTAAACGTCTATTTGGCAAGAACCCGAGTATATTAGAGGAGAAGTGACCACCCCAGTCACCCTCTTACAGTTCGTATAGTCGTGTTATAATATCATGTATACAGTGGACTCTTCATATTAAATCGCAGATGGATATATAGCCGCGGGAGCGCGCGGGCGGCGCGGCGGCGATAATTTGTCCACGCGCGAATTTACAAAATGAAGCGTTCTAACTCGTTTAGTCTAGTTAAAACATGCATTACTTGAAATCGTCTATGAATGAACAAACATATAATTTGCTTCATTCTCCTTCAGCAAGCAGTACTGCACAAGTGTAGAATTTAGGTTCTTTGTATTTTTAAAATATTTGTGAGTGAATGTGAATTCAAGAATATAAAGAACATTAAGGGTAAGCTATTTTGCATTTAAAATAAACATACATACATAACAATACGCATTACCCAATAGGAGTAGCGATCATGTTTGCAAAATCTAGAAAAAAAAGCAATAAAATCGAAAATATTCGAAAATGTTACTTCATATTTTCATATAATTAAAGCATAACTAAAGCAAATAACGGAAACAAAACTTTTGGTAATAGAATAATTACATTTATTGTATATATTTATTCAGATGTCTCAAGAAAGAAAGAAAAAGAAACTCTCCGGGCATCAAAATTTAATTAATAAAAAAAGACGCCAAGAAGAACAAGAGAAAAATGCTTCAAGATTAACACAGTATTTTACGAAACAAACGACCAGAACTGACCAAGATTATTCGCCAGATTCAATTCAGGAATCAGTACCCGGTTGCAGTGTAGATGAATTCAAAATACCAAGTCACCCAGGACCAATTCCTACTGAAGATAATCAAATCGTCGAAGAAATTACCCCTGTTTTTGAATCTGGGGACTATACTGAAGAGACAGGTACAGATACAATAAATAAATGTGGTAGCATACAGCCACTCAGCTGATACAGCTGAGCTGTGGGCGGCAACAGCAGGAAGCATCTCGCAGGAGACGGTGGCTCAGATTAAGGGAAGCGCGGCGCACTGCGAGATAAAGGTGAAGCTGGCGGGCAAAGAGGAGGTGACGAGGCACATCTTCTGCCTCTTTGCCAGGAGATCGCCAGGGGAGACTCCGGAAGCTGAACTGCTATACAGCGGCCTGGTGAGCCTGAGAGAGCAGTTGGAGGAACTGCAACTAGAACAAATTGCCATGCCCCGCATTGATTGTGGGAAAGGGATGCTGAAGTGGGGCCTGGTGAAGAAACTAGTGGAGACGGCCTTTGCAGGCGGCTGCATAAAGGTAAATACGCACGGAGGTGAGAAACAAACCAATAGCCGCAGCAAAGAAAGAGAAGATCAAAGGATTGAGTCTGGAGAGAAGACCCCAGGAGAGGCCCCATGGGCAACCGTAGTAGGGAGAAGGGCTGCGAAAGAAGGAAAGGTGGCCACAGGCAGAGTAGAGACGGAGGAGAAGCGCAAGACAAGAACGAGACATCAATCAGAGGCTGCGCTAGTTAAGGTTGTGGGCGCCTCATACGCTGACACTGTACGGTCGGTAAAGGCTAGCGTTAACCTTGCAGAAATGGGGGTACAGATTACGACCATGAGAAGAACCCGGACGGGTGACCTGCTTATGGAAGTTGGAAAAGAGGGTGGCCAGTCGAAGAAGCTGCAGGCAGCCATTGCAGGAAAGATAGCATGCTGTACGGCAAAGGTGCTGGGTGCCAAAGTCCCGGTAATGATTAGAGACCTGGAGGTTAACGCAACTGCTGAGGAGGTCATTGCGGCAACAAAGGAGGCCACAGGGGAAGAAGCGGAAGTGAAGTCTATGCGGCCTGCGTATGGGGAGACCCAAACGGCCATAATGGACCTCTCTCCTGGAGCAGCACGAAAGCTTCTGGATGCCAAGGTACTCCGAATAGGATGGGTTAACTGCCGTGGGCTAGGGTGGTGCAGTGCTACCGCTGCCACGGCTATGACCACATAACTGCACAGTGCAAGGGGGCCGAGGTAGGAGACAAGTGCCATAGATGCGGCCAGGAGAGGCACAAGGCCAAAGTTTGCGACAGAAGCCCCAATTTCCTGGTGTGCAATGACAAAGGTCATAGGAGTGGCACGGCATCC